>JAVYIG010001649.1:0-312832 GCA_035222895.1 Strongylocentrotus droebachiensis | reverse complement strand
TCATGAATGCTCTCGGTCACAAACAACCCTTTCTCTCTCTCTCTCTCTCTCTCTCTCTCTCTCCTCTCTCTCCTCTCTCTCTCTCTCTCTCCCTCCCTCCCTCTCTCTCTCTCTCTCTTTCTCTCTCTCTCTTGGAAGAAGGCTCGTGTGTAGTTATTTGTGTAAGGATATGCAAACACAAGTCATATTTAGGCCTATATTCGTCAAAATAATATAGATGTGTTTGAGATACGAGTTGTTTATGGCATCGTATATTGCCCTGTTCCTCAAAAAGTAAATGTATGTTGCCTTAAATAATAAGTGTTATACAGCATGACGAGACCGGTTTCAACCCGTTCTTCAAACACTGACATTTCAAAACTCTTTTTACAGAAGCGGAATGACCGGGAAAGGCTTTCAAATTTCGAGGAAGCCAACAATTTACGCCGAGCCTGTCGCTGCTTTTTCCGAATGGCATTGTGCCCCATTTTTTGCATTTTGTTTTTGGTGTTCTATTCAACTTGTTGATTTGATCAAACTGTAGTTGTTGTACCTTATGTCTAATACGGAAATAGACCGTGATGGGTCCTCGTCTAAATTTAATTCGAACAGGGACGTGACGGTTTACGGTTGGGGGTGGATAGTGGTTCAGAGGCAGGTCAGAGACACACTAGGGACCGGTACATGAATATTACCCTTTCAAGATACGAGATGATATTTACTGATGACATTTGTGTTCAGCCTCATGAAAATATATCTTATCTTCTGATTTGATTCATGTGCTCGAGTAAAACCACCGTGGTAGTTCACAGGGGCGAATTATGGATTTCGCGAGGAGGGGAGGGGGATTCTGAATATTTGTCGGAAATTTGAAAGGGGCACAATTTAAGAGGGGGCACTGTCGGTGCAATAAGGTATGCCACATAGATTTTTTTTATAGGGGCATTGGCTAGTGTACCCCCCTCCCCCGCAAATCCTCCATAGTTAGTGTATAGTTGATTACAGGGCACCGTCTTACAAAGAGTTGATATCAATCGCAACTATGTACATAAGAGATAGGAGACTGCAAACTTGCGATTGATTGAAGGACTTGCGATTGATTGGGAACAATCGTAAGTCTCTGTAAGATGGGGCCCAGATGTTCTTCAGACTCTAAGCTAAATTTCATTTGTTTCTTTACCCCTTGCCAAATCTTCAAATTGAGTTTTCAATCATGGGACTTGTCGTATTTCAAGAGATCGACAGAGGGACTTTGCATTTCCTCATTGCTCCGACACTTGACATTAGTAACTTGGCCTTAACATCATGCAGCCCCTCCCAACATGGCGTAGATAGGGTCCAGACATTGTGGGGGCACTGATGTCATGGAGGGGGGGGGGGGGGCACTGCTGTTACTACTAATATAGGTGGATGCAATGCGAGATGATGCAGATATCGAGTATGGTTTGGGAGTGTGGAGGGACTCGTATCATATTCCTTTTCACCTTGCCTCCCCTCTCTCTTTCTTTCTCTCCCTCTCCCTCTCTCTTTCTCTCTCTCTCTCTCTCTCGCCCTCTCTCTCGCGCTCTCTCTCTCTCTCCCTCTCTCTCTCTCTCTCTCTCTCTCTCTCTCTTCGTTTCGCCATTCGAAAGATAGGGGGGATGTGCTCCCTTGCTCCTCGACGCAACTGTTTCACAGTCTCAACATACCCGCAATCGTTCTCCTCTCCCCGTATTTTTGCAATCACTCCCATGAGGATATAGCTGAAAGTCATCATCCAAGTACGTCACAATAGAGGTAAGTTCAACAAACTTTTGCTACAGCTTTTGAAGTGCGCTGTCGTCTGGTATATTGGCATATCGTCATCTCAGTGAGCTACAAACAAGAATCAAGATTTGAAACATCTAAATTGTTATTTTGTAAAACAACGATGCAAACAAAAGAAATCCAGAACAATTATTCTCCATTCCATGATCACGATTATGATTTCATAGCCAATCTTATCTGGCAATTATGAACATGTTTGGTTTATTGTAGCCCTCCATAACTTGCTAGCATTGTGGAGATTTTCCCAATTTTCACAATACCCACACCCCTTCTCGTCATCGTGATCAATAATTGGAGGGGGTGCACGCTATCTCACGTTACTTTTTGTGGTAGATCCGCCCCATAGATACTGGATCTGCCACGTCTGCCATCCACCTCTGTAATTATGTCGTTGTCGATCAATCTCGTCTTTATTATTATTATCATCATCATTGTCACCATCATCGTTGCCATTATCATCATTATCATCACCATCATCATCGTCATTATCATCATCATCATTGTCATCATTATCATTTATCACCATCATCATCGCCATCCTTATCACTATTTCCAATTATCATCATCAATAACGTCATCCTCATGTGTTTCTCGGTTACTCTCTTGTTCAAGTCTTCATTATAACCATCAATCTTTCTTTTACGAATAAGCAAGTAAAAAAATAGTTCAATCCACAGCAAAATTTCACAACTACTCCTATTTTTCTTCTTTATTTTCGTTTCTTTAGAGGAGAGGCTATACTGTTGTTCATTTTTTTGATTTTTTTTTGGACATGAGATAACGTTAGAATGATTCGTTTGGAAATCAGATTTTCTTGCCCTTTTCAATAGATGATGAAGGAATGTGTTTTTTGTAAGGTGGACACTTTTTATATCAGCTGGGACCAAACAACTTTCATAGGAACCCTAAAAATCAAAATGCAGACCATTCCGTTCTCCCAAGCACGTAACCACTATGTACACTGAGAAACAGGATCTAGAATTCTCGTTTTTTTTATTCAAACTATTTTGTTTTCCAGCTGAGAACCAAATCCAGGTGCGTGTTATGTCAATACCTGTAGCACCTGTGGAATGTTTGAGATCAATATGACTCATACCGTACCTATCAATTGGCAAGGCAACGTGGAGTTACGCTGTGGGATAGACTTAGAGGCGTAGCTACATCACCTCTCCCCTGCCCCCCCCCCCCTCATCCACAGTTCAGCAAACATAATGTGAAATAAATAAAAATAGAACAAAACATAGCAAAAACAGCCCCCCCCCCCCAAAAAAAAAAAAAAAAAAAAAAAAAATTGTTGAGAGCCTTTTGCGTCAGATAGTTTAACAATATGCACCTGTATTCACCTGTCTTCTCGGGCTAGTCTTGTAAATGGGGTAAATGCCCTCCCATAGCTCATCAATACGTACACCACTGTAAAGAGTTCATCCCATCATTACAAGGGATACAAGAAGAACACAATTCAGGAGGGCTTATTATTTTTCTTTAGAATACTTGGATACTTAGGTACATTACTTGGTACATTGGGTTTATAAGTGGGTAGCGGCCATATGAAACCCCACCCCCTTCCCCGCCCCTTAAATCTGATACTGCATTATTCTTACAGTTCATGTAGCTCAATTCTCCTATTCTCTTTTACTGACACACACAAACACATTCCCCCAACACATCAATGAAACAAAGATACCAGTTTGGTCTTCAGTTAGATCGACTTTATTCTAGACTGACTACTGTCACAAGAAAATAATATCTCTTTATTTTTCTTATCAATCTTCTTTTTGATCATTACCATATCAGATCTAGTGAGCAGAATACTCAAGATTCCTTTACGAGCCGCCAAAATGTTAATTCACCCTTGTCATATAAATTAATATAGTGTCTATTCATACAACACTCCACGGCTATGCTAATATTTTCCATGCCTATGTAACTTCAACTTTTAAATTCATGCACAAAAAATGTGGTTCGTTTACAAGTGATGATACACATTAATATATACAATATATATATACATCTCTAAGTCATAATACCTTTCAATAGTTTTGTCTTTTTTCAGATATTCTTCTGAACTATTCTCAACATTGCACATTAACAGAAAGAACTAAGAACAGACCACTGCATGGGTTTGTGATACAATGGAATGATAATAACATAATACTAAGTTATTAGTACTATGTAAATAACATAGTACTTATAATACACCTCTTATTTTTCTTCACAATAAATATCAATAACAAGACAAAAATTCCCAATAGGAAATTGATCTACATTGTTGCCCATGAAGTTCGAATTTTCATTTTTCTTACCCTTTCTTCATGAAATGATAGTGAAAATTTGATTCATTCTTGAAAAATAAATTTCCACCTTCTCAGAGCTTTATTGACAAATCTAAAGAGTCATAGAGATTGATCAATAAACGTTCTGAGAAGATATAAACTTCATCTATCAAGACAAAAAAACACATTATGTAGACTTATCAAAAACAAGATGTTAACTTTATCTATCAGGAATAAGCCATATCATCACAATCATTTCATGACAAGATGTAGGATAAGTTATTCCAACTTTATGGGCAACAGCGTGTTTACAAAACATAAACTAAGGAAATACATGTAGAAAGCACACTAACTCTGTGAAGTGAATAGAAAGAAAGACAGGTACAAGTTATTTACACTGTGCACTGGCGTTTACAACAACACAATAGAAAACACACAAAGAAGGGCGAAGACCCTCTGGATAACTCCATTCTTACGAGGGGTTCATTAAAATTCTTAGGACATTTCATTTTGATTAAGTACCGTTTGCTGCAACACTCTGCTCGTAACCAGTCTATAGCACTGATAGAAATGGCAAACAAATCCAACAAACACTGTCAAACAAACAGTCAACATGAAAGAACAAGTAAACAAATTAAGAAGCCAAAAAGTGTTGTCAAACACAATGAGTGGTATGTAAAGTACATTGACAATAATGAAGACTGGGATGTTTGTTTATGTTTTGTGTGCTTCAGGAAGTGATAAATAGCTAATAAAGTACAATTTTGAAGCCACTCAAATGTGAGTGCTTTAAAGAAAAACAAGCCTTCTTTGATCTAACCAAAGCATTGGAATTCCTTTATATAAAAAAAAAGCATTGTCTTCGATAAATAAAGAGTTTTGAATAAGAAATCGAGAAGCGAGATAAATAAATGAAATAGTATAACAATTATGTTTATTTCTGGATATCTACCAGGTTTCACTATGAGGATAATTAGTTTTACCTGACAGACGAGCTTAACCCAACCCCCAAACAACCTTTGTATTGCTAGTAATTTATTAGAGACCCTACAATATATGCTTTAACAACCCCACAAATACATTTATTGCCCCTTTTTCACTGATGTTTGGATAAAAAAACAAAATGTCAGGAATGATATCCTCCTCGGAGGGACTTTGTTATGAAGATTAATGCCTTCCCAATAAAGCATCGACTTGGTTTGGAACCCAGGATCGTCTGATTACGATAACACTGCTCTACCACTGAGCCATTGCGTTTCATAAGCCGCATAAGCTATAATAAATGTACTGTGGAGAATGCCTCCTTGAATTAACCCACAGATACATCACATCAATCATCCACATACTATGTTTTCCAATAACTCTGACCCCAAAAATAAGTAGTGTTGGTTAAAGAATCTCCCATAACTTTCATAACTGACGCAACTATTCCTACCGCGACTTAACTGCCGCCCTCACAGTTCCCAACTGAAGAGGTGATATTTAATTAGCATGTCACGAACACTAGCTCTCAGGGCTGGCAATGTCTGTAAGTAAGGAGACAGAAAATGGGAATGAAGACAAAAATTGGTTACAAATCAACTGGTGTCACAATTGACAAAGCACTTAAATTTACCCTCTAAGCCACCTTCTCCTGATCAAAGAAAGAATACATCTCATTGGTCAATGAAAATACATCTGTACCTGAATTAGCCAATTCTAATCTATGCTCCATATAGTCATATTGGAAGTACATGTACATGCATCTTTAATACCCAATGCAGACCATTGCAATTATTCAAAATTGTTCTTTGATGAAGCAACTAGTTTTGTTGTTTTCGTAGGTACCCACAAGAAGATTTCAAATACAATCAAGATTGCAATCTCCTCATTTGATTTTGAGCAAGTTTGATATAACGAAAAAATCATACCTTTATAAAAGACATAATTAAATCAAATTCTACATAATAAATCACTTAACCATTTCATAGCTATAATAAATAGGTATATTTCAATATGGGTATATGTGTTTGAAGAATAGACAATTTGGGACAGAAGATTGCACACATTATATGAAAGAAAATTTGACCACAACACTGTAAAGATATTTTTGTGGAATGCTTGCCAATTACAATCATTGAATTTGATGCTAAATATTATAGTTATAACTCTAAGTACTTAACTATTGGAATGATTCATTTATCCTTCTCCAAAAGAATTCAAATTGAAGACAAAACAGTACCACTTTTAATTTACATGTTTATATATATATAGCTTTTGGATAAATACATATTAAAATGCATGTCTTGATATTCACAACAGTGATTTTACAAGATGATACACTTTAGTTACTGGCCTTGTACAATCCCATCAAAGCTCTTAGCCCATTTAATTGGGTTAGGCACTGTTATCTAGCACAAATATGACATAACATGAAAGAAAATTAGGACAGTAGAATTTGAAAGGATAGTTTGTAAGTAAAAAAGAATTACTACACAATGATGCACGATACCAAAGGAGTAAACATGTTGATAAAACGTACACATGCCACAGTGAAGGAATATACAAGAAATGGATGAAAGAACAAACAAATGAATGAATGAGTGCACGAACAAATGAATGAATGAATGAGTGAGAGAATGGCTGAAAGAATGCATCACACATTGAATACAAAGATAAATACACCATACGGATGGAAAAGTTGGATCATATGTGTGGTCACAACTCAAATGATGTGAATACAAGTAATAATATGCTTTAGGACTGGAAAGTGTTGAATAGAATGTGTGATCATAAACAATAACAGTATTTGTTTACATGTCATCATGTAGATGTACATGTATGGGTATCCATACTGTAATTGCATACTTAATATGGCTATCCTTAAATGATCCAATTAAAGTCAAGTGCTGAACTATTAATAACATCACAACAGCAAGACATCCATTTGTTGACATTCACTGTTACAGTTATTAGTAGTTATATGATTCACAATATTATTCAATTTCCGGACATAGATGGTTTAATCAATTTTTGTTGTGATTAAGAAAATAAAAAACGAATGTACCGTAAGTACAGACTTTCCAAGGTGCTTAAACATATATGTTAGAATCAAGATATTTAACACATTCTTAAAGATCATTATTTGGGAAAATGAAAAATTGTTTGTAGAATTGAATGAGCAAGTGCTGTTTTATATACTGAGACCTCCCCATACTGTACATAGTGCCCCATCAGTAAGCATAAGTAGAGCAGTATGCAATAACATATACATGTAAGTGGGCGCAATAGATTGGCTTCAACAATAGACTCAAACTTTTTGTTTTGTATACAATGCACTGCTGAATAAGGTCACGCTACCATGCACTGTGATACAATGCTAAAGTACGTTAAAACCTCCAGAGCTGCACTGCATATGTGTTGTATGGAAAATACACAACAAATGAGTTATGGACTCAATTTAATCAGAAAATAACAGAACATGAACATATCCACTGGAAAAAAATTAACTCTAGCAAATGAGGCAAATCAAACAAAATATTTCAGACTCATAACTTATAATTAAATCAAATTTAACCCACAAAATAATGATAATGGTTTTAAACTAACAGCTAAATAAATCATTCTTTCCAATCATAAATAGCAATACAAAAACTTGGCAATAAACAAAAACCTCTTACGGTAATTGTCACCTTAACATTGCACATAATCTACACAGCATAATTCTGCCCTCCCTGAACAATTTCTTTGGCAGTAACACAAACATCTGGAACAATTTTTTTTTTAAATCAATTTTGTTTATCTAAATGTTGTGAAATTAAATAATATGATAGAGACAAAACCTTGGGAAAGATTATCATAAGTTATGAAGTCATACATTCAGCAGAGAAAAAACATCTCTAAAGAGTAAGCTACACTTTAAATATGTCATAATTTCATTGCAAGTATGTAAACAAATATACCAACAATCCATTAAATAAATGTGAAATAAATGTGAAATAAAATGTGAAACGGTAACTTGCAAAAGATTCGGACTTGTGATTGACATACATACTTTCCCAAAGACTACAAGTAAAATTGTGAGTGGCAAACTCAAACATAAATACTAAAGGTCCCTGCCCTTCAATTTGGAGTTTCAATTACAATTAGAGAGGAATCGTTCAAACGCAAAACCCAATGAACCTGTACATATAATCACAAAACCACAAAACAGAGATTGATTAAAACTGCAAACTAAATACGGCTAACACCCTCCCTCTTCTACCTCACTCATTAAAATCACACAAAATGAAGTTTGAGTGATTTATTTACAAAATGGCAAATCCATTTGTTATGATTCATTAAATGGTCACCGACTTTGAGCACATGGCACCTTGCCAAAGCAAAACTGGTAATAACTTTCAGCTGCTACAACTAGTAATGTTGTGAATGGACTAAAACCTAAGTAAGCTATATGGCATTGACTGGCAGGCAATACTGTGGTTTTCTTAATGGCATATTTCTTAAGTGCTTATGGCATAGTCATTTGAGGTTTCATAAAGTGGCAAATTAATTTCTTGGCAAGTTGCCATGGACTTCTTCCTCCAACTTTGTACTAGAGGATGTTCCTCCAAACCACACACTTGAAAGGAAAGAAAAGGAAGCTTTCAATTTGATTGTCAGACCTTGCATCAAGGGTTGATGCATATTGAACTTGAAAATTAAGACAAAACAAAGTTCCCATGAGGTTAAGGTAATCCAGACGGACAGTAGCGAAACAAACCAACTCATCTGGGAGATAAAGAAAAACAAATGGGTGTGGTCCAGCTATTTATATAACTGATGGAAAGTAAAGTTATAATTTTTCTTTTGGCAAGCTCCAGGATGTTCATGTTAATACCATACATATTAGCAATTTGTCTGCTGTGACCCAAAAGGCATGAACTCTACATGTATGTTAACTTAACATCTTCTTCTAAGTTACAGCTCTTTTGCCTCTAAGGCAGATTTGATATGTTCCTTGTACAGTGTGCTGTTTCCATACACTATGTAGTTAATGTTTTGGCCATCTTAAGCAAGATGTTAGGGGGGCTATTTTTAGCTTGCTCTCTCTCTCTCTCTTTTTCTTTCCTTAGGTGCATTTCCTAGAATGCAGCCCACTGAGGTGGGAGGGGCCACCACATGCAGACTCCACCCTCTTTCTAAATAAAGCATTCTGATTAGCTGGTCAGTACTCTCCCCTTTCTATCTGATTCTCCCTGCCCTCTGGGTATGGAAAGCCTTGATAATTCAACAAACATGTGTGTGTGTGAAGAAATGACATCAGTGTCTGGGGTTCCCCTACACTCTACTACATGAGTTTGGTCACATGTACAACAAGTGTTTTGTGCAAGACCTGTTCATTCAAGCTGGATAACATCTTGCAAAAAAACTATCCAGTGTATATCACCGGCCTTA
Organism: Strongylocentrotus droebachiensis; assembly: GCA_035222895.1. Taxonomy (NCBI): domain Eukaryota; kingdom Metazoa; phylum Echinodermata; class Echinoidea; order Camarodonta; family Strongylocentrotidae; genus Strongylocentrotus; species Strongylocentrotus droebachiensis. The sequence continues at coordinate 303,359 of JAVYIG010001649.1, read as the reverse complement.
TGCCTCAGTTACGCCACCGAAACAACTACAAACGGACTCTAAACTGTCTGATTCTTGGCCATTCGGGGTAATCTAATTTCTTGTTCTGTCTTTTGTTGGTCTGATGTTGGTCTTGTTAATGTGACTGGGGTATTGACTTAGATATTCTAAAGAGGACATTTCCAACGATATAAAAACCATAAACTTGCTTTGAGCAGGAGATCTTAGAACTCCAAAATGTAGATGGAAACACTCTCTTGTATATTATTTCCAACCTCAGTAAAACTTGTCCTTGAAGTTCTCTCTCTTTTCAGAATTATTTCTTGAAACCTCTATCACCAAATACATAAGCCTGTCATCATAATATCCAGATTTTACTATGAAACTAATTATATGACAAATTTGCTCACATGCATTGACTATGAAATTCAAAGACACGTTGCAATCCACGTGAACCGAAAATAAAACATTCCAAAAGCCTGACATCACTTGTACTGAGTGCACAGTCCATTCTTTTGGCATGTGTCCTAATACCCCAGTCACACCTACCAAACCTACGACAGACCGATCAAACATTGATGTTACCTCCAATGGCAAACAATTGGTCGGTTTTGAGCTGGTATGGAGTCGGTTAGGCGGTGTGACTGAGGTATTAAATGTGATTTGACTGATCATCTCATACAAATAGTCAATGTTTGCAGAGCATTCCATGTTTCATTTTGCGTCATGATTATCTTGGTTCTAGCGGTGTGACTGAGGTATTCATTGTGATTTGACTGATCATCTTATACAAAATAATAGTCATATGTTTGCAGAGCGTTCCATGTTCCATTTTGGGTCATGATTATCTTGGTGTTTACATAATAACTTCATACAAGCAATCAAAGCTTTGATATTGGGATCAACAAACTTTTTTTTTGTGTCAGGAAGAAGGGCGGGGTCCAACATCCCTACAACGAAACACACAGCTGGGACTATTAAAAGAAATGATCATACTGAATCTACAATACCAATAATACAGGAATGTTCTATTGTAGGCAGGGTTCAACACACTTTCTTCTTCCCCGAGTTAAAATTCCTACACGCTGACATTCTAAAGATGGATCATTTGTTTTCATGCTTGAATATTCCCGTGAATCGTACAAATAAATTGTTCAGCAAAAGTGAGATGACCTGAGCCTAGCACTGTCACCCTCGGGAATAGCACACAATTGATATCGAACATCAAAACATGTTTGTCACATCAGTGAAAATGGCATTTTCCTTTAATTCTTCATAATTTCTCGGCAGAAAACGATGAGCCTCTTTACTCTGTCAGGAAATACATCAAGTGCATATAATTGAGGATTTAACTCTGACATACATGTACAATGTCCACATGGACCTTGGTCACCATATAAATACTACATCAGTGCGATGTCAAGTAAGAGTGAAACAAAATAACCATAAAAGAAGGAATCATTCAATGAGGTTATGACATATGAGAGTATCATAAGAATAAAGTCCCACAACTTCTTGCATGCTACTAACAATATATCTGTAAAAACTTAAAAGTTAATCAACCTTACAATCCACGGATGAATTAATGAACCTAAAAAGAGTCCATCATGAGGGTGTGGTGAGCTTCCAGATGTGCAATGATTGACCCTATCCAAGGTCAGAGGGCATGGGCCAAAGGTTAGAAGTTAGAGGTCCCAGCTGAAGAGATGGTGCTTGATGAGCATGTCTTGCACGCTGTCTTTTAACGACTTTTGGCTCTATGAGACAAAGGAATGGTGTGAAAAGAATGTGGGGAGAGAGAGAGAGGGAGAGACAGAGAGAGAGAGAAAATGAGATACAGAGAGTTTTGTTTAGAGTTTAGGTAACCAAATACACCAATATGAATTATTAAACAATGTGATAACTAATAACCGTACAACCATTTGTTAACCTTATAGCCATAGTTAACCAAATAAGTGCAGTAGGGGTACAGTGGTGAAAAGATATTTACAATCAGCCCACATAGCCCTTTTATACCTTCCAAAAGCAATGAACAAGAACCTCTAAATAAAAGGTTCTCCCCAATCCAGAATTCCTTACTGAAATAATTTGAATGTATATTTTGGATGATTAATAAACCATAGATCCAATCAAGAGCCTTTACCAAAAAGCCAGAGGAAATTTACCATTTAATGAACAATCTGAAATGTGATATACGTACATGGTTAGAAAACAAACATTTCCCCTCCTTTGTGCATCAAGTCAATATGTAGTTCACAATTTGCAGATGATATTTTTAGTACACCCTCATAAAACCAAGTAAACAATGGCATTATCCTGTTCGATGGATATAAATAGCATGCACATCTGTTTTCCCTGAACCGTGAATGACACTGCGTCTCTGAAGCATAACCCCCACAGACATATGAATCATAACATGTCATATAAATCAGTGATGCAGAATTCAATCAAATGAAAATCATATTCGTGCAACAAGAGGTTAATAGGTTAATACCTGCAAATAAAAAGGCATTCATATTTGCAGACATGATGTCAATACATTTTGGAGATGGGGAAAAACATATATCATGTTGGACTAAATGTAGTTAGATTCCAGATGATATAATTAAACACCTAGAGAATCCGGTGAGGAAAGACAAAATTGGCAGTAACTGATAAGGTTTGTGTTTGTTTGTTTATTTGCCTTTCATAGCGGTAATAACTAGACATAACGGCCCGAATTCAAAAAGGAGGCTTAAATTTAACCAATGGTTTAAACCCTCATTTACATAACTCATGGTTAAAAATTAGCGCAATTTAAGCCTACCTTGCCTTTTGCGCTTCTAATATTGGACCTTTGACTGTGTCATGCTTATTTTGCGTCAATTTTAGACCATGGTTTTATGTAAATGAAGATTTAAACCTTGGTTAAATTTAAGCCAAAGAGATTGTTAATCAATATCAAACCTGCAATAAGAAAAGATGGATATATAATTATAAACTTAACAAGCGTGGCAGGGTTGCTAGAAGAAAATATTATGGGATTATACAATTTATATGAAGCACTGTGGATTAAAACCCTGGATTAGCAACTCAATAAGTGATAAAATAAAATGATATAAAATAGTAAATAAAAAGCATCCCATAACCTTTCAAGCTTTACATGCAGCTTAGCAGTATATATTTTTGTTCAACACATGAATTAGAGTTAATAAATTAAATGGGCCTTCCCTAAACAGCAAAAACAAACCAAAATGCATCTAAGTTCTTCATTTTACCTGAAAATGCTCTCTGATATCATTCTTTAAGAAATGAGAAAGTGGTAATGTATTTGCAGATATTAAAAATGTCTTTTTTTTATATTATAAATATGGAAGTGGTAGTCTTAATATCAACAGTAATAGAAGCAAAACAAAAATACATAGCAAACTACAGGAAGCTTGAGAACATAGGGTATGATAACTACATTTCTAACCATATGTATTTCTGGAACTGTTCTTCAATAATAACTATCGCACTGCAGCTAAAGACATGCAAGATATATATGGGGATTTAAAAAAAGCCTCCAACTGAAGGAGGAACAGAAAATCATGCCTGAAATAAAATTGGAGTGGAGTAAGAAAATCCTGTTCCACCAACTAAAAGCAATGTGATGTTAAATATTAAATGATGAATTAAAAAATAATAATCCACTGCCCAAGCAGAACATGCAACTTTCCTATCCTTGCATATTAAGCAAAACATGCATTTCTCTGGTGCATTGTACACGCATTTAGCAAGCTTGTTATTGTTTGTTTATACTTGAAGCCATTGTTTTGATATTTACCTGCGGAGTATTCACGGCTCTTCCCCATGTCTGTTGAGCAATCAACGAGATGAAATAATATTTATTACTAACACATTACATAACCAACTCGAACGGAGAAGGAGAATATTCTCTCCAAGTCACTCAAAACATTGTTCTTCCACTATCAACAACCATCTGCCATCTAACTGTATCTCTCTTTTTCCTTTGAACACTCTCTCTCTCTCTTGCTTTGTCTGTCTCTGTATCAATGACTCTCTAGTACCAGTAACACTTTCACTTGTCAGTATCAAACTAGGCAGTATTTGGATGTACTGAAACTTGAAACAGACTGTTTGCTCTCTCTATCTTTCTCCCTCGCTTTCTTCCATCTTTCTCTCTCTTTCTCTCTATTTCTATTTCTATCTCTTTCTCCTCTCTCTTCTCTCTTCTTCTATTCGTTAACGTCATCCTCTCCCTCTCACTCCCTTCTTTCTCTCCTTTCTTTCTATTTCTCTTTCTCTCTCTCTCTCTCTCCTTCCTTGTCACTCTCTTCACTCTAACAAACACCCAGATTCATCCACATCACTCCACCACACAACGCCACCACCATCCCGCATCAAAGCTGTAACCATGGCAACCCATCGACTTACATCTTTCTTGATGGGCAGCTCCCAGTCCTGTGAGAGGTTGAAGGCAAAGTTTGAGAGGACCCTAAGCTCGCACTTGATCTGGACCCAACCAGGGCTACGCAGGAAGGACCAGGGGTGGTACCACTTCTCAACGATCTTGTCGCAGGAGCAGAGGGTTTCTAGCCAGAGGTGGAGGACTTGTTCACTGGAGGAGAGAAGGAAGATAAGATTAAAGGCATAGATCTACTCCTAGCTGAAGACAAATATATTAGAGTATAAGCGAGTTCATACAAATACAGAATTATAAGAAAAATGACTGTAATGAATGAAATGTTATGACAAAAATAGATGAACCATTGATCAAGAAGAAAGATAGAAAGAACAGCTCACAAATGTAGAAGTATATATTCAGTCTGTCCTTCTAAGTTTCATGATTACTCATAATTGGCCAACTATAAAGTGTATCTACTATTAAAGATATATGGAATACAATAATGCTTGGAACTTGATTTTGAATCAACAAGTAAACTTCAATATCAATTCAGCTTCAACAAAATATCAATGTTGTTGAGTAATCAACATTGAGATAAACAACTTTAAGATAAATAGAAAAGTAATTACAAAAAAAAGGGGGGAAAAGAAGAGATTCATTTGAGTCATCAAAGAAAGATTTCTGCATCAAATGTCTCAAACAAACCGAAGTTGATTAAGGACATATTCAGGATGTAACATTATTTAACACTTACTTGAGGCCTAGACATGCCAATGATCTGAACTTGACATCCATCTGTGCATGAGCTACATCGTGTGTGAGATTGACCGCCTGGACTGACCGGTAGAGAAGCTCTTCTGGTGTTAATACCTTACCATCTTCATCCAACCTATCAAAGAAAATAATGAATAAATAATACAAAATTTGTCTCAAACTCATGGTTGATGATCATGATAAGAGAGGTTAAGGGTAATGGAGATGAATTTCGCTGGGTCATTTTAAAACGGGAAAATGTGCTGCTTAAGTGGTTTGTAAAAAGAAAGAATGTAGAACTTTTTATTCATGCAAAAACATAAAAATGAACGATACTACCATTACTGAAAAAAATATGTATACTACTCTCCTTATCCTCACTGGTTCTACTGTAACATTTGCCGAGAAAATATCAAATAAATATCAGAATCATTCTGCATCAGTTTAATTCTCGATATGTATATATGTACATGTAATTCAACTCATGAACAAGTTCTAATCTTCATTTGCTTGACCACATAGCTGTTTGAAATATAAAATGCTATTTACCTGTACGTCTTACAAAGCACCAGTCTAGAGTACACAGATTCAAAGTCTCTCTCAACTTCCTTGGCACTCGCCTACAAAGACAAAAACAAATGTGATATTCATATGAAGAAATACCTTTGCAAAAATATTCATTTTTTAACATAAATCCTATCCCAGTACACTATGCTTGCTCCAAACTGCTAGAACTAAAATACAATAGCAGTGCTAAATTTAATCAACAAGAGAATATGAGCAATGTATTTATCCAAAAGGGCAATGCACCGATAGTTGACAATGGCACAAAACTCCACAAAACAAGAGTTCCTTTCTTCCACCCATATCTACATCTATTATGCATTTTTCATGTATGGTAGAAACCTGGAAAACATTTTCATTCCTTATCTATAAAGCAATTTAGGGGACCCAAACTTTGAAGTCGTGCCCATAGTCTTGATTATTTACAATCAAAACCATATTCAAGGACACTAGTGAATATATAAAAGCATTTTAACAAGGATTTTGGTGCCAATCATAATATTGGGTCCTGTTGGGCATTTAATTATGACTTTGTAGATAGAGCAAGGATCTTGAAACTTGAAAAATATGGCACAGGGGGGGGGGGGGGGGTTGAGACCAAGACCAACCCCCTATTGCTCCTCTATGTATATTTCTTTTATCATCTGTCCTTCAATCGAGACAAAACACAATTTCCTCGATTAACAATCAATGATTTATCTTAGTGGAAATCTTAGCGGGAACTTTGTCTCACAGAACCACCATAGGCTCTCTCTTTTCTGGATCTCCTTTTTCATTTTATACAAACTGTAAACCTAGCCTTGAAACTCACTATCCTACGCACCAAACAATATACATACGATCTAGTACGGCAATGATATGACAAATTTATCAAGGAACATGAGTGAGATGAGCGTACCATGGCTATGTTGACGGGTGTCAATAGTTAATACTATGGTATAAAAGAGTCCACTTTATATTGTCTTGTCTTAACAAGGATGGGCAAACAGTGGTAAGACACATGGCCTTCCAGGCTCAGCAAATGTACACAAGAAACACCTTGATCATATACCTCTACAAAACTATATTGATTCTAAGAGAAGGAAGGGCTTAATGAGGACAATAAGAATCAATAATTTGGACAGAGCTCATAAAGGGCATCTGTAAATCAGCTGGCTAGTTAGCTGAGACAAGGATAAGAGGTTCGCTTAAAGGCATTGTTTAACAATGTTAAATCTGAGATGCACGCCTGTACTTGTTATCAGTGTCTGTAATATGGTGCTATATTGAAGCCCTTAAAAAAATGTGCATCAAAATGATCAAGAAGTGCCTCAAAAAAGTAAAAACCTTAGAGTGACCGGTTTTACCATACTTGTTTTCCCCAATAGATTGTAGTGTTATGAAAACCGTTTGGCAAACGCAAAATTTGATTTTGATTTTCAATCATAAATATCTTGATAATCGGACATGAGATTGGCTTGTAAAAGTCATAGGATTCCTGACTGACCTAAAGGTTTATAATTATCATTGCAGCATGAGCTAAATCCAAGATTTTGTTTCAAAATCCGAGGCAATGTTACCGAGTCTAAAGGATGATAGTTTGAGACTATATTTTTGAACTAGTACAAGTGTTCTAGTTTAAAACAGGTTTCACAAACTTTTATTTTTTCACACTTCCCACCTGCAATTCGTTTCAAGTGGAGAATGTTGTTTGAAATAATTCTATGTTACATACATATGCCGACAAAGTACAAAGTAATCTTTCGATAGTGAACGTGCCTGATTGATGTTTTAAAGTGTATCACCTTCACTGGTGTTTTCCCCTATTTACACGTCACAAGTCATTATTATACAGACTTCACTTGATCCCTTTTCAAGGCTTTGTTCTTTGAATATATTGATTTTCTTCCACTTGTTTTTACACTAACTTTGCATGCCTTCGTATTGAGTTGATCAACAACCTAGATTTAAAAAAAAAGAGAAACAGGCTGTTTTTGTTATTGTTTTGTTTAGTTTTTATAGGGCAATACGCATCTCTGGTAAACTTTTTTTCTTCAAGGCTCAATCTGAAACATTACTCCTACCAAAGAGAGTAAGAGTGGGGGGGGGGGGGGAGAAAGAGAGAGAGAGAGAGAGAGAATACATGGACAGAAAAGAGAGGGAGAGCAACAACAACAAAAATTGAGAGAGGCAAAGGGGAGTGGGAGTTAGAAAAGTGGAGTGAGGAAAGGAGAGTGTGAGATGATAGAGAAACAGAAATGTAAAGACAAACTGTGACAGACAAACAAGAGGAATAAAAAGACAGAAAAAGACACAACAAATGAAATGCCAAACACACATGCAGAATTACACTGTAGGTGAAAATACAGAAATGGAGAGACTAGGAGCACACAAACAAGCGATATCATGACCTTATTATTATCAACTCATCCCGGCCTCGCTCAATAAAGGGTCCCGTATTTATCTCTTCTCCCTTTTTATTGCTTTCTGATAACGCACAAAGGTATGAGTCACATGTCCCCCGCATGCCTTTGTCTACCATATTGACATTTTAAGGGAGAGCGGGGGTTTCCTTTATCCCGACACCATTGTGTGCGGTCTTTCTCCAGGAGTACAAAACATTTTGCAAGGTCACATCAACAATAACCGGGTTTGATAAACAGGGAGCTCAATCCCATCAACATGTATTCATTACATTGTATAGAGTAGCTGCATGAACTACTTACATTCATAGAGATAATGGACAGGAGAGCTTTATTGTAGTTGTTTTTTGTTTTTATTTGTTTCTTGTTTTTTTAGACAGGCGAGCTGTATGTGTATCAGGCTTTTTATGATGCTATGCATGTTCTCCATGCAGTGTATATTAGTTATGACTATTAATATATATCTCACTTAAATGAAATGCAAACTATACTAATTTACATTGGGAGGGAAAGGGATAGGGGGCTAGGATTTTATTAAAAAATCCAATGTATGAATGTATGATACTATATTCAGTATGATATAAGGCACATACAATAATCAGTCAATTTTGTTTTGTTTGTTTGTTTTTCTTTAAAAAAAAAAGATTCCAAGCAGCCGCTGCACAATTAAAATATGCTCAAGGGAAACATAAAAAGAGGTGTTTATAGACAGGTGGTCTTTCTATACAGGTGGTTGGTAAGGTAGGTTTCATTGTATTAATTATCATGGATGTAAGGGCTCACCTCTTCAATGAAATGCCATGGGTGGTATGTTGCTCCTAGGATTGTAGGCTGCTTCAAACCATGCTCAAATACAGACTTCAGAGCAGGACATAACCTAGAAATACCAAAAACATATCATTAAATGGTTGGCAGCTATAATCAAAGACTCTGTTATGCTGGTTTGGCTGAAAATTAGTTTGTTGCTGAAATGGTTGATTCATATAAAGAAAGTTAAGATGAAAATTGTAACCAAAGTGAATTCAAAATTAATTCCCATTCATCAAAAAGCAAACTTCTACTTCTTGATCAAAATTTTATTAACAGTCTCTCAGAAAAGACTTTCATCTTTGTTTCAAATACGTTAATTACTTACGATCCTCTGACTAAGTTGCCTGCGCTGATGTACTGTTTACTCCTCTCATCTAAGATCTCTACAAACTCCAATACTCTCTCTGTCTCTCTCTTTCTCTCTCCCTTTCCCCATCTCTCTCCAAAGCCATTTCTCTCATATAATTCAAACACACTAGTTACTTATGATCCTTTGACTAAATCTGTGATAGTTTCTGTGACGGCATCATCGCTTGCAATGGTGTACTGTTTACTCCTCGGATCAAATATCTCTACAAACTCTCCCTCCCTCTCCTCTCTCTCCCTCATACAGGCCTCTCCCTTATGTGTCTCTAACAGCCTTTTCATCATTGTTACTGATATTAGCTACTATTAGTTACTTACGATCCTCTGACAAGGTCTGTGATAGTTTCTGTGACGGCATCATCGCTTGCAATGGTGTACTGTTTACTCCTCGGATCAAATATCTCTACAAACTCTCCCTCCCTCTCCTCTCTCTCCTCTCTCTCTCCTCTCTCTCCCTCATACAGGCCTCTCCCTTATGTGTCTCTAACAGCCTTTTCATCATTGTTACTGATATTAGCTACTATTAGTTACTTACGATCCTCTGACAAGGTCTGTGATAGTTTCTGTGACTGCATCATCGCCTGCACTGGTGTATTGTTTACTCCTCTCATCCAAGATCTCTACAAACTTCGCAGGAAACCAACCTCTAAGACCATTCAGTTCACCAACCCAGCAATGCTCATCTTTCTGAGAAATGATCTATGCGGAAGACAAATATATATGATATTATCGAGAAAAGGGTTTTAAAATATTGGTGACTTCTCTTCATGATGCCATAGTAGATAATGTGAACCTTGAACTCTGAATCTTGAATAAAGTAATTTTCTTGAGCCATAATTGTAAGCAATATTCAAGTCGTACTCCTCCAGCTTTTATTCATGCTCTTTAATTTTCAATTATTTACTGACATCATTATTCATATAAATGCCAATATCTTTAATATTAAGCTGTGCTGAAAAACATAAACACAAAACACAATAGTTGATAAACAAGTAGAGAGATAGAAAAAGGGATATTGATAAAGAGAGATGGAGGGAGAGAGAGACAGACAGACAGGAGAGACAAAGAGGGAGGAGGGAGAGGGCAGAGGGTGGAGGGAGAGGGGAGAAGGTGGAGGGAGAGGGGAGAAGGTGGAGGGAGGAGGGAGAGGGGAGAAGGTGGAGGGAGGAGGGAGAGGGGAGAAGGTGGAGGGAGGAGAGAGAGGGAGGGAGGAGAGAGAGGGAGGGAGGAGAGGGAGGGAGGAGAGAGAGGGAGGGAGGAGAGAGAGGGAGGGAGGAGAGAGAGAGGGAGGGAGGAGAGAGAGGGAGGGAGGGAGGAGAGGGAGGGAGGAGAGAGAGGGAGGGAGGAGAGAGAGGGAGGGAGGGAGGGAGAGAGGGAAAGGGGAGAAAGAAAAAGAGAATGAGAGGGGGAGGGGGGAGAGGGGCAGAGGGGAGAGAGAGAGGGGCAGAGGGGAGAAAGAGAGAAGCAGACAAACTCAGAGGAATACAACTTACTGTGATGATGTCATTTTTCCTGAAGCCTAATTCATCGTCATCGTGCCTCTCAAAGTCGAGCAGTGCTTTGGCCCTTCTTTTCCTTGTTCTTGTGATGTTTACAAACTGTTCATGATCTTTCTGATGGCTCTCAAGAGAGTAGTCAGGTATCAAACCCTGAATAAAAACAAACCAGATCAAACAGATAAGCACATCTATTAGAACCTACAGAGGCAATGTAATCTAGTGCATCAGAAAAGAAAAGGTATAGGGCACACATCATTTGGCAAGACGTAAGACTACATTTTCCACACTCAAACCAGAAGGGTACCAAGAGGAAGAAGCTTTTTGGATGCTTAATCATAGCAGCTAAGCTAGAGCCAGATTAATGATCCAAAGCTTTATAGAAGTCCAAAAAGACATTGCTAAATACATGCGATACACCCTACAAAAGAATGGATGCCTATTAATTAAATAATTAGTCATTATTAATTAACATAGTAATAGCAAATAGAAAATAGAAACTGCATAGAAATTGCCTACTACTTTGCAGTTTCAGCCAGATATTTAAAAAAAAAAGGTTATGCATGTAAGAGGGCGCTAGACCCATATTTTTGCTGGTGGGCAGGAGGTGATCATGAAAGTGTGTACATAGTATTTGGCATTTCGGGGAGTAATGTGAACACTAATATTTTCAGGAATTTTCAGGAGTTAAAAGGAAGGTGGTTTCAGGTAGTTTGGTTGCAAATTCATGCTCTGTATGTCTAGAGCAAGATACAGAGCTCTGTCAAAAGGGGTAGATAGATTTGTGGTATAGATTTGAGGTGTCGGTAACAACTTTTGATCCTCCATGGTCTCCTCTTTCTTATGTTAATTGAAAGCTGATTTGATGAGATAACCACCTGCCAGTGACTAGGCAGGGAGGTCTAATCCCTCCTTGCCAAACTAGTGCAGATAGGCTTTAAAGCAAGGTGGACACAACAATACACTTCTTTATTGCTAAGTATAGATATGGGTTTTAGCCGAGGCTGGAAGAGATGAGTTTACTCACTATTTTTGCATTCTTAGGGTCGATCGCTTGGAAGTGTCTTCCGATCTGTTGGATGCCTTCTCTGAGATCAGAAACAAGCTCTGTCTGATGGATGTTCTTGGCTTTCAGGTCATTAGAGTCATCTTGATTAGCTGTAGGTGGGAACAAAAAGGGTAAGATTTAAAAAAATGATAGTAATCAAGGCAAGGTCAGTCAAACGCTCAAACAAAATTTTCCCCACAATTTATTTTATACAAAAAATACGTGGTCAGGGATGCAAGTGGGTTTTATGTTCAGGTTGAGTTTTTAGTAGGTCCAAGGTTGAAGCTACCAATTCGATTTACTAACATAAGGAACTGACCACAGAGTAACCATCGACGGAGCAAGCGCCGTAGAACCATATTAAAGAGAACACCAAAAAATGTAAGCAGCGGTTAATCTGCATACATGCCAACATTTGAAAATCAGAAATCTGTACAAATTATGCTATTTTTAAAAAAAGAGGAACAATCCTAACTCTCCTATTCAATACTACAGACAAATTTGTACAGGAAGAGGAACACCTGCATTAAAATGATAATTATCTTCTCCCAAAAAGAGGAATGTTCCTCTTTAATCTGAACAGTTGGCATGTATGAATCTGCACACACATAATAATTCACAGCTATTCCTGTACTTTTTTCTGGCTTTGGTCAAATTTAAAGAATGTATAAAAAATATACATGTATATGATTATGTTGTATGATAAAGCAACTAACAAGTTGTACCAGATTTTAATGCCATGAATTGAACATTTTTCAGGAGAAAACTAACAAAACCACTGTCCCTCAAAAAAAAAACTTCAATATCCTTCTTCCCCTCCCCAAAATAAGGAATTCCTTCAATTATTTGTCCTTTCTACTTACGAAATAGAGCCCCCATCAGAGATTTTCTCCTCTGTAGTTGACGTTTGTTCACTTGCTGCAGAAACAAAAAGAGAACAAAGTAAAATCTGATTAGAGAGTTTCCTCTAAGCAGAGAGCAGAGTAAACATATAATATATTTAGTAAAAGAGTCAAGTCGAAGGGCATAGACGCAGTTTGTGCAGGAAAAAAAAGGCAAGAATAAATACCAAGATCTCAATACTAGTTGAATACAAACCTCGCCACAAGAAGCACAGCACGGATTCATAATTGCTTCGTTTACGATTGCTCATTCACTGGAAATGAATGCACAGACACAAACATATTTTATGATGATGTAAAAAATGCATTGCATTGAAGCTGATTTTGCAGGAACAACTTAGAAGAGCTACCAGCAAAAATACACAAGGTCAAATGTCACTGCTAAGGTACATGAATCACAGATATGGATCTGTCTCTGGTAGTGAAAATCAGAGTTCCTTTTCAAATACAAGGATGCTGTATAGCGAGGCATAATTTATGGGTATTTAAGTACTTATTTTAAGGCCTGCAGTTATACTGATAAATAAGGAAAGTTCCTTTCAAAAGGAAGTATGAAGTAGCGAGGTGATTTAAGGGGAATTCATTTAATGACCAGAGTTATAATGGTAAATAATGTATAAATGATACAGCTCAAGGCATTGCAGAGAATCAGTAAATGAGTGTTTGACAGTAAAAAGGCTCCAAACAAACGAGCAAACCAACAAAAACAAACATACAGCCTGGAGAGAACCAAGGATGTTACATGTGTTCTTTAAATTATTGTATCTTTAATTCTGAGAGGTATTTTAGATGTCATAACTATCCTAAATCATGTGTCAATAGTTGATGACTGCACATACACTTTTGTGGCTGCCTAAGCACACAGTTTAAAGAAATACAGGCAAACACTCAAAAAATATGCTCATTCTGTGGAATTAGTAAATTGTGATGACAATGAATAAACAAAATGGCATTCAGAATAATGCCCAAACCCTTGAGTGAGAATAGTTAAATGTACTTTTTTGGGGAAGGTTTTCTGCCAATTCTGGGTGAACATTGTGATCTTGAATGTTGCACAACTAATACTGGTATGTACATTAACTTTGTCTGCTGCCCTCTGAGCTGAACCAATGACTGAGATAGGGTGATCTGTTACCCGTTTTGGAAGATTTTCTGCTGATTCTAGGTTGAACACTTGTGATCTCAAATACTACAAAACTAATACGCCAACTAATCAAAAGTTGTCTGCTGCCCTCTGAGCTGAACCAAAGACTGAGGTAAGGTGAACTAGCTGTTACCTGTTTTTGGAAGGTTTCCTGCTGACTCTGGGTTGAACACTTGTGATCTCAAATGCTACAAAACTAATACGCTAACTAATCAAAAGTTGTCTGCTGCCCTCTGAGCTGAACCAATGATTGAGGTAGTGCGATCTGTTACCCGTTTTGGGAAGATTTTCTGCTGATTCTGGGTTTATCATCTTTGATATAACTAAAATAATTAATATACACATTAAAGTTTGTCTGCTGCCCTCTGAGCTAACCAACAATTAAAGGTAAGGTGAACTGTTACCTGTTTTGGCAAGTTTTCTGCTAATTATGGGTTAAACATTTGTGATCTAGGATACTACAAAACTAATAGACTACTATTAAGTATAATCAAAAGATGTCTGCTGCCCTCTGAGCTGAACCAATGACTGCTCAGGTTAAGGTGAACGAGCCGTTACCTGTTTTGGAAGGTTTCCTGCTGACTCTGGGTTGACGATAGCACCTTGTTCTGCCATCAGGTAGGCTAGATGTTTCCGTCTGTGGGTGTCCACGATGATGTCCGTCAGGGAGGCTGAGTGTCGCATACCAATCTGTAATAGACAACAAATAATGTTTAATGAAAGTTTACTCCCATTAAACATGTCAGTACACAAGGTTTTCTTCAAATGGTATAGCTGTATAGCGGTATTAACTAGACTTAAATTAAATATTTCTGTCATCAAATACATCAAAGAGATTACATAATACACAATAGTTGCTTGAAGGTCTTATTCAGGACTTTTGGAAGAGGAGTTTCAGTTATCCATTGAATGAAAGTGAAAGTATGTATAAACCAGGCAACTTTTCCAATGACATATATGAAAGACTTCCCTAACTATGGTCTGTTATTATCGACAATCTTTCAAAGTATATATTTGATTTCAGTAGATTACAACCTATATAGAATGTATCCTCATACTGGCTCCATCAAGTATTAAAACAACATTGTTGATTGTACATCATGTATAACAGAATGAGACAAAGTTGATGATGGGTGTTGTGGGCAAGGAATAATATAATCTCAAAAACCTCAAAAACAAATACTGTAGTAGATCATTTATTACATTAAAATCAAAATCATCATATATATTCATGACTGAAAGGGTTATTTGCATGCTCATGGGTGTAGTCAGGGAAAAGGAGATGATCATTTCAACAATGCAAAACTTGCTTTGGGAGAGGATGGGTTGGTTTACATAAACATCTGTTTCTCCTATTTATATTTTTATTCCATTTTTTTAAAGGATGATTTCTGGAGATCATGATCCTACAAACAACATTCAACATGCATCACTTTTCCTTTCCAATATGTACTAATTTACTACAGTGGTACTGTCTTTTCTATCTAGACTATATCTCGTCTGTTGAGAGCGGTCAGAAAAGCATTAGTTGCATGTAAAAAACACCTTATGGGCTCGAAGGACAAGACGTTACACATATATACACATACTGATCATATCTATTTATCACAATACTCTAATAAACCCATTTACAGTTAGATTGAAACAATGAGATGTTAGAATATGGTTAATGGTTACTATGAAAGGGATACTGGTAGTTGAAGGCATTCAAAAGCAATCAAGATGCACAATGAAGATACATTAATGGACATGCATACCTGTTTCTCTTTCCCCAAATACAAATAACATTTAACAGTTAGAAATGTGCTCATATTATCCACTACCAGAGGAGGGGGGGGGGGTGAAACAAAAGTAGGTGAGATTTAAAAATGAGTGGGAATTTTATTATAAGTACACCATTACCATGCCCCGGCAAGTGCCAACTCCATTATATCGCACAAAAATACCTAAATATTGTTAATCTACCAAATATACATGAAAGGGTAGACATGCTTCATCAAGGTCTATTCTAAATGAAGGGTGAAATGGTAGCCTAAAAGAGAAACAAAGAAATGATTCTCAGTAATAGCTGATGGAATACAGAGTAAAATACACACCTCATATTTCTGTGAAAGTGTTATTGATTATTGTCCAAGTAGAGAAGATATATGTAGCAAAAGATCATGTGGACAAAAAGAGAACGAAAGTGAGGAAGAAAAAAGAAAGTGTTCATTCACTACATTGAAGAGAGAATGTCTAAAAATGCAAGTCTAGACACATGGAAACCAGAAAGGATAGTTCCAGAGGGCTGTATTACTGAGGAGTGCATATAATTGAAAGCAAATGTATCTATAGAAAATAAAGAAGATTCCCAATAGGTTGGAGATAGGGCCTTGGAGACAAAGCTGAAGATATCGGCCAACCTTCATCAAAAGAAGGCATAACAGGAACAAGACTGACAAACAACACAATTTAAAAATAAACAAATACTGTAGACTAATGAAATTGATAACATTCACATGTACAGTACCTGTGGATAACCAAATATAAAAAAAATATCCTATAAACTCAATGGTGTACACTACAATGTACATGTATAAAAGTAGTAATGTTTTACAGTATTTACACTGTATGTGACTACAGCGAGAAAACCTGTACATGTATATCTACAGGTGTATTTACATAATTGTTCATGTGTCCTATAAAGGTCTACATGTAAGTGTGTTTGAATGAGGACAATCAATCATTCATCACAATTATCCATTGGCATGCGTCTTTAATAAATATTTCAATTTGTTTTTAATCAACAATACATTTTATATACCGTATCTTTATTTTAATGTCCAGTTATCTGAAAATATTTCAACAAATAATATGGTGAGAAGAGCCAAAAGAGGATTCATATAATATGATATACAGTATCTGTTCTACTGAGATCAATTTGACTATACTGTACAAAATATTGTGTAACATAAAGCACAAATTTGGGGTATTTCAATTTCTAGTATATTGTATATGTAGTATATTCATAGAGACTATCCCAATACAAACAAATCCACACTAACCTCAAGTCCACAACATAATCCACTTAACTACACATATAAATGCTTTACATAAGACTGTACATTTACATGTATATTGTATATAAACAATACAAATAAAGCAACCTTATATTTCCCATGTGCACACAAAAAAGGTACAGGCAAACCTGTTAATTCACAAGAAATTTTTAACACAAGATTTTTCGCAAAAGAATTGACAGGAACAGTACAGTAATTGAACTGGAAAGCAATATGTAATGTATTTTTGTTGTTGCAATTTTTTGCATTTCTTGCTGGCTATAAATCTAAAGTAACTAAGATTCTCTTCATAAAATATCCACCAATTAGCGCAATTTGTATTTTGTATTTATATCTTCTCTTCTAATCTAAAAATTAGTACAAATCTTAATATTCAAGCCCCCCCCCCTTAAAAAAATTATATCATAAAAGAATGCCAGTCATAATGTGTGCTTTATTATGTTGACAGCTCAGGAAACAGTTTCCACTTTACATGGTTGTACATGTTAATTACAGAAAAGTGACCAGGAATGAATAGAATTTCAAAAATCTAGAAAGATCAATCAAAAGCAATGGCGAGTAACTATACCATATCTAACCCCAAGAATTAAAGTGCTCATTCTAAAATAGATTTGATGACATGAATTCCTTGACTCACCGTACAATTAAAACATTCAGGTCCAATACACACCTGATCTTCGACATTTAAATGTATCCTTACTGCCGACTATCAAGGAGATGTAACGTTTGAGCAGAAACATGTCAAATTTAGTACCTGCAACGCACACTATTCACAAACATGTACCTCAATTAACAAACATTTAAGGTGTGTGACACTGTATGCAAGATCTGTATCGCCTACATGTAGATTTGCCTGGTGAAATCCAATATTTTAACAGGTGTATTAATTTTGTCAAAAAATTCAGATTATATTCTACCTTGTTATTTTGGAGGGCGGCTAAAAGTTTATTGGAGCTGTCCATGTTAGAATTCACCATGATTTATTCCAAATAATTAAGAATCCATCCACAGCTTGCAATCTATATTATCAATCCTTCATCCCAACATTGACCCTACCACGGCCCAACAAAAGAATGTGAGTGGATCTACTAATAGGAGAATTAGTAAACTGATTGTGTGTTTGCCAGCTGTTTTCGTTCCCATCACTGATTCAAAGCGATGGATCTTTAGCCTACAGGCAGGCGAGATGAGTGCATGGAATGGCCTACGACACGTGTCTCCCTTATTTGCATAAATATAGAGGTTGTTCCATGATACCTTAGGTCTATATCCGGTTGATGTACGAGGGGTAGGGGACGGAATTGGTTTCAACACGTAGCAATCGACCAGAACTGGCATGTTTTGTATTATTTTTTTTGGTATTTTATTTATCTAACCACCCTTATCTTATTTACAGAATTAAACTGATTAAATGAAATAACATGTATTTCAAACAAAAATAATGTTCAAATATAATAAACAAAGCTCACAAAGTACTACAAACATTTTTTGTTTTTTAATGCAGTTGACAATAAAAGCTTATTATTCATTAGCCTCTGATAATAAGTATTCACACTTACATACAACTTGCTTAATCAGCCCCTTCCTTTTTATCTTGGTCAGCTATGGAAAGGATATAATCCCTTCTAATTATTCTAACTGCACAGAGTATATTACACTCATTATCATAAGATATGGTAACCAGTCCACTTATTTGAATTTGCATGGGTTGGTAATATTATTGAAAGAGGGAGGTAAAGCAAATACATCAAGGCAGAAAGATTGATATTAAAATATGCAGTGACATTTAGAAGACAATGCCACATAGAGGTTACGCTAATATCACCCGAATCTCAATGTTGACATTGTAAATAATTCCTATGGGATAATGGCATTCTAGTATGGAGTCCACTTGTAGAATTTGATTATTCTGTAAGGTCCATCACTCATACTGCCCCCAAAATATAAAACAGTAAATATGCATCACAGTTGGTACCTCTGGGCATATACCCTAAGAACATGTACATGTAGTACCGCTGAGCATATATTGACATGAACGATCATGAAAATGTTAGCCTCTAATCATTTTATTGCATATGATGTGTGTAATGCATGTCATTACAGTGCTATGTTTGATAGCTTGGCTTGTAAAAATGTATTAGAAAAAGAAATTATCTTTTTTTTCTTAAGGCTGAAATTTAAATAGATCCATCGATATACAATGTAGGTGAACTATGTGTATAACAATATGTCAGTATTCTTTCAAAATTGTATAAAGGTGAGACTTTGTATTTCACTTTTGATTTTAATAAATAAAGACTACCGTATGTACATTGTACTGAGGTTATTTTATGAACTGCATGATACAGTTTTACTTCTTCATTCATTTTTTTCTCCTGAAAAACAATAATAAATTGATTTACAGTGTGGAATGTACAGCTGATATATGTAGGCATATTTCGTACACAAGTAAGTGATTATTTTGTTTTATTTTTTGAGAAATAAAATAGATACTATCAGTTATAATACAAAATATGTTTTTTATTTCTATGGACTGGTATATGAAGAGGTGTAATTACCCCCTCGTTTCTTAATGGAATGGTCCAACACCATAACACTTTGATCTAAAATTAATTCCGACAAGCTAGCATCTGGCTCCACTTTTGACACTCTATAACCTAGTCATGATTCAAGCACACTGAAACATATTCCTTTAAGTAAATAAAAATAAAATAATGCACTTACATGTACATGGTGATTTGGAATTAAATTTGGTTTTAAGAATTTCAGATTGTACCATTGGATCACTACAGGGTTCTCAAATACATTTATTCTCATCTGAAATTGAATGCTTTATAGAGATTACAGGGTAAACAGACTGATACCAGTAATCTAAGACGAGGGACTAATTATAACACTTTGTTGAATTAGCTCAAGTTTACAAAATAACCCGCTATTTCAACTATCCCTCATCAGCCCGCAGTTGCAATTAGCGGGATATTTGGTCGAGAAAATATCCTGAGAAATCTTGGCCTTGTTTCCAAAGTATCCCGCTATTTGGGAAATAGCGGGCTAATTTCCACTAGTCCGAGCTACCCTATGATGAGCATATCGGTCTGGTGAAAACACAATTTTGAGCTTTGGGATAATATCAAGAGTCTGAAAATAGCAGGTTATTTGGCAAACTCGAGCTGATGACGACAAGCCTTATGTAGGGTTGTAGGGTTAATTGATTTACATACAGAGTATTTAAAA
The DNA here is from genome assembly GCA_035222895.1 of Strongylocentrotus droebachiensis. Lineage (NCBI taxonomy): Eukaryota > Metazoa > Echinodermata > Echinoidea > Camarodonta > Strongylocentrotidae > Strongylocentrotus > Strongylocentrotus droebachiensis. Next base: position 283,215 of record JAVYIG010001649.1, on the reverse strand, counting down.
TCAGTCAAGTGTAAAAACCCCAGCTATATTGATAACACTGTATAAATATAGACAGCTGGTGATTCTGTTGTCACTCTAGGGTGTTGTACTCCTTTCATATGTAAATGAGCAGGAAGTAATAAATGTACGTCATCAGAATATCACCATGGCAACAAGAGAATGTAGTTTGTTATGGTGTAAGTAAACAGTACGACAAGCCTTTACATGGGACCATGAAAGTGATGTAACGACCTACATGTACACGCAAACAAATTGTACAACTACATGAATGCATGTATTATTAATACTTTTGTTTGTTACAGTTTGTAAATAAATTGCTTTTAAATGGGAATATTCATAATCACAGTAATATCCTAAATATCAGAGTTAATGCCTTTTCAGTTCCAGATAGATATGTGAACAGTGTATGATGAGAATGTATAAATAAAGACACATGAGTGTTAAAGCAGCAAAAGAGAGCAATTAAATAATGATTTTAATACATGTAGAAAAAAACTAGCTCATTACAATATCACATGTTATTGTAATAATGATACTAATAAAAGTCATTGTAACATAATTAACATACACAATACTCATATTAATACAGAGAGAATATGAACACATTAATAGATCAAGATTAACACTGACAAGATTAGAGTAAAGGTAATACAAGTTTTGGTATGGGGTCATGAATTTGGTTCAGATGAACATATTGGAAGCATATGCGATCCTACAATATTCAGTGATAGTTGTCGCGGTTGAAATCGAGTCTAAAGTTATGAAATGGTAAATAATAAACTCTTCATGTTGTATAGCTCCCTCTCAAGGTCAAAATATTAATCAAGCTATAAAACAATGTTTCTTGACTAAAATCGACCGATTAGCTATTCCCGTTTGGAAATTATATATCACAACTACACATTCTGAGATTTTCATGATCGCAGCTACCATTGTCCGGCCGTAGGTGCTATTTGAAATTTATCAAAATTTACCGGGAGCACCGGTAAATTTTTATATTCAATTTTTCTCGAAAACAGAAGTGTTTTAGGGGCTAAACTTTCTAGTGCTTATAATTCATCCACAGGGGCATCCTAATATATCAAAAACTTTGTATTACCTTGAAGGCAAGTCTAAACTATTTTGCTCATACATTTCCAACCACATAGATTTCAGTATATCGGATTCTGTATGAAGCAGATAGTCCTAGTAGAACTTGAATCAGACAAAACATCTAAGAAATTACATTTTTACTTTCAATTGGACTTACAACAATAAACATAACAATTAAGAATGATATAATTAGAGCTTTTATAAAGAGTATAAGAGATAAGTGTGCATGAATGTGAGTGTCTTACCTTAACAAGTTTGTCCATATCATCCACTACTCCTGGCAAGTCTGACAAGGCATTGAAGATCTGAGCTGAATTATCCAACGATAACAGCTCCTCTTCCTATCAAACAAATTAACAATTTACAAAAATCATATACAGAAGGATTACAACAATGGACTAATTAAAAATAAGACAATTCTCTTTTTTCCTTAAAATCAGAAATAAGCTAGTTACATATATACATTAACTAAATGCACAACACTTCATAACTGACTGATGATGTATGCATGTGCTGCATGTACAGGTGAACACTTATATCATGGGATTCACTATGGCAAATCATTAACTAGAAATTTCAAGTTCCTCAGCAATGATTACACCCGTGTAGAGAGAATGCAATGTCCATGAAATGCCTTGCCTAAAGGAACACGCAACAGGACGAGATTCACACCCAGCACCTCCTGACTAAGAATCTTACGTATAAACCACCATCCCACATTAATCTCACTTTTAAACATATAGCTTCAAACAGAAAATATGCAAATGCCTGGGTAGCTTCTGTAAACCAGAAACTTTCACTTGAATGACACTTTCACAAATTCAAGATTCACAAAAGTTTCATTTTTTCACAGCAAAAAAGTTTGGATTTTATTCTAAAAATGTTGCCATCAAAATGGCTGTTATGAACTCTCTGCAAAACTTTCATTTCACACACCTATCTGGATTTACAATAGGGTAATTCCTTGAAAATGTCAACTTTTGGTGAAATAAAGTGTCATTTTAACCTTTACCCCATTATGCCAGTGGAATACACATGATTTGACATAGATCTATGGAGCAATATCATTGAAAGTAAACATCCATCCAATACTAGGGAAGCCCTTACCTTCATTTTGAACATGGCAAGTGTGATCTGGAAGAGTACGATAGATCCATCGAAGAAGAACATATCCCAGACTCTCAGTAGCACCTTCATATGAACTACACTGGCGAAAGCAGTCAGGAACCAATGCAGTGTGATCAAGGATAACTCTGTAAGAATAAAGGTGAAAAGGAAAATTACAGATTATTTTGATTTGGTGTAATAGGATAAGATTTTTATGTCTGTCTTCATGAATCATAAATGACTCTTAAAACGCTTATGCTGAAAAATTTGAAGTTCATGGCGAAAAAAGAAGGAACCACAATTTAATGCAATATAATAGAAAACATGTCACATTTCAGGAGTACTTTTATAATATACTCAGAAGAAGAGCAAGCATCAATTTTACAATGAGGAAACATTTTGAAATATCATGAGTTATTTGTTGTTTTGTCCGAGTGCCTGATGTGTTGAGTGCCTAATCATGAATAACACCATTCACTGCTTCCCAACCTTGCAATACAATCTTGCTATTTTCAACTATTTTAACAAATGAATGCTTCAATGAGAAAACCATTAGTAAAAAAAAAAAAAAAAAAGAAAAAAAAAGACAAAAGCATGTAGATAGTTGTTTGATTCTCGCTTCTGCAACCATGGTATTTAGTCATAGAGGGCAAAAACCCGGCAGCAATGGGTATATTTTGCAAAGGCACTTCCGGCTCCCATACAAATACAATGGGTCAAGAACTGGAAAGTCCAATAGTAATTAGAATTTCGGAACCAATAAACTTTAAGTAACAGAAAATGATGGTGTCTATATAGATCTCATGAAATTATTGGGGGAGTTCATGAAACCTGAACAATTTTTAGTAAAATAAGAAATTAGTTAAGACTGATGTACATTCTCTATGGAAGCCTGAAGAAACTTTGTCTTATCATCTCGTATCCTCTTCCCCAGAATCGTCTGCGCATGTGCAGACCTGCGCAGTGTGGGAGGAAGGTCGCTATCTACTGCCGAACATGGTGTTTGAGGTAGGGTCAACTAAATTACTGGATTTATATTTTACATTATATACCTCACTTAAGTAATCCAGCCATCTGATTGGTCGAAATTGCATTCATAAACTTCAACTGTTCCTGTAAAATTCTCGGTAACCATGCTTAAAACATTTCAATATTTTTAATAACCATGGTTATTAAAAATAGTTGGTCAGCCTCCATGGTTACCCCATAGGTTTACATGTTAAAAAATGGTTTGAGCGATGGAGGATACCGTAGATTGTGTGCGAAGGATTGGTCGGTAATTTCAATACAATTGAATCTCGATCGATCTTACCGACAATTTTATCTTGCATTGTTGACATGAAGACGAAAATAAACTTCCAAAAACAAAAAAACAACATCTGCCGATAGATCTTGATCTAAGTTCGTGCCAATATGCATTGCAAAAGTAAAAGAAGAGTCTGTATATGGAGCTTTTGCGAAGCATTCATCACACGCGAAGCCGGTTTCAATCTATCTAATGTATATATTGTACAAAACTGCCAAGCATGTTAACAACGCGCGATGGCCGAGAGGTCGGAGGCGCTGACTTTAGATACATCACCTTTTGTACGCAAGAGTTCGAATCTCATCTTCGACCAAAAAAAAAAGTATTTTTTATTTTTTATTTTTTAGTCTATTTTTTTCGGCATATAAAAGTATTAATGACTGCTTTAATATTCGAGAAATAGTTGTTTTTATACGCTCTCGGGAAGGTTACAATTGGGCTATTCCCCTCGGCACGCCTCGGGTAATAGCACAATTCTAACCTTCCCTTGAGCGTATAAAAACAACTATTTCTCTCAAAGCAGTCATTAATACTATAATGTCTAACTCACCTATATCATGGCTCTTAAGTAGCTGATCAAGCTCTGGAAGATAGCTGACCATCAGTTGTCTTAATACTCTCTGGTCAGCCTATTCAAGACAGAAACATACAATCATCAAATATCATCAAACAATCTTGACAGTCATTGCAGAACATGCCATTTGTAGTTTCTCTGGCATTCTTCCATTTGTTTTAATAACCATTGCATGATAACAGTCTTTATATCTGGACTGAATTCATACAAATAGCTTGAAAATAAACAAAACGACTTAATGCACAGAGCAGTATTTCAAAAATGATGATGTTCTATTACTTTCAAGATGCAAAAAAGTTTCTTTAACATTTAGACATATTTTTATATATGGATTTGGATTAAACCACTGGACATTTGTTCAAATGAGATGTTGTTAATTGATGTAGTTCACCACAGCAAAATGTTCTCTCTTTCTATGCATATTATGAACAGCAAGTGGGTTTGTGGTGAGGGAAGAGTATCTGTGCATATCAAAGGCCCAAAGGAGTACTTACTCATCTGTGTGTTATAAGCTGCAGAAATGTGAGGCACACTACTCTTATGCCGATATTTTACTACCCCATCTTTTTTTTAATAGGCGGTTAATCATGGTCATATGAGAATGAGGCTTTGTATTGGCCTTAACAAGTAGTGTGTGTGAGAAGTATGATGGAGGAATGAGTTCTTCTACGACTGAACACATGATCCAGAAAGCATTCAAAATAAAAACTGATACCTCCGTCACACCAAACTAAACTAAACCAACTGACTCTAGGACATGCAGAGCATTATAATCTCTTACTAGGTCTGGGGGTGTTTCACAAAGATCCTAAGTCAAACTTAACTCTAAGTTGGACTTAAAAATTATGGAGAGCCATCTGTAGCCTTCAAATAAAATATATTCAAAAGTGAAAATTCAAGTATTTTAGACTTTTTATCAATTCCACATCAAGAACATGAAATCTCCTTGATAGTAGAAAAGATAAATGATTTGAATAAAAATGTTATGTTTTTTAAAATAGCTTTTACAAAATATTTTCATAGATGCTAACAGCTTTCCATAATTGTTAAGTCCAACTTAGTGTTAAGTTCGACTTAGGATCTTTGTGAAACACCCCCCTGGTGTCACTCTGCTGTCAGTCTCTTTGATGTGACTTGGGTATCGTCTAAACCATTGACTTACCTGTACACCTAGGAGTGTATGTGAGAAGTAAGATGGAGGAACAAGATCTTCTACGATTGAACACATGATCCAGAAAGCATCTTCTTCATCCATGAACAGAAGCAAAGAAGAGACAATCTGTAGGATGATAAGACATATTATAAACCTCATACATAGATTGTCATTCACTGATTGGTCAAAACTATATCACATGTCAAGGAGCATTTCGATCTATCAAGTATCATTACGTCAGAGGGTTTGATAGCTACTATCAAACCCTCGGATAGGACCCCTAACCCCTCCCGCGACTTAGTTGCGCACACAAATTTTTTGAGTTGCTAGGCTACCGCAATCGCGCGGTTACGCGCAGCGCGTATAGTAGGAATTCAATACTCTTGCCTTGGACTTGATGTTGGATTTTTCTTATTCTGGTGAGTAATTCCTCTTGATCTGGTTTCCCGTTTTTTAGTGCTAGATCTAGACCTACAGCTAGACCTAATCATGAATCAATAAAATGGATGAGGTATATAAAACAAATATGGACTGCTCTGTAATCGGATGATGGTGGGAACTACCACTCCCTCGGTGGTGTTCACACCGGCCCTTCTATCACCCCCTCGGCTTCGCCTCGGGGGTGATAGAAGGACCGGTGTGAAAACCACCTTGGGAGTGATAGTTCCCACCATCATCCTCATGAGCAGTCAATATTTGTATACCGTCAATCAAACAGACATGTTGCACATGTATACAAACAGAAAGCATAATATCTCCTATTTGATTCGACATACGATTAATTGTTCTCTTTTATTTTTATATGTCCGATCTTACTTCAGCTGTTGTTTTGTTTATAATGCAGATGCTTTTATTTGGCATCTTACAAATCTCACATACTTTTATCAGCATTTAGTGCTGGCCCCATTTATTCTTTCAATGTTAAACATTCACATTTGATTATTATATTGATGTACTTTTTTGACTGGATAATAAACTTCAAACTTCAAACATGTAAATAGAATTTGAATGGTCTTAAAAAACAAATACCGTAATTAACGTTGTATAAACCGCCCTCGTGTATTAACTGCACCCCTCTTTTTCACCCTCCAAAAAAAAAAAAAAAAAAAAAGTTTTTTTTTTTTTGTTTTTTTTTTGGCCGACTTTTTTTTTTTGCCGACTTAAAAAACAGTAGAGTAGAGGACCTAGGATAGAACCTTGTGGTACGCTGTGTAATAGAAGAAAAATTGGAGGAATTATTATTATAAACTACATATTGCAATCTATCAGAAAGATTACTTTCAAACCAAGATGACAGACAAATTTGAGTGTTGTTCTAGTTTCCGAGTGGTGAGTCAACACACCGATTACTGAGCTGGGAGACATTGCCAGGCATAGCGCCAGGTGGAGGGGCATAAATCGGAACTTTAAAAAAAAAAAAAAAAAAAAAAAAAAAAATTCGGCGGCAAAAAGGTGCGGTTAATACACCGTTAATTACGGTAGACAAAAGGTGCTGTGCAAGAGGGTGTCATTCAACATCATTGGAAAGGTGGTAGTTTGAAAGTGGCACAAAATATGGTACATTAATAAGACTTAGATTTTTGTCATACTCTTCTTTGACCTGATTTGTATATTCCCTTATCTGTTGTTATCTCATTTCTCAAATTAGAACCTGCGTAGAAGGGCAACCTGTTCTTAGTGGCTACTGTTTGTGTTTCCCTTACATCTAGGTAGCCCTGTCAGTTTTCATTGTACAGTCAAATCTGTCAATTAGGCCACCCAAGGGAATCACATAACTTGGCCACTGTAGTTAGGTGACCTTTCCAGGCAAGTTCCTCAACACACATATCTTTCTAGAGGGAGATTATGTCAGTGATCACTACAGACAGGAAAATTGTATAGAGAGGTGGCCGCTAAGACAGGTTGTCACTGTATCATAAAGCTATACAACAGTGGAACCTGTCTTTAAAGACCACCAAGGGAGACAAAAAAAGTGGTCTCTATAGGCAGGTGGTCTTTGTAGACAGGTGCCTATAGTACATGTTTCAATGAGAAACCATTTTCAAGGGAAACAAAAAATGTGGTCTTTGTAGACAGGTGGTCTTTGTAGACAGGTGGTCTTTGTAGACAGGTGCTCACTAAAGCAGGTTTGACTGTACCATATCTTTCCCTTTCCTCCACTTACCACGCCTGTTCCTTGACAGTAGCCTATATCAGGATAGAGCCATGAGATGCCTCTCAGGACCCTTCGTAACCTTGGGACGCCGGTGCTCTTCTGGTTTGAGAAACACGCATTGGTGGGCATGGTACGTAGCAGGTCCTGTACAAAGAATCATTGTATGAAAGCATTAGGAGATAATGTTTCAGCGTTGCTCATGAAAATTGTTATAGATATCTTCACATTGAAAATTCAAAATACTTCCTGGCTGGCCGTTTCAAATCTACATGAAGATTCAATACCCTTGACAACCTTAACTGATGACTTGGAATATGATAAGGAGCAGTAATTGCTTGAAAAAAAAGGTATTTGCTTGTATTGTTTTGCCCCATAAAAGCCTGGAAATATTGCCCTCACACTTATTAGACTGCTTCTCTTTCAATGCAATCAAATTATAACTTTCATCACATAGCATCATTGCATATAAAGATCAAACATCCTTAAATCCTATACAAAAATTAAATCTATTATGTATTTGGATGAAAGTAGCTGTGGACACTATGTGCATTGTGTCTAAATACAATCGGTAAAGAAGTTGTGGAGTATATCTGCTATTTACTGTGCATTTACATCGTGTTAGAGTATGAGGAATGAAGGTAATAGCTTGAGTACACATGGCTGCTTCATAAGTGTTGAAAGACTCCATGTATGTCTGTGTTGACATAACATATTCTCACCTTTTCTATTTGCTTGGCTGCCATGGACTGGTCACTGGAACTGGCTTTGATGATCTCCTATGATATACAAAGCAAAAGATAGATAGAAGCAAATATGTGCATGAACTAAAACACAGGTAGAGCTTGAACATAGGTGAAAAGATTTATGTAGATAATGAACAGGCCTATAACAGGTGTTGTCAATCACCAGGATTAGCCTTCAGTTTTATGACCAAAATGCCTTATGTAATGCTTCGTATTTGCTCATCCATTCCCACAACCAACTGACATTTTGAGATCTACGGTACTTGAAATGTTCTAAAGTATCCTTCATTCTTACAGGTACCACTTATTCCCACTGCATAGCACATTAATTCTGCTATCATTAGATTGACTGTACACTGTAATTGTCTCCTCTCACGTCATGAATAAATTACACATATTCAAATCAGTTGCTTTGAGCCGGAAGGTGTGAACTTCGGTATCTAAACAGAATAACGACTTATCACCCTCGTACGCACAAGAGTCATGAGCGTTCGTCACTTCCAGAAATCCAATCTGTTAAATCATCAATAATTCACAGCCTCTGTTGCTTTCACCGATCAATATCCTGGGAGCCGGCCTTACTTACCTTGTATGACATTTCGCTGCTACTCTTCTTCTCCTGCGCACCGCAGAGTCTCATCCACAGCTGATGTCTCATGCTGTGTGGAATGCCCTCGCGGACCAGCGAACGTAACTTCTCCGTCTGGGGTAACCGGCTGTCCATCTAGATTTGATTTGATTTGATTTGATTTGTTTTATTTATTTCTGTTTGATTTTCTTTTTCTTTTGCATTTTTACAAATACATAACAAACAAAACATTGTAAATTGTACACATTTCAAAAGAATATAATGTTGAATAAAGTAACTAATCGAAAACATCAAACAGGAGGGTTGACAAAGTAAACAAAGCTTGATAGCATGACTACCCTCAATGGATACATAATAATATGATGATGTAAAGATGGAATTTGGGGTATAATTTCTGAAATTTTATTTGCTTTATTAAGTGCAAACAACTAGAATTTAATTTACTTCAAATTCAGATGTAAAACATGATCTCATTCTCATATTTTCACCCGTTTCTTATTATTCTCACTATTAAAGCCTCTCTGTACTAGTTTGACTAGGAGGGATTAGACCACCCATCAACTCAGCTCTCAATTAACATAAGAAAAAGAGGATCATGGGGGACCAATGGTCACTGATTAGGCATCGTTTTCTATATAGAGGGAGCAAGTAGCTACAAGTAGTACAGTGGGGCTTTAAATAAGTACAAACTAGAATTCAATCTACTTCAAATTCAGATGTCAAAACAATCTTGTTCCCATATCCTCACCCGTTTCTTATTATTCTCTCTATTTAAGTATGAGTTTGACATTGCGCCATGTATTAGGTGTGTATTCAATTTGTAATTCTTGAAGGTGCATTCTTAATATCGTACAGAAGGTCTCAAATTCGTAATAATTACACATTGTTCGTAATAGTTGGCAGCTATGCAAATGTACCGTTAATCCCCTAAAATCTTAGAAACTGAGATGGAAGTAGATTATATTACCGATTCCCACGTGAGATCTCCAACCTCTTTATTGTGAGCAAACTCAAAGTATGCTGTCCATTTCAATCTCTGCTGGGGGTCCTCTATGAACGGTTCACTCAGGAGCTTACTGGAGTTAGGCTCGGCTGCATCTGTATTGAGAATTGAAATCAGTCAAAATTAGTTCACTTTGAATGAGTTTAATGTGATATTATTGTATTAGAAACCATAAGATACCGGTACTCTTTACTTTGGTTCAGTTTGATTTGATTGAATTATATTCAGTTCAATTCAATTCAATTCAATTCAATTCAGTTCAGTTCAGTTCAGTTCAGTTCAGTTCAGTTCAGTTCAGTTTGGCTCAGTTTGGCTCAGTGCTGTTTACTTTGGCTCACTTTTATCAATTTCAGTTTAATTCAGTTTGGTTCAATTCATTTATATACAGATGGGTTCACTTTCATTCATTTTGGGTCATTTCAGTAGCTTTTAATTTGAATCTATTCATTTCAAATTCATAAATTTCAAAAAATCAAGAAAACATTTACTAAGAAACGAAATATAAGATTTAAAAAAAATAAGATCCTCATGGGTAAAGGATTCAAATAAAAGCTTGGCCTTACATAAATTGACTCAAAAGAAAAATGGAAGACAATTCATCATAAATGATGACATAAAGAAGGTACATGCCTGGTGAAAAAGATATTGCATTTCCTGTATGCTTTCTTAAAAACGCTCCAATGTGATATATTTGTCATATTTTGAAAAATTGCTAAAGACACTGCATCGTTAGAAATATATTTTCAACACTCTTCAGAAAAATCAACTGATACATGCTGCATATATACATGTATTTAACAGTACGTTTACATGTTAGATCTTAAATGTCAACTCCATCTGGCCGTCATATGCCTGAGCTCCTATTTACAAGATTTCTTCCAAAGGCATAATGAGACATGGAAGGTCAACGCTTTTGCAAAGCTTCTAATGAGCAGAGAGAATGCTTAAAGACCCTATCCGATGAAAATACTATTTGATATAAACGGAAAACTGAATGAATGCAGAATACAAATATAAAGGAATAAAAAGCATTTAAAACCTTCATTCTCCGTATTACGAGTCAACAGGGGTCAAATTTGCCGAAGTTACAGTGACGACATAACATGTGGACGCGACTGGTTCACCTACATGTATATAGCTGAGGCGATGAGCCGCGCTTAATTAATGGAAAGTCATTGTGAATATGGGTACGCCACATAAGATGATGTCAACTTCCAATTTTTTTCCAGCATTAGATTTTGAATTCTCAGAGAGTTGAAACTCCTCTGACAGACACTAAAATGGCATATGATTGATATTATTGTAATCTATGGCTTATAAGCTTTCTGTTGATGTATAATTCATCCACTTCATTTTTTCAGTTCGTATATGGTCTTTAAGAAATGCATTGTCAAAGAGAATCTCTCATGAAATAAATATCTGAAGCCGTCTGCAGGCAACACCACAAAGGGAAAGGGCTGTCTTTTATAAGGGCAAACAACCACATAAAGGAAAGGTCAAAATACACCTACGACAGTTATGTTGATGCCTGAAAATTCCTTCTTTATAAAGCACAACACAGCTTTACCAAACAATATCTTTTTCAAAAAGCCCCACAAAATTTTTCCTTGAATTATATATTTCTCTCCTTTGCAATGATAGTGATTAAACTGACTACCGTATTTGCCGGCGTAAAGGCCGCAGTATTTTTGGAAGAGAAAATATCAAAAAGTCGGGGTGCGGCTTATGCGGCGAAAGAGTAAAAAAAAAAAAAAAAAAAAAAAAAAAAATCTTTTTTTAGTTTTTTAGTTTCGATTTATGGCGCTATGCCTGGCAATGTCTCCCAGCTCAGTAATCAGTGTGTTGACTTACCACTCGGAAACTACTACAACACTAAAATTTGTCTGTCATCTTGGTTTGAAAGTAATCTTTCTCATAGATCTCAATATGTAGTTTATAACAATAATTCCTCAATTTTTTTTTATATAACAAATGGTGTACCACAATTAGGTTCTATCCTAGGACCTAGTACATGTACTCTATTGTTTTTAATTCACATTAATGATCTTACACATTCTTCTAAAAACGACATTGTTACAATTATTTGTGACAAGTTTACAAGCACAAATCAGCGCCTTTAACTGCACCTCGATGTTAAATGAAGGTCCTTCCCCGCGTGGGTTTTCGGCAACAAAACAACAACAAAACAATTTTTTTTTTTTTTAAATGTCAAAATCGGGGGTGCGGCCTATACGGATGATTTCAGACTGCCCCCACATTCATTATTTCTTTTAGTACCTATTCAAGAAGAAAAAAGGCAAGTTCTTTGCACCACAAGGTGGGATCGACATGGCCTGTTCTACAGACCAACACGTTTAATATTCACTCTTCAATAAGCAATACTGGGCCATAATTGGTGGCAGATGCTTGCCCAGTGTCATCTTCATGCTCTAATGCATGTGGCACTGGTTTTTTTAACTTATACCAAATGTGTCCACAAATGGGTCCAAAATGAAATTATGTTTACTCACTTCAAACTTGTATTTTTAGGATCAGGACTAATCATATTTTTGAGAAATGCAAATTCTGGACCTTAATCTATCTCCTTATTTATTCACCAGATATGAATACTTTGAGTTTTTACAATTTTATTGTGAACTATAGCATATCTAATAACTGTGATATAAATCTCATTTGCTATTAACTACACCTTTAAATATGTTGGGTCTTTAAGAATATGTTTCAGAGATTATTCATGCAAATTGTTGAGTTTCTATCTTGAAAAATACAGATTCTGTATCCCTTGAAAGTGAAAAATAGCCCTAAATTAGGGTTTTGGATATAACAAGTTTTTATTTCAATAGGTAAAATGCTTTTTTCTTAGGTCAAACTTATTTTATTATAACAACTGATGATATAAGGTAAATACATGCAAAAAAATTGGGAACCAGTGCATTGCCTAATAATTTTCATATGGCACACCACTGATGTTTCGGACGTTACACACTGTTAACATTCTAACTTTAGTCAAGTTAATTGCTTTTCTTTAGGTATTATTGACCTCAGTTACATTAATTGTTTGCAGAAAAATACTTCTGTAACATTTATGGAAAAAAATTGTGCAGTTTTAATTAGTTTAGCACATACATGTACATGTATACCAAGTTTGTCTTCATCGACCACTCAATTTATGTAAGGTATATTATTCATTTCAAGAACGTGTACCGGTAGTTAAAAATGCTTATGTGATCTAACAGAGTGAAATATGAAGCTAATAGCAATTGTAGTCATCAAAACTCCTTAGAAAATTCACTTAGAAACATACTCTTTATTGCATGTTATGAACAACAGCGTGAAATGTATACTATGGTTTGTTTCGGATGTTACACGATGTTAACATTTCAATGAGATCATCAATTTCTACAAACTCTACAATATAGATGTTTAATCAGCTTGCTAATGTTCTTTGCCTTCAACTATATAGTGTGTCATTCAATAATATCACTAACACATACATGTATGTAAGCACTGAAACATTGACAAATCTTTTACAAAATAAAACTATAAAAAAGTACCCCCAGTCATGTAAGTATACGGTAATAAGAAATAAGTGAATCCTAATGTATGTACATCTCGAGAATGAGACATATTTGATGTATTTTAAAATTGAGTATGCTTTAGGTTATAATACTACTGTAGTAACAATCATCCTTTACCACTATTTGGCTGTTTCAAACGACAATATGTTTTAATGCTCTTAAATAAGTATTTATTTATTTATTTATTTAATTGATGACCGATTGATGAATGGATGGATTGATTGGTTGGTCGGTTGGTTGGTTGATAGATCTTAACTCTTGCTGTGCCTATATTACAGGTGACAAACAATATACAGTGTAGGTTAAACATGTACCGTATTTGCCGGCAATAAGGCCACAGCGCCGCACCCCCAACTTTGACATTTTGTAGAGGGAAAAAAAACGGACAGCCCATTTATATTTCACACTAGTGTAGGGTTGCGGTTCTAACAGATAATTCCTAGCACTCTTAACACAGAGGCAGCCCAGCAGACATGCTGTAGGATTGATAACTACTAGCTAACCGACCAGGTTTTAATGTGTAAAAGCATTACAGCATTCTATGTAGCATTCCATATACATTCCATGCAAAGTAGAATAAATCAATAAATATTCATATAGTCCCATACAAGTATAAATCAACATCACAAAGTATTCTTGAATATTCAAACATAAACAAAGGGTATATATAATATTGAATATTCATAGTATATGTAAATTATACTATATAAGCTTGACTGCATCAGGTGAACATTGAAACCAATGAGAGAGAGAGAGAGATAGACAGATGAAAGGATGGTGGATGAAAAGGGTGAATGTGAATGAGGGATGACCTATTAATATGAAAGGGATGAATCATGGATATGATTATGAAGGGGAGTTTCAGAAGTTCAAAATAAATCCCTACACTAGCTTATACATTTTGTATGTATACATAGATTTGAAGAAGATACTGCATGTATATGTTTAGGATCATTAAATAAGGTATTACTGGTAATGCCCTTTTCTTTTATACATGTATGTACTTTCTACACAGATTAGTTACGTGTACTGAGTGCCCTTTTTAAAAGATATTTTCAAATGAAAATCCATATTTCCCATACATTTTTAGAAAAACATTTTAATTTGCTTGATATTATCAACTTTATATACCTGTATCATACCCGTGTCATGTACATGTACACTGGGTATTGCTTAAGTGGGTGGTTTTGAGCTTTTGTAACCTACCAAATAGTTTAGATTGACCGTACAATCTTTGGTTATATGACATAATTTGGAACAACCTCTGTAAAAATGAAAACGTGATGATTTGCAAACACACAGCAATGTAAATAGTAAGAGGAGAGGTTGAAAAATTGAAATGTGCTATTCTCACATCTATCTTTGCCCCTCATTTGAACCAGTTAAATTATGAAAATGTCTGTTAACAGTTTAATGTAACATCCGAAACGTGCTAACAGCATAACAGAAAGTGCTGTTAAAATGGCTCAATAATTTTTATGAGTCACTTTTATTGAGATTTTTTCTGATAAATTACAATTAAGGATATACTAAAGCAGCCAGGAATGCCTCGCACCACAAAGTGTGGCTTCAATATTTATGTTTTATAAGTCAATTTTGCAGAAAATTTAGATATTTTACGGAAAATTTGATTTTTTGCATCATATTTCTTCATATTTGTATATTTAGATCTAAATGAAATTATCAAAATAGTGTTTTTAACAGGAGTGTGCATTGTGAAATCGTAACTTGCACATATGATCGAAAATTAGTTGAAATTTGCAAACTATGTGTTAACAATCAAATAGTGTAACGTCCGAAACACCCTTCTTGAGTTTACACAAAATTATTGGATTTGAAAGACCTGATTTGTGTTTTGACTTGTGTTAAGACTTATAATAACTTATTTCATAATGATTTATTCACTCCAGATACCCTCAAATATGGATTATCATCACATTTTTGATATTTTTTGTTTCGGACGTTACATTTGTTTCGGACGTTACAACTGTTAACGGAAAATTGGTTTTAACTATAAAATAGTATTGTAATGATGTATTGCAAATTTCTTTTTTTTGGTGGGTAGCCGCCATGAAATGTTTAAAAAATGTTACGAAAGATAAGTCCTGCAGTTCATTTATTTTCTGCTACTTCAAATTGAAAGTTGTTTCGGACGTTACAAAGTTGTTTACGGAAAATGAGACAACTTTTTCAAATTTTGAATATATTTATAATATAAGCGCTACTACAATTAAATTGTATTTTCTTTTAATTTAATGACTTGGAGTAACTAATAAGCTTATTCAAACCATAAACAATCTCATTAAATGATTGTTCTAGTGGGTTAAATGAGGGCCTACATTGTTTACGGAAAATGTAACGTCCGAAACACCATTTTCAATTGCACTGTTCTATAAAAATACAGGAGTTAATTCAGATTACTGTTAACTTTCTTTAAGATCCACCCATGCTCATTAATCATCAATAGAAAAAAAAACATATTGCTTGTGGGTATATATTTTTTTCGGCTCCAACAAAAAAGGTATGTCAATTTTGTTACAAAATTCCGTAAACAATTGGCTGTTCAGGGATACCTCATGCACATAAAGCAACGCTGAATTTTTTTCGTTAAGCTATGGGAGGTTAACCTAGGTCCATGCTACAAGAAAAAGTTGTAACTGATTTCTAATTCTTTATCTTTGTAAAGTTTCAGGCTGTCAAAGGGTCATTATGCTATTTGGTCATAGTTAAAAAAACCAGTGCCATGTACTGAATATCATCATTCACAACAGTGTACTAGCAAACATAGAAGTGGAACCTTGGCAGTGCAGATTATGAAAATCAGTGTAATTTGCATAGTACATACTCGAGTATACATGTAGAATCTGTTCACAGTGATTAAAATTAAAATCACAGCTGTCTGTTTGTGTAAAGTTGGAAGTAAACAATCTTTTTTTTTTATAATAAATCTTCTGTTTTTATTTTACAGTAGTTTTTAATCATAAATTTTAGAAATTATTTTATGGTATCGATTAATCGTTTATCAAATGAAAATTAATTTATTTGAGGTGAAATATTCTCTTTATCAAAATCTAAATTAAAAAAAGAAGACATGAAAAAAAATGTCTTTATTAGTAATAATACAAATTGGTAGCAGGGAGCCTGGTACTTATTTCAATATAATTTGAAGAGAGAATGTAAAAATACAATACAATGTCTTTTTAGCTGAAAATACACTGAAGCAGGTTGGTGGAATTTAGTTGTCAACATGCGTACAGTTTATAAGTCCCACTTACACAGTTCATGAGAGAAAGCTTAAAATAGAGTCCCACAATAATATGCAGACGTTGGTACATATGGCAAAAAAACAAACTGATGGCAATCTGTAATATCCAATATGAACTCAAGGTTGAATAAATAAGCCACCTTTTATTGAATCTATTGTGTGATGCAGTTGAAATAGAAATGACACCCACTTACCTTCCACTTCCACTCTGAATCCAAACTCGTCGTATCGAAAATCTCCTACAGCACCGGCATCTTCAGTCTGTTTAGCGTATAGCATAGCATAGAGAGAGAGAGAGAGAGAGAGAGGGGTGGAGAGAGAGAGAGAGAGTGAGAGAGAGAGAGGGATAGAGAGAGAGAGAGAGAGTGAGTGAGAGAGAGAGAGAGAGAGAGAGAGAGAGAGAGAGGGGAGAGACAGAGAGACAGAGAGAAGGTTATAGATTGAGATAGATGAAGAACGATATAGATGACAAGGAAAGAGAGGGATAAAGCAAGATAAAATGAAAAACAAGAGAGTGAAAGAAAAAAGAATGAAGAGAGAAGAGAGAGGTAGACAAAGAGAAGAGAGAGGTAGAAAGAGAAAAGAGAGAGGTAGAAAGAGAAAAGAGAGAGGTAGATAGAGGTAGAAAGAGAGAAGAGAGGTAGAAAGAGAGAAGAGAGAGAAGAAAGAGAGAAAAGAGAGAAGAAAGAGAGAAAAGAGAGAAAAGAGAGAAGAGAGAGAAGAGAGAGAGAAGAGAGAGAAGAAAGAGAGAAGAGAGAGAAGAGAGAGAGAAGAAAGAGAGAAGAGAGAGAGAAGAAAGAGAGAAGAGAGAGGTAGAAAGAGAGAAGAGAGATAATGAGAGAGAGGGGGAGGGGAGAGGGGAAGAGAAAAGACACACATTGATTGGTAGTGAAAGAGAAAGAGATATTACAACAAAAAAAAAAGGAAAAGAGATTGAAAGACAGATAGCATATTTGTATAGAAATAAAAGGAGCATAATAGAAGGAGAAAATTAATATTCAATTTATTATCTTGCACGTAGACTGTAGTAACAACAAACATGACATTTTGTGACAATGAGATATTGCCATCCATTCAGCCCTAACAATTACTGCAATCTACTTCTTTCATCTATAACAGAACGTGTGTCGTCATATATAGACATACATGTACGTAAATGTACAGTATGCATACAAGTTGCTTTCTCTATATATTTTTGCAAGAGAAACAACAACATTGAATCATGTATCAAGTTGTAATACTACATGTATACACACATGAATTATATACCATTAACATTTCTTTTCAATACTCTTCCTTTATGGATGGTTCTCTCAGAAGGCAATCTGAAGGCTTTGTAAAATGTATGCCTTTATGACATTATATAATAAATATTCCACGCACTGCAATTCTGTTTTACAAAATACCATCTGACCATTTCAGAATTTTCCTGAATAATGATATATTTCATGGCACTGGCCAATGTTGACATTTCATTGCACAAGGGGCATTCTTCATTTGATGTTAAATATTCCTAATATGTTAGATAAAACAACATTATACATGTACTTTTATGATAGGGTACATTCGTGATCTTGTGCTCTGCTTGTTTGGATTAAACTTTAGCATTCATGCATTTCATTGTCCTAAACTGCTGCATGTATTGCCTTTGAAATTAATCAAACACAAATATTTTTGAAATACAAATTTCAGCATTCATGTTTCACAGCTGGAGGATGAATAACCGTGAGAATGCACTTACCTGTGCTAATTTGGCAAGAATATCCTGTGGCCACATGCTGGGTATGAGGGCTGAGAAAGGGCCACCGGGGGCGGGGGTGTACCCCCCTGAACCCCTCCTGTGTTTGCTCAGCTTGCTACACATCTCATCCTCATCTTCTGATAGGGTCTCAGCTGTATGGTGAACAGTAGCAGAAAAGAGAGATGGTGAGGGAGGGAGGGAGGGAGGGAGAGGGAGAGAGAGAGAGAGAGAGAAAGAGAGGGGGAGGGGAAAAGAGACAAAGAGAAAGATATACAGAAAGAGGAGAGAGAGACAGAGAGAGAGAGACAGACAGACAGACAGAGAAAGACGGGGGAGGGGAAGAGACCAAGAGAAAGAGATACCAAGAGACAGTAAGAGACATAGAGGGTGAGAGGTAAGAAGTTGAAGTTTAAGAGGTTCAGGAATAAAAGTACAGACAGGATTTATTGAAACAGGGTATAGGAAGAGAAAGAAAAGCAAGGAAATTTAAAAAAAAAAAAATTTTGGTTAATATTGTGCATACCGGTAGATTAATAGAAGTATCCTTCACACAAATACATGAACATACAAAGAAAATGAACATGATAAATACCTGTATGATAGTTTAAACCAACGGCACTTACACTTAACACAACGCACATAACGATCATTGCTAATCCATGAAGAATTGTCTTCCAATTTACAGTTCGCAAGTAATCCTTTATATAAAGTCAATCCCTTCGACATATTGGCAGGTAAAATGAAGACTCAGCCATTGATTAACCATTCTTTAACACTGGATCTAGCAATTATTCTCCACTATTCCTAGATGCACATGTACAATAATAATAATACATACACTGTACAAGTTTATACACAGATGTTTATATTACACTGCTACATGGAGCATACATATCCATATATATGCAGACATTTTCAATACATATGTGGATAAAAGCCAGACCTACAGGCATGCTGGTAATTGTTTCTGCGACATATTTGGCTCCACTGAAAATCACAGATTTCAATAAATTTCACACACCACTGCCCATGCGGCAAAACACGATACAACTATTATGAATAAGCTCAATAATATCAATCATTTTTAAACAACCTGTAATCACTCCAGCAAAGCATAGAGAGTCAATGCGAATTGACCTCTAGCACTGAACTACGTGTTAATAGGCAGCATTTTCACCATGAATAGTCAATATACTTATAATACACAAATGCACACAATCATGCCGATGTGGCTGATCAGCAAGTTTGACAATAGACTTACAATTCGAATTTTTTAATTATTCTTTCTAACATCGGAAAGTTGAAAAATTGTATTTTACTGCTATTTAGGTGTCATCAGTACTGATTTTGAGTGAAATCAGTTGAGTTTTGTACAGTGGTGTTTGAAATGTTGAGAATCAATAGCAAAGCTTTTAATGCACAGCCAGGATGCCTGTAATAACTTAATAAGTCTACCAAAAGAGGAAAACAGTTAAAATCTGAGATTTTCTCTGAGAATACCTCGTTTCCAACATCCTCCTCCTCCTCCCCCTCCTTCATCGGATGCACATCTCTTTTTCTTCTCTACTGCCACACCTGGAGTCATGGCTACAAGACACTACTCTGACAAGGCTAAAGATCCTGTACTACACAGTACAATATATGCGAGCATCCCAAAAGAGCATCATGCACCCTGTTTCACATACCCTGTATACAGGTATACAAACCTGGATGCATGTCTCCACCACTCTGACCACTGCACCAATTGTCTTCTGGTTTACATGTACAATACCTTGATGTTCAATGTTAACATCAGGATGTTAATGAGAGAAATATCTTGCATACAGATGTACACATGTATGTCTATTACACCTGGCATTCCAGAATACCTTTTGCATTCCACTGCCAATTCAGAATGCCATTGTTTAAATGTATTGGGATGTGGGTGATGTTCACCATAGTAATTGTGGTCTGAATAAATTACCACATGCACACAGATTTTATGGTGGTGATTTGTCAGAAAATCAGGACTAAATGACTGCTTTATTAATATATTCAAATCTAAGGGTGTTTCTTTCCTGGGGACCTAGTGACAAGGTACTGGTATTGATGAATGAACTACAATACATGGAATACAGTCTGCAACATTATTTATCGTACGTGGGGGGTAGCCTCGGGCAAGCTATCAGGTTGTCAAGAACAACCTTTGTTTACAAAGTTTGTACATAAAATTTGAATATACGTTATTAGAATGGTCAATAGCCATGTTCAGACAGGGGCTTGCTAGTCGGCGTAAGTTAACCCTGCAGCAGTAAATATCTCATGTACATTTCACTTGCCATGATTAAAGTTAATGCGACCTTCCACCGACCAGCGTAACTTCCGGAAGCGGTAGCGCCCGCACTAGTCGACCTCAACCCACCTTCTGCATCTAAACTGTGCGAATTCTAATTTTCCTTTTCGATTGTACAAACAAACAACCCTCATGAAAGGTCACAGATACTTCCGAGTGCCAAGTGAGATCATCCACACAGTTAAATCCAGGAATGAATCGGTCGGGGTAAAGGTAGGCGTAGCTAACACGACCATCATTCAGACGGTCATTACTCCGACCGTTACACCGACCTCACCATATTTACCCCGACTAGCTCTTAACACGACCTTTACTCCGGGGTGAATTGCCATCGTCTAAACATGACTTTAAATATTAGAGATACAAATCATTTCTTAAAGGTCGGGTGATATCCAAATATAAGTTGATTCATATTGATGAGCTAACAAGAGACAGTGGTACATGTATGTAGCTTCACCAATGCTGACCACCTGTTTACAATACCATACAATAACAATACCAACATAGGAGTTGCTTTGTCAGACGTGCTGTAGTATCACCAGGAAAAGAAAGGTAATGTGGATGTATTGTATGAAAGAATGCAATTCTTTTGTGAGCACGTGCTGAGCTGGGGAAAGTTACAGTGTACATACCACTGTCTCTTGTTAGCTCACTAATGATTGACAGATGATGTCACAAGATGAATGAGATCTGGATCTTTTTTTTAACGATGGAGATAAGCAGGTCTGAGAAAATTATTCTAAAAAACATTTAAAAATCTATGAAATATATTTAGATGTTTGAACAACAAAATATGAGTTGTATGCAGCCCTGCATATCAACAGGAATCAACTTATTTTGGACGTCACCCGACCTTTAATGTAAAGTCTCAAATATACAAATCCTTATACACTCTTCAATGCAACTTTCTATTGAACAAATTGTCTTCTACACCCATTGATAGATGTTTTACACTCGTAATTGAATATAATGAGGTAAAATATGGGTTTCCAGTAGAAATATATGCATGTACCAGCAAGTCTCAGTTTTAAACATTGAGTTTACACGGTTTCTATATCAGTCCGCAGCTGCAGCATAATCTGTACATTTTTGTAAGTTTCATTGAAGAGTGTTCTATAATCATCCACACTGAAATGTGATGCTACCGTATGTCCCCCCCCCCCCTCTTTCTCAAAAAAAGTCTTGTTAATGTTTGTATTTATAGAGTTAAGGCCATTAAAAAAAATATACATGTTTAGCGTCCCCGCCCGCTTCCTTTTTGGGGGCCGCCTACTATTTTTTTTTTTTTTTTTTTTTTTTTGAATTATTTTGTTTAATTTTTTTTTTTTTAAAGAAAAAAAACATGAAAAACACTGTAAAAATGGATCTATTTTGGATTAAAAAAAAAAAAAAAAAAAATGTCGGCGGCCATCTTGAAAAATAGCCTGACTGTCAGCGAAAATGTACCGAGCGGCCATTTTGAAATAAAAAATAAAAAGGGCCTCCTCCTTCCTATTTTTCGAAAAAAACAGGACGCTAAACATGTTATTTTTTTGATTTGGCCTAATGCACAATGTAGGGCTACATGTATTTATTAGCACAGAGTAGGACAGCCAGTATACAAAATGCAGAAACTAAATGCTGTAGAAACCTGCATGAAAGTATAGAAATTTACTTGATAAGTCAAGTGAAATTAAAAAAAAAAGTATTAAAATTGCATTACCTTCAAACTGATAGGGCCGACAATATGCGAGCCTCATTACCCACTGGACAGTTTCCATTATCAAGGCAATCCTCGCCAATATTGTGGATGAAATCAAAAGCCCCAAAACGCACAGAAATAGAATTTAACAACCATCCAAGGGAACTAACCATCAGAAGAAGAAGAAGAAAAAACTCCCACAAACTTTTCACATTCTCTGAATCCCTTTTGCCCACTATTGTGGTTTCGTCTCTACGTCCATGCACTCTTTCACAAGGGTACTACACATTGCCAATCCCATATTACTCCCACACTCACCACCTTCCAACAATGAAACCTCCACCTTTTCAATATTGAAAAAAATGTTTCAAAACAAAATAAAACTTTGTTTGAACAATCACAAAAAATAAGAACAGAAAGGGAAAATAAAAAAGAGAAACAACCATCTGTAAGAAATTGATTACATTCCATTATTTTTGCTTCATTGGATTCTTACGGCAAGTACAATATATGTACTTAAAGGAATTTTGAGTTTTGCTACTGATAGACAATACAAATAAATTTACAGTGAATGTTTAAAACAACTACACATACATGTATAATTCCCTGCCATACAATCTTGGTACATTATATAAAACTACTGAGGAACAAGTGTAAAAAGAAAGGAAACATAATTTACTCTGAGATAGTTGTGCCAAACATGAGCATAAGAGAAGGTCCCATACATGTACATGTATGTGCAAAAGTGACTTATGAATCACCTCAATGGCATTTCAAATTACATGTAAATTTCCCTTCAAATTATGATTTGTTTAAAATCTGCTATTTCAAAAAATCAAGATACAGCATGATTAACAGTCATAATCATTTTGAGCCCATTCTTTTTCAAATTCGAATATACGAAATTCAAGAGTACCGGTACATATTTTACCTTTAAACCAATCCAAGCATTTGTGTTATTGCCGGACCGTTACATCTGCATTCTATAACATATTAAGCTTATTTACACAATACCATGCACCCTTTCACAACATGTATGTTGCCGATCCCACAAAGTCTTCCCCGCTTTCAGTGTCTTTAAACTTTGGGTTCTACTTCCCAATAGGCCTGTCCTCATCAGCTCGAGATTGCCAAATAACCCGCTATTTTAACTATCCCAATCGCAAATTATCCAGCTAATTTGCGTCTTCATCGGCCACAGTTGCAACTAGCGGGATATTTGGTCAAGATAATCATCCCCAGATATCTTAGGCCAAAATATCCCGCTATTTGTCCTGTGCGTCTTCACCAGCCCGAAGACTCGCACTATTCTCAAATCAGAAATAGCGGGCTATTTGGCAATCTCGAGTTGATGAGGACATACCTAATGTTAACATTATCTGATTTTCAACAGAATTCATCAATTGTAACCACACACAGGATTTCCCATTGAAAAATGGAGAGGTAAAATCTGAATGACCTAGATACATTGTGTATGTACATGTATGCGTGTCTGAATTTTGTTCTCTTTCACTGATTTTATTATTCATGGCTGAACGCCATAAAGAAACTAAATCAAATATCGTCTTTTTATTGCGTTGTATTGAGGGGGCAGGCTATGCATCACTGATAAACCCACCCCCATCCCCTCCAATCCATTTTCCTACATGTATGAGACCTCCCACTAAATATTTAGGTATGGATCACACTTTTATGATTATCCTACATGTGTAAAGTACACCTACAGAAAGATGAACGATTGCGCTAAAAAATATGTATTTATAAAGCTCTTAAAGACACCCTCTCAGCCACTTCTGTCAGATTTTCAAATTCTATTGTTCTTTCTCCACACCCCAATACCTCAATACTGTACATTTAATGTGCAAGCATGTACATGTACATTTTCTTGGTTAAAAATATTTAGTTACATATGGCACATGAGGATTAACTCAAGCATAAAACAGTGTCTCACCGTTGTATGTTTTTCTGCTGTTCATATATTTAAAGATGGATAAGAGTGCTGATAACTTGATAAGGAATTTTTCCCCATGTAATTGGATTTGATAGTGTTTCTGAGTAACAGAACAAATATTTAGACATTAAAGGTATTCTAGACAAGAGTATAAAATTATAAATTGTTCAGGCATGTACATTTACATGGAGTAGACTAAATATATTGCATCAACATGACATGACCTTTATCAACCTATTATGTAAATCTACAAGTAATCAGCATGCTGTAATATAAAACAGCAATGTAACAGAATACAAGGAACATTACTATGACTACTTCAGTAACAATGATTGAAAAAACATGTTAAATGTACAATGTACATAATACTTGTGGGAACATGTACAGATGTAAGCAAGAAATATCAAGCTTATTCAAAATTAAAACGTCTAGATGTCAGAGTTTGGGGGAGGAAAAAAGACATAACAATCTTGTTTCTTGCACACTTTAGAGTTAGACCCCATCCTATTATTTTCAGATTTTTTCAAATACACGTATTTCAATATCTTAATTTGTCCAAACCTAACTGCTAGTCCAGAATTATGTCTACAGGAAATTTCATCCATGTAGTAACCCATCGTCAGTAAAAATCCTTGACTCGTCGTACATCATTCCTCTCAAAACAGAAAAATCACATGGCATTAGCATGCAGGAGACTTGAATGTACGTCAGTACTGCGTCACTAACGCTCTCTCTCTCTCTTCTCCCCTCACTTAATAGCTTCCCAAAGGGTACATACAAGATGAAGCTGCCTACGCTCCTCGCTCGATCCATAGTGCATTACCAAGTGTATCATAATACATGCAGCTCCCTCTATCACCTAGCTTCCCTCAAAACCTTTCTCCATCTGTGCGGGATAAATTACTCCTACTTATAGCTGGTAGCAACTAGACTGGTTCCCATGGAAACTGGGTGATGTCATAATTTTTTAGAAAGGAGAGAGCGGTACACTTTTGGACAACAATGTATTAATCTTTTAAGAATTTCCCAACATATTGTTTGATATCTTTTTGTGAATAATAGATTTGTTTTCTTGTTCACAATATGCTTCATTGTGTTGCCTATGCATCTTCAATCTTGACTAAATCAAAATATGCATGCAATACAGGCATGATATGTACAAGACTGTACATTGTTATTAAGTAAAATATTCAATTTTTTTTGGATCTTATGTAAGCTAGTCAAAGGATTCAATGAAGCATATTGAATCAACTGAGATTAGGAAACAAACAAGGCTATTGGACGTCTGCATGAATAAACTCTTTCATTCTTTACACAAGTTATCCCTGAAGTTATGCAATAAAATAAAATAATGTACAATGACATACTTCTACAATCTACATGTATACAGTACACATGCATGTAAACGGGAATGGAATAAGGTTCATGGAGATACACACTGTACCATTATTTATTTACATGTACATATTTAATAATAGTGTAAGTAATGAAAAGATAGGAAAATAACAAAGAAAAGTAGAAGCCTACATGTGATGTACATGTATATGTGATGTACATGTACATGTATGCTTTCAACACTTCACAGATCCTGCGTCCTCAACTGGATCAGACGTGTGTAGTGACTTGAGAAGAAGATGATCACTATGAATGATGTGTAGATTGAAATGTGCTACATCTACACCTGTACATGTATACAAATGTACATAGTGAAGAAAGGTAAAAAAAACCCACAACAACAACATGTTTCTTGAAAAGTACATGTACATGTACAGTGTACATGTATATCTGCTGTCATTACATCCAATTGCCTATTTTATATGAGCGAGTATACTCATACATGTAGGTCTCTTTTATCTGAATTGCGAGTGTATTTAAACTTGCAAAATCTTTTTTCAGAAGTAAAATTTGAAGTGAAATTTGAAGAAATGTATTACTTGGTTTTTTGTTTTCTTCCTCATTTCCTAAGCCAGCTTTAGATTGACTTTATGTCAGTCCTGAATACACTATGGCTGAGAAGTCATTGAAAACCCCAAAACATTATGATCAGAACATGAATGCCAAAAGTATTTTTTTTTATATGTATGAATAGATTACATAAATGCAGCTAACTGTTTCAACTATAAAGCTTCATGTAAATAACACATACATGTAAGGAGAAAATGTCCTCAGTTCCAATACACATACTACTCACACTTATTTACTGGGAAGCTCTACTCTGAATACAAACTAAATTCCTGAAGAGCTATGCACACAATAGACACAAAAGTCTGAAAGCCATTGAAAAACCAACCTTATCCCCCTAAATTCAAAGAATTGATTCAATGGCTTTTAAGGATTACCACCCCATTATTTTGTATTGAGCTAGATAAGTGAGAGTTTGGAAGGTTGGTCTAGAATTTGACTAACAACAATATTATCCTTGTTCATACCATGGACCTACTAATATCTAATAGTAGTAGTAGGTCCATGCTCATACTGTACAAATCGGCAAAGTGTACATGTACATGTACAATATATATTTTTAAACAAGTGCGTAAAACAAGCACCCTTTAACATGTATTTCAAAATTACTCTATTAAGTGTACATGCTCTGCAGTCTATAGACAATTGCTCCAGTAAATTTGCTTACAATTATCTGCATTATAAACTTCAACTTGGGACTCAACGCCTACAAAATGTCTATGCACAATTTAGTAACCCTAAATCTGAATTAAAAAATTCAAAACACAACTACATGTACATGTAGGTGTGTAAAAATAAGACATAATATTACAGAATGTTTGTGCTTAATTAATTGTAATCGAGTGTGCAATTCTGGTTGTTTGAGTAGCTGTATTTGGGTGAGGGATAAGTACACAAATTATGGAAAAGAAATCATTCAAATGGTTTTATATTTTGACAGTTTTGACCCGCCATATATACCAACACACAATCCTTCGGAATGCATGGATTATACATTCCCTTACAAATTGTTGGCTCATATAATAAAGGTCAAGTGTACCACAAACAAAATTTCTGTGATGCATAAATAAATCAGTACAGTCAAACCGGTCTATGGCAATCACCCAAGGGAAACATAAAAAGTAGCCTTTGTAGACAGGTGGTCTTTGTAGACAGGTTCCTTTAGTACATGATTCAATGAAAAAACATTTTCAAGGGAAACAACAAATGTAGCCTTAAAAGACAGGTGGTCTTTGTAGACAGGTGGTCACTAAAGCAGGTTTGACTGTACATGTACCTCTAAATGCAATACAAATACTAACTATAATGTTTACTTCTCAACAAAAAGGATCCTTTTCAGACTTTCACATACACAAAATCAACATCCCATAACTAAAATGTAAGATGTAAATCTTGAAAATGGAATGTGAAGACATTACTAGAAGAAGATATCTTGACAAGAACTGAAAGATACATGATATGGAAAAGTGTGGTGTGAAACTGTTCGATAGAAAGAACTCAAGGGAGCTCATTGAAAGGTTGGGTCTGGAAGAAACTGTGGTAGAAGTGGTAAAGAGAAGTGGATTCAGATTGATGGGTCATGTGTTGAGAAGGAAAGATGATGAATATGTAAAAAGAGCGTGGGATCTGGAAGTTTATTTTGTATTTATTTTAAATTATTTATTTATTAGTCTTTTTTTAGTAGGGTGGCTCCATCAGTAGTTAAATACTGTTTTCCGTGGAGGCCCTACAACATAAATATAAAATTTACAAACATATTGAAAACAAAGTAACAAACAATCCAAATCGAAACAACATGAATTAAGTTACAACAGCTTATGCCAAACATGTAAGAGGAAAAGGGAGACAAAAGATTTCATGGAAAGATATGGTGAAGAAAGAGAGTAGTAAGGTTGATCGAGTTGTGTTAAAGGTACTATGTCACTTTTGCAGCCAACCTCAAATGCTGTAGAACTTTGCAGGAATTATGAATATGTCATGTATGTCCTATCTGTGAAATTTAAACGTTAGCCGTGTCCTCATATTCAAATTATGCAAGGAAAACCGTTTACTTGCTAGACTTCACTGTCAGACACTATTGAGTGACTGACTGGCTTTTTTTCTTCTTTGGTAATAACATACATGAAAAGAGTTGTAAAGGGTACATGAGCATTTGTTTACATCAATAACCCACTTCTTGTGATGGCCAAGATTAAACTGATTGAATCTTTGCGCAGCATAAAACGTATGACCATTCGGTACAATTGTCTGAAAATCAAGACTATTACTTTTGGGCTCTATAGCCCTAAAGTCGATTTGACAACTAATAGTCATTATTTTCCCACTTGAAGACATTTTCAAGCCCCACCTTTTTTAGGGAACTTTTAAATTAGTATTATCTTTCAAATGCAGTTGGAATTTAACTTTTTCATTTTTTGGGCCTGCAAATGGGACATAGTACCTTTAAAGCCAGTTACCCCTCGTAAGAGAGAAAATGCTGACTTTAATAAAGGTTAATGATGGTGATGATGATTATATCATACATTTACAGTAGATACAGGAATGTGACTTCTTTTCTTTTTTCTAGATTTTGCGATTGTTTGCAGGGTCTCTTATTTGTTACCGTCCGGTACAAACTCACTGGTCCTTGGCAACCATAATATGCTAGTAGCCAAGTTAATCAAGACTGCTTATAAAAGCTCACTAGAACACTTCTTTAAAACAACATTCCTGATATACTGAATTCAATGCTATATTTATAAAGTTTTAAAACTCCTGATCAGAGTTGTGTTTATCAGATCGGTAATCAAAATAAAACAGTGCAATCTGCACTTTCTATATTTTATAACATACCGGGTATATTAATCTGGCAACAGCAATTCTCCCTGAACAAAATTCACCAATTTTTTCAATATTTCATATTCTACCCCTTCAAATATGTTTGAATATCATGGGGCAATTATGTTGAAATCTAGGATTTTGCCCCATCGGCTGAATGATTCTTGTCCTAATGGCATGCTATTTCTACTACTGGTATTTAGGCCAATCTCTGTAATCATTCCCTTCACCCCCCCCCCCCCCCAAAAAAAAAAAAACTTTGTAAACATGCTTTCAGATACATGTATATGAGATGAGAGCAATTTAATTTTCCATTGTTTTTATGTTAAAGATATAAACAAAAGTTAAATAACTTTCTGATCTTTAATTTAAAGTTGAATAACTTGACACGACAGAATACCACATATTTATATGAAATTGCTTAATTATTCTAATATGTATTCTCTAATCTCTATTACCAACATTAGGTATGTCTTTTGTTCTGCTTTCTTTCTGCCCTTACAGTTGGCAATGTGTACTCGATATAAAAAGGTGATTTTAACCATTTAAAAATCAAGGATAAATTTGTTTAATCATTAGTTAATAAAAAAAAAAGAAAAAATATTGTGCATCGCATTTTCAATTCTAAAAGATCTGTCTTGTCTTTCTGTTCATGCCCATAATCAAAGGAGTTATGATACATGTATACATGACACATGTTTGTTTAATAGTCTAATTACTTTAGTATTAGTATCATTTAATTCTCAAAACGAAATAGACCTTTCATGAAAATATATAAAGATGTGTAGCAAAAAGCAAGAAAAGCATTTCAGACCAAGATTGATATTTCATGGTCAAAATTTTACACTTGAATGATACATTTGTGTTTGTAGGATCAAGTTTATTGGAGAAAAGACATTGTTTGATGATATACATGTAATCGATAACAACATACAAATTATAACCAAACAAAGTAACAACCCTATGTTAACTGTTACTGAATAAAAAGCACTTTGATATAAAATTCAAAGTATGATAGACCATGCCCATGCCATGGACTACATGTACCTATCTAAAATTATAGTCACTTCAACAAAGGACTCAAACATACAATTAAATGGATCCAGGCTAACTCGGACCAGGGGACAACTCGGCCCAGCTGCAAAAACGGTCATTTTTTGTCATTTTACCCTAACTCTAACCCTAACTCTTACCCTAACCCTAAACCTAACCCTAAACCTAAACATGCAAAAACTGACCGTTTTTGCAGCTGGGCCGAGTTGTCCCCTGGTCCGAGTTAGCCCGACTCCAAATAAATATGATATCAGTGTTGCTAGAGCCTGGTACTGATCCCCAGCTAGGTTGTGTGGGGGGGGGGGGGGTATACTCACATATTAGGAGATACAGGGGTGTGACGCTCTAATGGGTCACTTTTTCAAAAAAAAATCCCTAAACATGGGTTCCACTTTTAACAAAAATATCATTAAAAATGGGTCAATTTTTTCAAAATTTGCCAACTTTTCGGGTGTTTGCCACACTAAGAAAACACTAGAAAACACCCAAAAATTGTGAAGCCCATAAAGACAGTTGATTCAATTTTCAAATACTCACCTCAAGTAGATCTAGATCAATTTCACATCTTTCTGAGATATATTTACATGTAGATCTATCGACTATTGTCAATAATCATAATTCATCTGTAATCTCATACTCATACTCATACTCATAGTCATACAACTTTTTCTTGCAGCTTTGTATTTCAAGATATTGTACAACATGCATTGAATTCATAGACCTACTCTGCACTTGCGCATGACATAAACAACAGACTTATTAAAGATATTAAATGAATCGACCTTATGAACCTAGTCAATTCTCATACTCAGTCAAGACATTTTTAAAGACCAACATAAACTAACGCCGTCACCACACGCACACCGTCACCGCCGCCATACCACTCTGGCACTCGTTGACGCCACCGCAGGCGGCTTACCCGTATTTCGCCGGTTCATATTTTCATGTGATCACAAACGGCGTAAGGTGGTTTGACGGATAAAGCATGAATTATACAGACAGTCATAACACTTACCAGACACATGGCCGACTGAGTAACCTTCTGTAGAATGATTACTGAAAACTGATCGAAGGTCCATATCCAATGTTTACTCTAAATGAGATAATATTTAGAGTGTGTTTATAATACCTCAACCATTATCAGGCAGCTCCAGCTGTTCGTGTTTTTCCAGCTCGCACGTATGCGGGCGCGCGTACGTTTTTAAATGCACACTAGTTGTTAATGTTTACTCTGTGATATAAGCGCTATGAAATCTAAATTACTTGTATTAGATTATGTATAGAAAACTGAAATTTACTAGCGCAGAGTGGCGGTAATGTAGCTATCTTCTTGAGATAGCATCACTGACCTGTGGATAGCATCCGTATCATATCCGCGGTGGCACTCTGATAGTAAATCAAAAAGTGGGAAAAGGCATGAGCTACAGGTGCGTTATCAAGGGAGGTGGCCAAGGGTAAGGGCATCCGGGGTTATCTTGTTGAAAAGATTATAGTCTTTGTGGGGTTACCCAGCATTAAAATGCACAAGATATGAATGATAATAATACTAGTCACATTATTTTGTATAGCGCTTAATACTACAGCGCTTTTCTGACACGTAAAGGGGTAGCTCCGTGGGCGGGGGCTGCTTTAAGGCTCCACTTGTTCAAGCCCCCCCCCCCCCTTCGCCACCCACCTACTACAGAAGAATTTGTCATTATAGTGCGCCAAATCATTTTGTAAAATACTCTGCGCTGCATTATGCACATTGTGCAACTGTGAGAGGGCACTGAGGCTATATACAGATTTGTATTTCATATATTTGACCACTTTCGATTTTTCACCAATTAATTTATTGAGGGAAGCCATTGAATGTGAAACATCAAAATGATCTTTAAAGTCTCATAAATTAAGCAAAAATGGTCATGGCGATATATTTTATGGACAGGTAAAATACAATCATGAAGTTCAAGGTATAGCAAAGCTATATCAAACACCATTTTTGATGTTGTAAATTCATAATAAAATCTCAAAATATGCTCAAACATGATAATGAATAGCTTTGGACCCGCCCCGAAATACTACTTAAAGACCAACGATTTAAGACAAAAAGTAGTAGATAATTCGTGGCTCGCCAGTCCTGATTTTACTTAAAACAGAGCATAAAATACGTCTGAGCTCAAAATAGGTATACTGTCGGAATGAATGGGGCTATGCCCAAGCTCGCTGGTCTTTGTCCCTTTGTTCACGACTAGATTATTCTTCTCGAGCATGAGACCAGCTCTGATGTAATTAATCCTCTTTGAGAATGTCTTCAGTTTTCAACGGTATAGTATGCTTTCAATAGACTTGAATTTGAAAGACCTTTTGTATTAAATTGTACGGCATTTGCATAATATCAAGCAGGCTAAATTCCTAACTATCATTGTTTGTATATTGGAAGTAATATTTACAGACTGGATGGGACTGAAACAGAAAGGGAAAGCAAACTGAACACTTGATTAAAATTAGGTTAAAAAAAAAAAATCTCCGAGTTAAAAGCATTGTTGTCATTTTATAAACAGAAAGATGAGAGCGGGGATGAGAGAGAACGAGATGAGGGAGAGAGAGATAAGAGAGAGAGGGAGAGAGAGAGAGAGAGAGAGAGAGGGAGAGAGAGAAAGAAAGAGAGCGAGAGAGAGAGAGAGAGAGAGTGAGTGGGAGAGAACTTGAGAGGGAGAGAGAAAGAGAGGGGGTTGGGGACGGGTTTGCTTTGAAGGAGGAAGGTTAAGAGGGGGAGAGTAAATAGTGAGAATGTGAGAGCATTAGAGATAAAGAGGCCCGTAAAGAGGAGGGAAAACAGGGGAATGTGAGAGCTATAATATTAAGCACTATATATAAAAAAAAAAGAGTGAATTTTCAAAATCACGGACGTCACTCCTCTGGAGAGTGAAAATAGAGTGAACATTCACTCTTTTCTTCTTAGAGAGACTCTAAAATCAATCGATTTTCACTCCTAAACAAGTGATCACGGACGTCACTCCCAAGAAAGTGAAAACAGAGTGAAAATTCACTATTTTGTTTAAAGAGAGTATATATCCAGACGCGAGGACCCCCCCCCCCCCCAAAGGCTATAAAGAATTGTGAGTAGCACATTGTCCTTCTAGACATAAAAGGCTGTGTCGTTGAAAAAAAATGATATAGAGGCACACTGGCCTACAGATACATAATAGTCAATAATGGCGAGAGGTATTTGAAGCCCCCCCCCCCTCCCCCGAAGGACGATATTTAAATGTTATTTCATATGGACTATAAGACACTATAGAACTCCACATGAAAACAACAAATAAATATCTGTTGGTAAAATGGACGGATTTTATAAAATCCAAAAATGTTATAAAATATTTTTCAAAGCTATAAAGTATAATGTGTGAGGGGCTTGTATTATCACGACACCATTGTTTAGCACAAGATTGTTTGGAACCAGCAACCTTGACAACTTGACCAGTAAGACGTCACACTTCGGTGCTCTATATCATTTTAAGGCTTTTCTGATTTAATTGATCAACTATGCATGGACAAAAGGTTGAAATTAATTCGTTTACCGTGTAATTAATAATGGAGGGACGTAATATGTTCAATAAAATATTGTGCAAATCCGCAATAGGCACTGCACATCGAAAGTGGTGAGGCTAACAAACTCTTTCTGGACGGATTTGAGGATTCCGCCATATTATAGGTATCATTACTGAGTGATATGTATCTCTATGACAAACAATGTGTTTTATATTGCATATCACAATTTTTGAGGTTAAACTTGTATTAAAGCGGAAGTATTATGCGAGAAGGGACGTTTTTGAGTCTTTTATATGCTGAAAACCAAAAAGCTTTTATACGTAAGATCATAATAGGATAAGAATTTCAAAAGAAAATGTAAATGGTTCTGTTTTGACTGATTATGTTATCGCAAGAGCAAGAGTTGTATGCCCACCGTCCTGATCGAGATTCAAGGAACAAAGCGTATTTATTGTGATATAAGATTACAATATACAACATTAAAAAAGTGATGCATTAGAGGGAAGAAGAAGTAGAAGAGGAGAATTAAGAAGAAGAAGAAGAAGGCGAAGAAGGAGAAGACGAAGAAGGAGAAGAAGAAGGAAAAGAAGGAGAAGAAGGAGAAGAAGGAGAAGGAGAAGAAGAAGAAGGAGACTCGAGGAGGGGGAGAAGGAGGAGGAGGAGGAGTGAGAGGGGAGGGAGGTGGGGGGTGCAGAAGGAGGAGGATAATAGTGGGGACCCAATTAAGCTCTCGAGCTTTCGTGGGTTATCCTTTTCAAGCTGACTTAATTTTGATCTCATTATTGTATATTGTTGTATGTTGGAAGCTTGTCGAATAAAAATCAATCAATCAATCAATCAATATTAGCTAAAAGTATCAGGGCGGACTTCCCCTTTTAGCGAATGAAATGGTATTTAATGTATGCAAATTAACGTAGAGGGCTTTAAACCTAAACATATTCGCGCAGTTACGTGTGATTATTGTGTTTGCTAATTTTGCCCGTGTTTTGGAGGAATTTGTCACCATATTTCGCCAAATTGTGACACTTCGATCGAAGGCTTACATCGACTCTAAATCAAAGTCTGTCGTCTTTATAATGCCATGAAAACATGACATCTAGACCGCCAAGACGATCCACTCCTTCGATTGTTAGTCAGCACTCACAGGTAAGGAAGCGTGTGGGACTGAAGTGAAGTGACTGGCCGAATAGATTGTGTATGTTTAATATTATCAGGAATAGAAATACACTATTCTAGGGTCTAGTAATTATATTCATGGTGCGAGAAATTACAATATGTCTAACTGCTAACGTTAGATCATGATAGCTCACTATCATTAACGATAGTCTTTCGCAAAGTTCTAGAGTCCGATATTTCTAGTTTGGCGAAGTATCGCCAGCTCAATTGGAGTCACGGCAGTCATCGACTCGGAAGTCGGAGAAACTAGAGTCTGAATTCGGAAGTATTCCGATTTCGGCAGTATTGAGGTCTCAAGTTCTGTAGTGATTAATCAAATTATAGGTAACAATTAACATTGACACTGTAATGACGGATTGATGAACTAGATCTATGCCTTGTCACAAGTTTCATGTGTGGGTAGCATGCCACACACTCTTGACATAGAATTTGAAACGGAATAATTAATTGTGCTTTTAAAGCCAAGCCCAAGTCAAAAGTATGCAGGTACAACTATAAATAATACAAGAGACTTGTTGCGACTCCTAACCTGTCAGGCTGTCATATCTGTTTAGAACACCATCTCAACTCAAGGTAACTTTACGTTGATCTAGGTCTAGTAGTATGGTAGTAAACATATTAAAATTGACTATTTATTTAAAAATTATTTCTTGATCTTCAAGCTCTCATTTGACTTTATTTGTCACTTTTTAAAAAAGTTTGAGAGAAATTAAGCCTCATTATGTATTTTGGTAATTTAGTATAAAAAGAGATGGATCTTGACAAAGATTATATTATTTAGTTAACAGTATCAAAATCATGGTTTTGTGAAACGGTTTGTCTGCTTCCTGAAATCTCTTTTGGTCACGGACAAAGATATACATGTATGACTGTCATGGAGTTGGGTTTTCATGAAGAAAACAACCTGATTTGTAAGCATATAGACAAATATCCAAACTTTTGACCTCTGAGTCTGAGTACCGTACTGTTTCATGAAACTAACACAAGAATATGTTTGCCGATATCCTATTGAATATTAAAATTAACACACGCTCCATGGGATATGGGCTGACTTGTAAATATGACGTTTCATGAAACAATGCCCTAGTTTGCTTCTTCTAGCTAATGCCTTGAGGTCTTAGTCCGTGCACACTCAAAGAAACACAGAGAATACAAACAAAAAGTATAATCAGTCCAAGATGTTAAATGAAGAGTGATTACGTAGGTCTCTTTTAGCTGCTTATATTGCCAACACACCTTTCTTATCATTTATTGAATTGCGATGAATTTTGTTTGTCTTCTTCGATTTTGAGCCCCCCACAGGCTATTTATTAATAATCTTCACACAAACAAATCAAATATATGTGCATGTTTAAACTAATTCTAAATAATCTTTCTATACAAACAACGCTTGTAGCAACTGCCACTTTACAGCAAAATGTCTTTCCATTCCAGATAGACATACAATATATTTATCATCTTTATAATATTATAAAACAATACTATTCAATTTACAAATAAATTTGTTTATGCTTTTGAAACCCAGGGTTCCCTGCAGAGCTGGACCGATGACTTACCTGTCTGCCGTCACTCAGGGATCGGATACTCTAACAATCAGGTCTATAGACAAGATGGAGCCAGAAGCGAAGACCATGAATACGAAGACAAGTTCTTTCATTTCAGGTACATAGATCTACCAAGTAATATTTATTTATTCTCCATTCTCTTATTTAAAACAAACATAATATACAATGTAAAAGAGAAAAGAAGAAGACGATAATGAAGTCAGAAGGAAATCCAGTTCAGTCAAGCCAAAGAGACAAGACTGTTCTTCCAGGGGGTCCAAGATGATTGTTATAATATTAAATATATATCATCTTTCATCTATGTCTCAAAAGATGGTTCTCATGTCTCCATGTTGGGTATATATTTAAAGAGAAGGTTGAATTCTGGGAAGAGGTGAAAAATAATTTGTGAGCATTATCATTGTTATTATGCAAGTGTGGAAGAACATCAGATAAAACATGTTCCCTAAAAAGCATGGCTCTTCAAATGCCTTCATATTCTAATTATGTAATGTAACATCATAAAAATCGGGACGGATTTTTACGCCACGTGTTCGTGTAGTCCCATATACATCTTTCTGTGTACAGTGTTTGTAACTTTACCAAGATTTGGCCAAATTTCTTATCATTTTGATGATTCCAGAACCTTGCAGTACAATACTTATATGATAGATGATCCACCTTTTCTGGTCGATTCCACACCCTTTCTTTCACAATGAAATCGCATGACCAGAACTCAACTTCATCTTTAATATCATCTCTATTTTTTAAATATATTTTTATTGGGGGGGGGGGGGGGGAATAGGTTAATGAATATGAAAAGTGAAATAAGCCCCATTTCATTCTACACACTGTTGCATTATGGGAGATAACATCATAATATCAGATGGCATTGTAGGATTTAAAAGGTTAACAAAAGTTTACTGGTTTAATTTTGTTTGTATACAGTATGTTCATCTCTACTCATACATCACTCAGAGATTAAGCAGTTCTATGAATTTGGTTCGAACATCATGCTGGGTTGTCACTAGTTTTAGGGGGGAAAAGGTAACTTTAACTGAGCTCTGTGCCTTTGGACATTGCTGTGGAATTATTATTCTCAGTCCAAAATCTTACAATTTCTTGTTTTGTCGACCTCCTATAGGACGGAACAAGACGACTACTTGTATGCCATATTCGATGGATACGATGGGATATACGCCCCGGGGTTTGCTCATCAAGGCTTGCCGGCAGAACTGCTCCTGGGCCAGCTGAGTTCAGTACATGATGATGCTGAGGTGAAACGAATCCTGCTGAGGGCGTTCGTGACGGTGGAGCGCGGTTTATTCGAGTCTCTGGATCATGTCGTCGCTGAGAGAGCTAATCTTAAACTCTCCCTCCCTGATGTTAGTTTTTCTGTGATTTTTACAAGTTTTTTAATCTTAAAATGATGCCCAGGGAAAGCGTTTTAAAGTTACTCATGCGTGGGTATATAGGGCAGCACATGGACATACGCACAGGAGCCTAATACTCATTGGCAACGTGTTATGTAGTGATCGGGAGTGATCGGGAGTGATTGCCAAGTTGCCTACTTCACGAACAACTATATACCCACGCATGAACATCTTTAACATACACCACTCATGTAATGAGTTTTTGAAAGGGGAAGTGACACCTTATTATACACACACTTTTGGTATGAAGTTAATATAAGTTAAAATAAGTCGCCTGAAAATATTTTCATTATTTGAAAACAGTTTAATCGCAATAGATTGATGGATCAATATGAAATAAGAAGTGTGATGGTGATATTGGCTGTTAGGAAATTGGGTAATTGGCATGACTTTTTACTTTCTGCATTGCTCTTGTTGCTCAATTAAACAGCAAAAGGCAGTAACCATGAATAATGTTTTAGAAAGATGCCTTAGTTTTTCTCCAGTACTCCCTGAGAATTTACTAACAGCATGTGATAACGGATGAAACATGTAGATTATAGATAGATTACATCCAAATTTGAAGTCTTTTAATCTGGAAAAGGAGGAAAATTGATTGTACCTTTTTCTCCTTCTGTATGATTTAATAGGATGTGAGCGACTATGAGCTCTTCCAGAAGTACCCAGAACAGATGGAGAAATTCCATTCGATGACGGCAGATATCAGCGGGGGAACGTCAGCCATTGTAGCTCTCATTCATGTTAATAAGCTCTTTGTAGCGAATGTAGGTGAGTATAGTTCTCTTCACTTCAATCCAATTTTAATTTATTTGGCATTATAAAACAAAATAAATCATAATACAGAATAGGCCAGGACCTCTAAGAAGCAACTTGTGCTTGTAAATGAGGGCCTTATCAAGGTAAACACAGTATTTAAAAAAATAAAGTGAATTGCAACAGAAATGAAACTTACAATATATTTTCTTCACGCCTATATATATATATATATATATATATAAATTTAGAAGAGAAAAAAAAGACCATTAACTACAGCAGGTATTAATGTATCAGTATCATATGCGCAGTAGTGCACACACCCACAAACACACAAACACCCCAAAAAGGGAAGACAAGAGGTGATAATGAGAAAGAGAAGAAAGGGAAGAGGTGGGAATGAGAAAGAGAAGAAATGGGAGAGAGGTGAGAAAGAGAAGAAAAGGTCTACTTTTAAAGGCCGGCTGTACTAGTTCAGCCAGAAGGGATTAGACCACACAGCGAGGTCACTGACAAGTGGCTATCTCATTAACTCAGCTCTCAATTAACATAAGAAAAAGAGGATCATGGGGGACCAACAGGCACCGAATGGGGAAGTTTTCTATATAGAGGGAGCAATTAGCTACAAGTAGTACAGTGTGGCTTTAAATAAAGTCTTGAAACAAGAAAGTGTGGAGCTGGAAAATGGCCTATTCACAAAACCTTCTGGTTTTACAATATTGTGTTAATCATTTGTGATGTCCCCCCCCCCCCCACAGGCGATTCCAGAGCTCTTCTCTGCACCCTGGAACCAGACAACACCACCAAGGTAAGACAGCTCAGTGTGGACCACACCACCAATAATCAGGATGAGCTTCTGAGACTGAGTCAGCTAGGTCTGGACACCAATACCGTCCAGTCTAACAAGCTCCTGGGAGATAAGATGGCAACCAGGACCATCGGTAATCATACAGTCAAGGGAGGATACAAGGAGAACACACTGCTATGGTAGGCATGGGATAAAATTATTTCTTTTCAGATTTACACCAGGCATTAAAGTGACTTGGTAACATTGCCTCAGATTCTGAAATATATCCTGGATTTAGCTCATGCTGCAATGATAATTATTAACCTTTAGGTCAGTCAGGAATCCCATGACTTTTTACAAACTGATCGCCTGTCTGATTATCAAGATATTTATGATTGGAATTATAAATTCTAAAACCCGTTTGTCAAACGGTTTTCATAACACTACAGTCTATTGGGAAAAACAAGTATGGTAAAACCGGTCACTCAAAGATTTTTACTTTTTTGAGGAACTTCTTGATCATTTTGAAGCGCAATTTTTTTAGGGCTTCAATATTACACCATATCACAGACACTGATAACACGTAGGGCCGTGCAACTCAGATTTAACAATGTTAAATGATGCCTTTAAACACTCCTTTAAAAAAAGAATAAATTACATGATCCAACACTTGCTCTGGTGAAGATTGCTTCAGACTTTATTTTGTGAAAGATGTACATGTAGGGCTAGCTTTGCTTTTGAGGTTTTATATTAGGTTGAACTGTGTAGAGTTAAGGCTAGGCTGTAACGTACGACAAAGACTGAAGTTGGAATTTGGTAAGTGTATAAGATAGACTGGCTGGCACACCTGAAGGGTTACCCAAAGAAGAGTTATATTGGAGGGAGGGGTTGGGAGAGGGTCATTTTGAAGAAAAAAAAGTAGGATGAGGTTGTGCCTCTGCCACCATAGAGCCCCACAAAAATTTTGATTTTTGTCTGCTTTTCCATCCATCCGTCTGACAAACTTCTGCAAAAACCTTGCCTTAAAGTAGAAAATTGTCATCAAAGATCTCAATTGATACTGTGAGAGAAACATGTATCTTGATTCAGTCAATATATGTTAATTTTATTGTTGATTGCTTTATTCATATCATGATATTTTCCTCAGATAATGCTTTCCTAAAGCCCAGTCATCATAGGGTTAATAATAACTTATATGATCATACAAGATCATGATATATGATACTGTTATCAACAAGAGCTTATATTTTG
Source organism: Strongylocentrotus droebachiensis (assembly GCA_035222895.1). NCBI lineage: Eukaryota > Metazoa > Echinodermata > Echinoidea > Camarodonta > Strongylocentrotidae > Strongylocentrotus > Strongylocentrotus droebachiensis. The sequence continues at coordinate 242,635 of JAVYIG010001649.1, read as the reverse complement.
CATCCTTTTCCATAACCAATCATTTATTTTTGGTAGAATTACAAACCCCTGTATTTGACCTTCCTTGACCTACAGCAAAGCTTCAAGTGAACCCATCCTAGCTGAACCTGACATCATAGGTGGACTGGATGTGACCAACATGACTGGATTCCTGATGATGTACTCCAATGGTCTCAGTCAGTCACTCATTGAAGCTACGGGCACCTCTCAAGCCAACCTGGACCTAGCTTACATGGCCATGGCTGAGTTTGAGGTCCAGGCGACCTTAAGCGGTGTTGCGCAAGCTGTTGTTGACAAAGTAGTCCGAAGGCATCACGACACCTACCTGTCGGAAGGGGGCCGCATGGCCATCTGTCAGAAACGAGACGATATCACTCTCATCGTCCGCAACTTCAATTTCCCGTTAGGGAATCGCATGTCCAGCCCCGCACCAGCAGCCCCATACACTTCTGTATCAGCACCGTTTTCTCCCCAAGTACCGATGGGTCCGCCGCAACCTCCAAGACTCACTATCACATCAGCCGGCAACAGAATCCGCACAGACTCGCAAAACTCGTTGATGACACCGCTGTACATCCAGGTTGACAACAATGCTGTATCCCCCATCGATCAGCAACGCTCTCCTTTTAGACATTTAATTGGTGATCTGACCCCTCAGCCGGGGATTCCCCCGCCTAATTTTGATGACTTACAGCACACACCCCGCCCTACCTATGATGAAGAAGAGGATGAGGTTCAGGCGGAGAACACGGAAGAAGATACAGAGAACACTCGGACATCAAGCTGTACAGATTCTACTAATCCTAGTACAGAGGAATCTCAGAGGGTCTTTGATTTCAATGGTCGTGAACCCAAGGCAAAGGTAGATGAGAATGGTATGATTGATCCGTATGTTGATTTCACAGACTTCTTTCAAGCATATAAAAATATGTGCCCTGATCCCTCCATGTCTTCCTCATGAGTGAATTCTAGGATATAGAACTATATTGCGCTGGATAATATCCATTTACCACTGACAGGAATTGGGTGGTTCCTATACAGAAACATGCAAAATATATTAATGGCTTGGATATGCACTAAAGAGATTTATCACACAAGATATATGTACATGTACATCCCATGGAGTTGGGATCTTGATCCTTGTGCACTGTCTGGAAATAGCATCACAGCATTCAACACAATACCACCTCAAAACCTGTTGTCTGAGGCATTTCTAAAGCATGTCAGATGTAATACAGGTGATATATTCATGGAAGGTTATTTTTTAAATATATTACATATCAAATGTAAATCTGATATTGGAAGGTATCCTTCTGGGTCCATCAATTTTTGTACAAAAAAAAAATCATGGATTCAATTAATCAATCTTTACCCTGTTGCTTGTTGCTTGCAAAATGTTGGTTACAACTAATATAGATACATGTAAAGTGTCTCTGCAAATCTAAAAACAACTCACATGTACTATGGAGTAGACGTACAGTAATAATGGAGGATTTCGTCTGTTCGAAGCCAGTTGGGCATTAACTCGTATCATTTTACTCAGAGTTAACGCCCTTCTCGCTCCAGACTAATGATACATGTACTCTGCTTAACCTGATTATGCCAATTGATTGTGATTAATTTGTAAATATGGATCTGTATTTGGTGTTAATGAGAATACTTTAATTACATTGGAGCGTTTATAGCTGCTAAGTTAATGCCAGAGTTCAATCTACATGCATGCATCCGGTCATTGTCTACACAATCATGAATATTTTATGTTAAATGTTGACAAAGATCAGCTTATTCTACTTGATGCACTCACTATCGCTAATGTTTTTCGTCCACCCAATAATTTGCAATCAACATTGCACCAGTTCCCTGCTCCTGTTGGTTCAGACAATAATTTCATATTTCAATTATATTGTACATATCAAAGTCAACTTCATTGAGGTCTGAGATGTTAGAGTTAGATGATTCAAATGGTATCTGTACGTCTAGGGTCATCATGTACTACAAAAACTATGAGTGTTTGGAATGTTCTTGTGCCTTGATTATTTATCTGCATGTGATAATTATTAATCATACAATATCTTGGATTCATTTTATAATTTTATCACTTCAAATATACAGCCAGAGGATTATTCTTTTCATCTCGATTTGAAACTATTTGGTGAAGTATATTCCTCCTAGCATTATAACATACATATTACTTGGGGAAAAGTGTCTACTTTTAAGGTGATGAGGCATCTAAAATTCTATACAAATCATTGACTTTGAAATTGTACTTGGGTTATCAAGAGTTTCATAGCTTAGGAGGGGGCCCAAGTTGTAGTAGCATGAGCGTTACTGGCAATTTTAAGTCCTTTTTGCTATTTGAGCTTACAATCGTGTCTGAAATATAGCCTTTATATATATATATATTCAATTAAATTGTTCAATCTTCAATTTCGATTTAAATTAATTTAGATATGATTGCAGGCCCTCAGGGGAACAGTATGTATACTGATGAGGCTACCCTGGATAAACAAGACATATTATTATTATTAACATGTATAAACATGTATAGCAGTAAATATGACAAAATAATGGATGAAAGGATAAAAGAAAAAGGAGCAACAGGCTTGTAAAACAGACTGCTCCTGGAAATATCATATGAAAATTATAACAAAGGGGATACAAATCAAATATATACCCTCATACTTTAATAGCGAGAGGTGGATGCGCAGTGATACAATATGTATTAGCAATGCATTATGACTCTCTGGCTTAATTATTGTACATTTGCATGCACCTGGTCACAGATGTCTTATTCTGAAATTATTCTCACTATGTCCTGGTTTTCAATTTTCATTCACATTTGGAGTACTACTACCATTAGTCAATAATTATTTCAATGTGCCAATCACACACACACACATGCGGGTAAATACAATAGTACGCTTTTGAGTTGGAGTATATATCTATTGGATGTATTATATGGTTCTTGTTCTTCGGTCACAGCAGTTTCACCATGAAAGTACTTTGTATGTCTTACATATATGTTAATCTATTGTCTAATTCATTCTGGTATATGAATGTGTTTTGAAGGCTATGGAAAGTATTTGGAAGTGTCACTTTATTGAAAATTAATATATATATATAATATGGCCTGCCCACCTCTTGGAATTAACTTGTAGATAACACCCACATAGCAAAAGGCATTGGAGATGGTGATCGTATGGTCTAGAATCATTCAAAGCTCCTTTTTTGTCAGTAGTACTGGCATACGTACACTGTGGATCCCTGAAAAGTAAACTTTGAAAAAAGACAACACAATATGTCAGTCAGAAAACTTATTTGTCAGGAATATTCTCTGATCAAAGGGTCTGCGGAATTGGCGAGGGAAGATGAGGAAGCCCATGTTTTTAATTTCATGTTCACTTATTACTTTGTTTTAATGATTGCCTTTTAATTGTGACAAGCAGTCAGGAGTCAATCTCATGCCTGCCGTGCAATTTTCACCAGTTGAATGCCTAAAATCTGTCTATATGCAATATGTAAACTAAAATACATTAAGATAATGGGGATTAGTGTGTAAACATATATACCTGCAAACACTGTACTTCCGGCAGCATGACCTCCTGTGACATCAGAGGACTATTCCACGTGTTTCGAGGATTGACCTTGGAATTGAAAGAGCTGCAAAGCCACCATGATTGAAGACTCGTACTACACATGCACATGGTTCTTATGCACATATTTAAAACTTGTAGCAATGAATGAAATATTAATACATGTACAGTATAATGTAATATTTGAATTCTGAAACATGCATGATTTGTTATGTCGTGAATCATGATTCATATGTGGAAATGATTTTGAAGCCCTTTGTATTCATATACCGGTAGTGTTTTTATACGTCCCCTTTCTTGTAATTCGCATTCAGTTTGTATACTTTTACCTTAGCTCACAGGCATATTTTGAATTTTTTTATTATAGATTATGTCTGTCTCAAGAACTACATGTAGATCAAAATGGATTTTATTTTATGATCATTAAGAGCTTGTTAAAATATATTGTAATTTTTAAAACATTTTATTTTCAAAAATTAATATCTTAGTGGTCTTGCCAAATTAAATTTAGATTACATTTTAGCAATAGGTAGACCAAGAGAGAGGAAGGGGGTGGGATAGGGGAGGGGGGGGGGGGCGAGAGAGAGAGAGAGAGAGAAAGAGGGAGGGAAAGACAAAGACAAGAATTAAATGAGACTTTCATAATCTCGGTTGTTCAAGGTATGAAGAATGTCTTATGATTTTTTTTTCATGTTTCTGTGAATACCCATATCATGTGTGAAACCATGCTACTATTTTGAATGTATACAATTCATGCTTGGCAGATCAATGTTCATGTATAAAACCTTGAAAACAACTAAATTTTAGAGCTATATGAAGTGTTTCTTTTTGGTATTTATGTGTTTGAAAGAGGGGATAAATATGAAGAGAGAGGGAACAAAAAAGATAGAGAGAGATAGAGAGAGCATGGGGAGGGAGTGAGAGAGATGAACTTTTCTTAATATAAAACTACCAGGGGGGTTTCATAAAGCTCTTCGTAAAGTTACGCATGACTTTATGAATGACTTGCACATGAAAAGCCAAATGGGATGCTCAATCCTTATTAACTGCATCAACCAAAGTTGAACTGTGCAGATGTAGATTAACATTCTTATCATCAAACATTTTTAATGCAAAGTATATTTTTTGCCAGAATTGAATTGAGGTTATTGCAAATATAGTCACACTTTGTTAAAACATCAGGAAAAACTTTGGGCATCTTATCTGGCACTTCATATACAATTCAGCGTAACTTTACGAACAGCTTTATGAAACACCCCCCTGGTTCTAGATACATAAAGCCCCATCTCGCGTATAATCAAGCCATGTGGTCTGCGGACCTCAGAGTAATAATAATAATACACATTTATAGAGCGCAGAAACTTTCCAACATTAAGTATACACTCTACTGTGCTACAAGAGCTCCAGCTATGCTAAGATTTACAGTTAATTGAAAAGATGTGCTTTCACTTTTGATTTAAAGATATTCACAGATGGTGATTTCCTGACTTCTAATGGTATGCTTTCACTCTACACCTTCCTTACTCTAGACCAGTAAAAATGAAACATTACAGCTTCTGATAATTTCATGTAATAAAAAATGCTTTATTTCATAGCATCACAAATACCAGTAACAATATTGCATCAATAAACACGCACAAGAATCAACAGGACACAATATGTAATGTAATGTTAAGGAGTGTATCTAGTCTCTCGTTATGTACAACTTTACAATTGGTGATACACGTGTATAAATACTGGAGGGTGAGTTTTCATCTAAAAAAACACACTTACTGTACACATGTAAGCACTGTTCAAGCTTCACAATTAAGGAGTTGAATGCATTTAGCGATTATGCAGTTGCTGTAACCTCTGGTTTTGGTAATAGACTTGGTGACAATAATTCCACCTTGCAGCTAATTGAAGAAAAAAATAAAATCTGCAGCAATTTTAAGACCGTCCAAATTTCCTCAATGAAGTTCTGGAAAGAAGTTTACCCCTGCTATATCAGATAGGCTTCTTCTTATTTTGTTATAGAAAGACTTTTTAATTGTCCATGACATGATACAACTCATTGCCTTCAACTCCAATCAAGTTAAAATGTGGGAAATATCAGCAATTTTACATCTTTAAAAAGGAATGATTAGGGGGATGTATTTAAAGCTTTCGAGATGAACTACACAAAAGTGTGTTTCAATTTAATTTTAACCAACTAAATTTAATATTAACCAACTAAAAAACAATACTTTTTTTTTCTACAAGTTTTTTTCCCGTTATTAGTGGGCCTACAGCGTATTGGTTGATTATCCTTTTCATGATTTTCAGTCAAGTACATTTGGCGATGGAACCCTGCTCCAGATTTAATAAGATCTAATGCACATGGAAATTAAAATGTTAATATGAAAAAGGGATATTACCAAGCAAGTTTACACTTTACAGTCAGATAAAGATAATCATAATTCATTTAAACTCACATGAGTAATATTCTAAAAGAAGCTGCTCTTTCAAGAGTACATGAATGTGGTTCGATAAAAGAACAGGATTCTACCAAAAGAATGGATGTAAAACGTATATAAAATAATAAGCCCACTGACAAGTAACCATGTACCATCAAAAATGAATGCCATATAAGATTGAAATATCTGCAAGCTGAATTTTATGTTTGTTCCCTATGTGTATATGGTGGAAGGAGGTTTCGTAGTCAAGTAATTTCGATCCCTGACACAGCACTAATCTCCTTTGGCAAGGCATTAAGCTAGATTTGCCATTCCATACCCATGAGAGAAATGGGGACCTGGTAGGATGAAGAAAGCCTTTGTGTTAGTAAATGCCATATGCCCTTACAGTGGTCATACGGTAAGGAATACTCCCCAGGGAGTGGAGATGGTGCACACTTTGCGTGAATGAATTCGATGACCCAGGTAATTGTATTTCTAAAGCACTTAGAGATGCTATTTTGTATTACCCTGGTAAGTGCTATATAAATCCAGATTATTATTATTATCATTATCATCAAGCAGATACAAGTTAAAAGCTATTGCAGATGTACCAACAGTGTCATTATTTGACATGTCCATGAAATCAAGGTACCACACTTGAAATCAAATTACAATCCGAATCAAATCATGATACATTCTTGGAGTTGTCCTGTGTTTAGAGAAGTCACATCACCAAGATATAAAACAAGTAGGGTTCAGAACAGTACAATACAGGACAAAATGTTACATCGCAGGAATTTCATCATTCTTCCTGCTTGGTCTTGTTTCAGTTGTGCGATCTGCGATGCCTTTGACATTTGAGAGGCCTGAAAACCGTAACTTCAAGCGACTCAGATTTTATGTCTTGAATATTTGGGAAACATCATGAAATTATGCCTTTTAATCATACAGCATATCAGTATCGTTATGTTTCTGAATCCAAATGGCAGTTTTGATTACTAATACTTGAGATCCATCTCTATATAACATCCACAGATTGTTAGAATGTCACAAAGCTTTACAAATGCTGACCTGGGCCCCGTCTTACAAAGAGTTACGATCGATCCAAATCAATCGTAAGTCCTCCAATCAATCGCAAGTTGGACTCTTATGTACATAGTTACGATTGATATCAATCACAAATAAGATACGACTGATATCAACTCTTTGTAAGAGGGGGCCCAGTATAGATGACTCACAATCATCGTGAGTAATGGCATTCAATTCAAGACAGAGTTAAATCTATACAGCTTGTAGCACCCATGTTTAGAGAGCACGAAATATAAGCAATATTGATCTTCAGACAATTGTTTGCTCATGAACAGGAATGACATTAAGTTAACATGCCAATTTCAGGCTTATTACTGTTTGTGCTAAAAATGTTCAAAATTCAATAATTTCATTTTGTGGATTGAAAATTACATAGATAGGGTCATCTGTTTGTATACACACTGTACAAGAAAAAAAGAAATTGATAAGTTAAAATATTCCGGGAAATTGGCGATTCAATTTGGCATACATCATAATCTCTTCAATGTCCTCTTTTTGTCCTTTTTCTTCTTCTCCGCCAGAGCGACCTTTTTATCTCCCGCATGTTTCTTGGCAGCTGGACCGTGCTGTGAGTTACTGCCCGACGTGGAGGGATTCGAATCCTCGTTCTCCCGCGATTCTTTGGAGGAACGATGAGGCTGAGCGTGGATCTCGGTCATCATCTTGGCTCGTGAGAAGTATGTGTCGTACTGTTCTAGAAGGAGCTTGCCCGCCTCTTCGTTTAGCGCTGACTCGGGATTGGGGTAGATGAGAAGACATTTGATGGTCTGCAGTGAGGAAAATACAAATGTAGGATACAGTGTGAGATCTTGATGAAACTTGTAGGTTTTCTAATTCATAATGCAAGACCACATTATGTAAAATAAATGGCCGAATACGGTAAATGTCTGTGTATAAGACACACTTTTTTGTTTTTGTTTTGTGTTTGTGCTGACTCTGTAGGCAGCAAGCCAGGTCCATATTAAAAAACCCATGTGGGGAAGGACCTTTATTTTACTGCGAGGTGCAGTTGAAGGCACCGATTTGTGCTTGTGAACTTGTCACAAATAATAGTAACAATGTCGTTTTAAAAACTAAAGATGTCAGAATTTTTTTTCTTTAAGTCCGAACAGAAATCCGGACATACAGGTAGTTTTGTTGTAGTTTCTGAGTGGTGAGTCAACACACCGTGTATGACTGAGCTGGGAGACATTGCCAGGCACAGAATTAAACAACAACAAAAATCTTGTAGTTGTGTATAAGACGCACCCCGACTTTCGAAAAGGTGCGTCTTATACACAGAGATTTACGGTAAATGACATTCAGTGATGGAGTTATGAATGATGAATCAATAGTCTTGTTACATGCAGAATTGCAGATACCTGTGAAGAATAAATAAAAATCAACATTACAAACATAATCACAAACATCATTACCATCACCATCATCCTTATCTATATAAGCATCACCAGAATGGGTCTTGATCTTAACCTTACCAGTAGCACATGATTGAACCATGTCAGCTTTCCAGTCCCTTTTGAGTATGTTAATAATAACACAGATTTCATCAGCATCAACAGTCATCTTCATCACCATCACCATCAAGATCATCATAATAATATCATCATCATCATCCCCCCTCTCAGAGTCTCTCTCCTCCTTCTCCTCCTCCTCATTATCCACCAGTTTCTAACCTACCAGCAGTAAACGCTTAGCCATGTCAGCCTTCCAGTCTCTTTTGAGTGTGTTGACACATCATATCATCATTCCCATCCATCTCCTTCCCTGCCCCTCCTCCTTCTCATCATCATTTCAAGCACCACAGTTTCTAACTTACCAGTAGTAGATGTTGAATTGTTGATACCCATGTCAGCCTTCCAGTCTCTTTTAAGTGTGTTGACACAGATCTCCTCATCATCACTACCATCTCATTCCCCACCCCCCGCCCCTCCTCCTTCTTCTCCTCATCATTTCAAGCACCACAGTTTCTAACTTACCAGTATTAGATGTTTGATACCCATGTCAGCCTTCCAGTCTCTTTTGAGTGTGTTGACACAGATCTCATCATCATTACTACCATCATCATCATCCGTCTCCTTCCCCGCCCCCCCCCACCCCTTTCCTCCTCCTTCTCCTCATCATTTGAAGCACCACAGTTTCTAACTTACCAGTAGTAAATGCTTGATACCCATGTCAGCCTTCCAATCTCTTTTGAGTGTGTTGACACAGATCTCTCCATTGCTAGCTACGTTGGGATGGAACACCTTTGTGAGGAAGTACCCTTTGGGAGGAGCCTTGGGGAAGTCTTTGCCTAACACCAGCTTGATTCGAAATTGTCCAGCTGCATAGGGTGTTCCAGCTGTGGAGTAACAAAACATCAGTGATGCTGTCTTTACATCAATCTATTCCATTTATAATACCATTTACTACTAGAAGTTATTGATAAAACTGTTTCAAACAAAAGTTCACATCAAAAAATTTGTAACCAATGGAAATTTTGTATGCCCTGTATCCACAGAATTGTTTTACATATCAATAGAGGATATATAAAAATAGAAGTGGTTCTGCTGTTATTATAACACAAGAGCAGTACTGAGATTAAGTTTATGAAAAACTTTTGGAGCATTAGAGGGAAGAAGAAGAAGAAGAAGAAGAAGAAGAAGAAGAAGAAGAAGAAGAAGAAGAAGAAGAAGAAGAAGAAGAAAGAGGAGGAGGAGGTGGAGGAGGAAAAAGGAAGAAGAAGAAGAAGAAGAAGAAGAAGAAGAAGAAGAAAATGAAGGAGGAGAAGGAGTAGAAAAAAACTTGCAATGATGAATGTAGATATGATGGTTAGCAATGGAGAATAAGAAGGGGGAGAGAGAGAGATTTATAAAAAAAAAAAGAGTACGGTACCTGGTCCTTCTATGACAGCATGGATGTCTGTAATATCTTCTTCACTAGGATGCACCTTGATACCTTCTGGAGGAGAAGACTTCAGCTCTGCAATCTCTTTGGATATTCGACGGATTACATGGGGTGAGAAATTTTCCATATTGCTCTGGAAGAGAAAAGAAAACACACACATGTCACATAGGTCTAAACTCTATACATTAGTTCAGGCCTAGTATAGGTATAGTTTGCTGTGCATTTTTGTGTACCTACTGTACTCTCTAGTGGTGCTTATTATCTACTTCCTATTTCACTCCTGTCCTGTCCAAAGCTTCACACTATTTCCTGTCCTGTCTAAAATTGTTAGCACTTCAGATGCAATCTTTTTTCACAGAATATTGGTATTCTTCCTCATGACCTAGGAAACAGACTAAAATAAAAAGGGCTTCCAAGTTATTTTTCACCTTAACCAAAACTCAAGCTTCTTTTTAAAGTCAAAATCCTATTTGCATGTTGCCAATAAATTGGTACATTTGTTTCATTTGAATTAGTCTATTGCGCATTTGACTGATTTGTTGTCCCAACAAACACGTTGATTTACTAATACTTTTTAGAAACAAAATCAATTAAATGTGAATCATTGTGGGGATGCAACTTTCCATGACTCTACAGTAGACTCTAGGTCTAAGTTGTGTAAAACTGGGTGTTGATGATGATCTAACTCCATGGAGATCCGACGCTGTCAGAGTAGGGTGTCTGAACGATTTTTCAATTTTCAATTTGGGATCGTTTTTCACCATTTTTGTTGGATATTGGAATAAAAAATGTAATCAGAATAATTCCTTTCAAATTTCAAGACTCACCAATGTTTCTATCAAAAGATACAGCCGCTCAAAAACTGTGCAATATTCATAGCATTTTGGTCAGAATGGACAGAAAAGTGGTTCACGCAGAGTTATAATTTCTGCTCAAAAGCTGCACAGCTAATGCACAGCACGATATGCAAAGCGTGGAGCAAGGGTATTTTCAAACTGTTGTAACAAATGATCCCTTGGGACTAGAGAAAAAATAAGTACATGGATATATTCTTTACAGCTGGCCCAACTTATCCCTCGGGGGGGCAGTTCGTGAAATTGGTAAATCTCCGAGTTACCATGGAAACGATGTTTAAATCGCTGTTTTGAGCAAGATATTTTTAGAATTCTGGGGGTGGCCCCCTATGGGGAATATGGAGAAAAACCTGCTCATTCATATGACACCACATTTATTGAGTTTCACCCTCAGGATCATTTGTTATAAAGGTTTGAATTTCAAATTTTTCATAAAATCATTGACCAATTTTGCTTGGTCGCGCAATGCATGTAGACCACATAGGGATGTGTGCAATCTCTATGGGAAAGATTTTAGCACACAACATCGGGTGCGCGATCAGACACCCTAGTCAGAGTAAATCAGATTGTTTTTGTAGATCTATCTAAGTTATAAATATTAGTTAGACTATTCTGACTCTTAGTTGTTAGTTGGACCTTTAATATATTTCTGATATAAAATTAAAAATACTAGAGTCTAGATCTAGATCGTCTTTTTGACTTTTTGTGAATTTGTGATTAAAAACCCGTAAATAAAACGTTTATCAAACAAATTGAGGCAATCTGTGAAAAAACATTGCGAAAACTATAGCCAAATTGAAGCTCACATCATTCAAAAATTCAAAGTTCCACAGTCCAACAAAAATTAAATAAAAGAAACACTTTTTTTAAAATTCACAAATCACACTCACTGCACTGCACACTGTACCAACGGCAATGGCAATGCAGCAAACGCCGGTTATCACTCATGAATTTCAAATCCTCTCAAAATAAAAATCATGTTCGACACTCTCATTTATTCTCCCAAGCGAATAATCACGTAAAACTGAGTATGCACAAATAGAAGCATCTTATCTTACCCCAGAAAGTGACATTTTGAAAATTGGTCCGCAGAATCCGTCAAAAATCGGTATATTTATCGGGGATATTTAGGATCGTTGCGAGTGTGAAAAACAACAGCAGCTGGGTCATAGTAGGTCATCGCTATTACGAATGGACCAATCCAGACGCAGCTTTCAATGCAGCTTGATTCGCACTTCCGGGTTGTCGTAGCAGAAGACATTTGAAGCCAACATTTTGTTGCAATATTTAGTGGGTATTTGCCTATTAATATCCTGTTAATGGAGTAAATATGTTATTTATTGCATACTAAACAGTAAATATACCTGTATATATGCTATCTGTGGAATTTTATAAGTGGATTCGTTGGTATATATTGTTTCCTGGATATTTACATGAATTTTAGAAAGGAGAATTTGATTGTGCACAAAGTGATGTCATCGACAAAAGTGGGATCGGTGAATAATCCGGGCAACTGACATGGCGGCCGTCTATTGCTCGCACAATCAAGCACAGAAAGGGTGAGTTACGGTCACGAATTCTTCTTATGCTCTTGTAATTCATCGTTCGTTCAATTTTTTTTTGTCAGGCTTGATGTATATCTTGCCAAATAATTCAATGAAATATTATTTATTCTTGTGAAATGAGTTTGTTTCTTCCTTTGTAATGTGGTCAAGATGTGTAGCCCATGCCCACTCACATCAATCACAAACACACATTGACAGTGCAGTGTCGACTGTGGAAGGGGAATGAATGTTGTTTGTGCTATGTTTGTGCTATGCCTATGCATGTAATGATGTATTCTTGGTCTACCCTGTTTACCTTAAGTGCTTCAGCGTTTATTAAGCTCATGATATCAGTTTAATATTGTAGACTGTTTAGTGTTGGCCCACATTGCTAGTTATAATGTCTTTATTTTGTTTACTTTTTTAGGGTGAAATATATTGATAAGTAAATCACAAGAGAAATGTTACACCGTCCGCTCCATGATTGAAATTATTTTAAACTAATTTAAGCTATCATTTCACACCCTTCCTTTATTGCCTGTGAAGCAATGGTGTCAAGTGAATCTGACCACACCATTTAGGTGAGATAAATATAAACACAAAGGCATTCGACTCATCGTATAATCCATCTATTATTATCCCAGTGAAATACCTTGTTTATCATTTTTTAAAGTTTGTCGTCCGCGGTCCGCCAACGGGGGCATTTGGTGTTTGGCAGTGGGCCGAGTTCAGGTGGGGGGGGGGGGGGGGGGGGGAGGGGGGGGGGGAGAGAGGGAAGGTTAAAAAACTACTACATAAACTGTACATGCTGTAGTGAATTAACCATCCATCAACATAACTGGGGGCAGTAGTCGCCTAATATGGCATGGGATTTGTTGTTACTCTAATACTGTGATGTTTTTTTTTTTTCTCTCAAGAAAGTCCTAAACTTGGGGTCTATGATTGTATGGTTGAGAATCCCTCAATATTGCCATTGGTTAGATCGACTATAACAAATGATAATACTTGTTTTCCTTCAGAATCATGACTTTAATAGAGAGAATATGGGTGAAGCTCGCCTATATTCTCCCTTAGCCATTTTCATGAAAGTTCAAATCCCAGATGCAAAAATTATTCTTTTTTTCTCTTTTCATCAAGCCCTAATAATGGGCACTTTTTTTCTTCCAAGTTGACCCTTAAAGATGGGTATTGGTTAGGAGGCTTCAACTACACACCTAAATCCAAACCTAATCTGAGTACCCCCCCCCCCCCGAGAACCCAATGAATCTGAAATTCTTAATGAATGCCTTATCTCAGTTGTCAACATTAATTGATAGCAAACATATTTTGTTCCTAATGTTTCTCTGACTTGTTCTCTGTCTTTTATTTCTTTTGTATTTGCGAAATGTACATTAATTATTACACAATTTATTATTTGTAATATTGATTGGGATAGCTGCCCTCTGTGTTGACCATAGCAACGGGCTAATTCCAACCTTTCACCCCTTCTCAGATTTTGAATAAGTTTGTGACATGAGGGATTTTAGTTCACTGGACTTGTAAATTTGTTTCCAAACTGATTTAAATTTACAGACCATTTCTTCATGATCCTGGAGTGAGGAAAATAACTAAACTCTCCTCATCCTTTTGTATCGTTGCATCAGTTGTAACTTGTTATGACAGTCAGCAGGAACCTGTACCTGGAGGGACATGTGTCAATATTTCTGACAAGCAAAAGGATAAAGACTTGTTTAGCCTCGCTTTTTCCCCTTTTTCCTTTGGAGGGGGGAGCATTAGACTTATGTGTAGGTCTTAAATCTCTGACTAGCAAGCTAAGCAGATTAAAATCCAAATGTCCAATATTTATAGGGGCATTTTTGGAAAATTGGTGAAGGGATGGGGCAAACACCCTTCTCCCCTGCCTGCCAAGAATACAAACGTTATATTGTAAAATGTGAGTATCAGTAAAGTTGTTGCACAGAATATACCCCTGTAAATGTAGTTAAAAATATTTAGATTTGCTTTACCTTGTTGTGAGAACAAGCTTCACAAATACATTGTTGATTATTGTGAGAACTCTGAGAAATAACTATGTACGTATTTAAACAAAAGAAAAATGTTAGCACCTTGTACTAGAGCTATAGATGTGTTCTATATTTTAGAAACAATGTACAGTGGATTGTTTGTAGCATTCTTATGGAAAACTGAACCAACAGTTCTACTAAACTGTGATGATAATTTTCTTATTGAAAGTACATACATGTACATGTACATGTACATAATTAGAGATGCCATGAAAGTATGACATTTAACTTTTGACAGCTCAGCAATATTATCCATCCAGACTGCTCATTTCAGGACAACATATTTGTATTTCACTCAGCCATCACAAAAATCATGCTTGAATGATGATTAGGTACATGTAAGTCTACAAATCTGATATTTAATTGTACATTACCTGGTGGGTTATAGACATGTAGGTTCAATGTTTATGGAATCATCTATCAATCAGTGATATTTTCTTGACTAGCAATACATGAATTACATGTCTTTCTACAACAACATGTCGAACTTCCGCATACATGTATATTAAATGTAAATTGCCGGACATGGGCATATATAAACACGCCTACGCAAATAACGAGTGCCAAATGAAATACATGTACATGTTAATGAAAACAAACAATATCTTATTTCAATAGTTTAAAGTAAAATATATTTAAAGCAACGTTATTATTGCTTTTCTTAAGAAAACGATTATTGGTATTTGCAACTATTCATCTTTGGGTGGCTTCTATTTTTAAAGTTAAGTTTGTGAACTTTGTGCTAGATGTGAAATGATATTTTAATCGTCTGTGCTTTAAAGCTGGGTTAAGTTGATTATATGATTAACAAGCTAAGACAGCTCACCGCACTAGTAGACTGTAGGGCAAGTCACTGTATTGTGTTGTTTCGTAGTCCCATCAGTGGCAGTCGATCAAACCAGTATGAAAATATAAAGACAATTATTAAAAACATATTTATCGTTTGTTCTCCTCATTTTCTTAACGGTTTTTCGTGAAAACTAATTAAAGATAATAATTATGTTGCCTCCTAATATTCGTGGGTAATGTGCCTGGAAATCGGAGGTGTGTCCAATTCAACCAATCACGAGGCGGAATTTTCCCTACGTCATTGTCCTCGTTCGCTACATAGAAACATCTAACAACCATAATGGGGGATGACGCCGATGAAGTTTCGTCACAGAGATAAAGAGGTGTTTTATTCACTTCCCGACTGTGAATGATGTCGTTTTGAAAGAATTTACAGACACAAAATGGTCCAAAGCTTTTGCTTCTGCTGAGATTTTGAAAAATACGGACGGAGAAAAGAGCAAAATTGCGACGGATTTCCTTGCCAATGTCGCCCGTATTGAACCGTACAGCGACAGTACCAGTGCAGTGCAGTGCAAACTGCACTGGTACTGGTACTGTCGCTGTAGGCTATACGGTTCAATACGGGCGACATTGGCAAGGAAATCCGTCGCAATTTTGCACTTTTCTCCGTAAAATACCTCGAGATTCTGACAAGACTGAATTTGAAGGTGAGTTTCAATCTCTTTGTTTGCAATAACCATGATAACCCAGCAAAAATTAAGGCCCTGCCTTCGATGTTGATCTAGACCTAGCCTCATTAATAAAAAAAAAACTTTAAATTTAATTAGTCTAGACTAGATCTAGGGTCTAGATCCTAGATCTAGATATCTAGAGTCTAGACCCTCTAGGCTCTAGGCCTATGGGCTAGGCCTAGATTTAGGCCCTTCATTCATGCCTTCCTAGTTAGTTTAACTTATTGGCCTGGTCAGAACAGCATTATTTTAAACTGGTTTATATTTTCTGCTGGGATGTGCTGTGTTGTTTACATTTTTTGTAATCGGTGCATTAAGCCATTAGAGTTGCACACTAGGGGTCAAAATACAAAGCCTATTTAGACAAGGGGCACTTTTTCTAACATGAAGATAGACATGGCGGCTGTCAAGCTATCAGTATCACCAATTTTAATTTTTGACTTTTTTAAATAGAAAAGACGGCGAAGCTATTGTCAATTTTTCAAAATAACTTGTACTTTGTAGACTAGACCCTCTATAAATATGAATTTTTGTTTTTGAAACATTTAAAGAATTTTTAAAAGACGCCAAAGCTATCTGAAATTTTTGAAATGACAGCGAAGCTATCGCCAATTTTTGATATGAGCTTTGTTTTTATCTTCCTTTTTCCCCAGATCCATCTGATATCCCTCCACAACCTAATCTGTGTAGGAGTCTACAATCTCGGCGCTCATCTGCCAGCTTTGATTTGTTGGACCTATTTGAGACCATCAGTATAAAAGTTACGCCGTTCATATTGAGCACTAAATGTATGCAATATTTGTTGCTGTTTATCAGCAGATTTTTCAACATTAACTGGTTCTATTGATAACAACAAATAGTCTATATATGACAAAATTAAAATGAACAAAGGCAAGATCATTGGGAAACTTTTTCTCTGATATTTCTTATTCAATTTGGGGATTTAAAAAAAAATTGAGCACTATTTTTATATCCCTACGTTTCCTTTGTAAATTTGTACAAAATAACCAACCTTTCATGAATAGACATATACAAATGTATGGGTCGACTGGGGTGTTTTACATATACATTATGTGCACCTGTAATATAAGAATATACTAAAGATATAATTTCAGAGCTGGAAAAATGTTTTTTTTCCTAGGAATACAATACAAATTTTTCTCTGGGATGCCAAAATTAATCTCCCAAGGTTTGATTGTTACAAACTGTTCCAATTTTTATTTCATCAAGAGGCAAAAATTTCCCTTCAAATGTCAAGGAAACGATGTCCTACAGTTCCCTATTTATTCCAGACCTGATAATTATATTGATTAATTGATAAGAATTGTATCAAGGAAAGCAAAATGAATTATTTCGCTAACAGTAATATTACCAGTAATCACTTACAGTAATGTACTATTGTACTTGCATTGCCTGCTCATTTGTTTCATAATAATAATAATAATATGGATATTTATTATTTATTATGCATACATGTATTTTGCCATGTTGAAGCATTGCCAAGATTTATAGTCAAATATAAAACTTTGTTACGTTCAAATGTATGGGTCGTTTCAAACTTTCCATCACACTCTTTGGACACTTGTTCTAATCCAAATATTTAAAATGTATGAATTCCTCAACAGTAACAGCTTTTTGGCCATTTTTCTATCAACGTATTTTAGGACATTTTCTCTGACCCCCCCCCCCCCCCCCCTAAAAAAAAGACAACAAATGACTAGACACATCTTATCAATGTTTCATAATTTATTTCAATTCCATCAATATTTATGTAAAAACTGTTAACAATCTTTGCAGTTCAATTTAAATTGCATTTGTAAATTACAACATACATGTACCATAGTTCTGATTTCACTGGCAGTGGCAAGTACTGGTATTAGAAAAAGTACCCGGTAATAAGCTACTTGTAGATAAATGTCATTGACAAAATGGTAGTGCGGTAATACATTTTACATAATGAATGAAATCAAATTAAACAGAGAAGAATATAATTTATTTGGCAGTTTGGTATGAATTTGTTGTTAGGTTTCTCTTTGAAATTTGTATTGTTCTAAACTGATGCTATGCAGACCATGAGCAGTGTTGCTGTCTAGTACTACCTAGTATTAGTATTAACAAAGTTTTGAACAGCAATATATTTTTTGGGGAAGTGGAAAAGAAACTAAAAGCAACAATATTGATGATTTGATTGGAAGGAGTTTGCACAGTTGATGAAACTCAATAAGACATGTTGAATTAAATAAGGTAACATATGATGAAGGAGAGAGGAAGAGTAAGGAGAAAACAACAGGGGAAGAAAAAGATTTTTAAGAGGAGACATGAAGAGAAGAAAAAACGTGTGTGATGAGAGAGAGAGAGAGAAAGACAGACAGATAAGAGAGAGAGAGAGAAATAGAGAAAAAAGGAAGAGTTAAATGAGTGACATGAATATACAAACAGATGGTAACTTAAACAAGATGCAAGAAATTACATAACTGGGGCTTAAACAAGACTCGTCTTGATATGACGTGCTGAAATAAAAAAAAAAAACATGGAAAATTGCAATTAGTCTTTTTTCAAGTGCACCAACACCATAAATATGAATAAATTGCGAAGAAAATTCACACCTGAAGAAGTCTCATGGAGGTCTGAAATAAACATTTTGCAAAAAAATAATCAAGAAATAGCAACTTTGAAGCCTTTTGAATCGGCAATGGCTTATTTACCATAGTTGGCGCTAGTCTTTTTCAAGGAAATCTTGTTAAAATCCAATAAACTAATTAGCGGATTATCTCATTAACGGGTGTACGAAATTTGGAGAACAAAAGTGTTTTTTCATCAGCAACTTCATCACAATCATTTAGTATAGTTAGATTTCTCTGCCAATGATGGGACTACGAAACTTTTTTTTTAGATGTGTAAACTAGCTGGCCCTTGCCCCACAGTCTAGAAACCCGTCGCAATTTTACACTTTTCTCCTTCCGTATATTTTAAAATCTCTGCAACAGCCAAAGCTTTGGACCAAGTTATTGCTGAAAATTCTTTAAGAACAACATTATTTACAGTAGGGAAGTGAATAACACACTTCTTTATATCTGGTGCCGGTGACGGAGCTTCAACGGCGTCATCCGCCATTTTGGTTGTCAGATGTTTCTTTGTAGCGAACGAGGACCATGACTTAGGGAAAATTCCGCCTCGTGATTGGTTGAATTGGACACACCTCCGATTTCCCGGCACATTACCCACGAATATTAGGAGGCAACATAATTATTATCTTTAATTAGTTTTCAAGAAAACCCGTAAAGAAAATGAGGAGAACAAACGGTAAATATGTTTGTAATAATTTTCTTTATTTTTTCATACTGGTTTGGTCGACTGCCAATGATGGGACTACGAAACTTTTGTTTTAGATGTGTAACTGGCCCTTGCCCCACAGTCTATAGTCATCAAACACATGTTCATGTACTTGTACAGTATGTGTAATAAAGGAAGCATTGAGTATAGAAAGAAAAGAATTCTTAGCAAATATAAACATATATTAAGAACAACAAGTGGAAATGAATGAACATAAAATTAATACCCACACCGTATTTATGAACTTTTAAAAGTATTTCTTAAAATGATGTACATGTAGAGCATCCGGAAAGATATAACTAGATACAGTGTATTAGGTGAATGGTGGTGGTGGTTATTTTACCTGACTGCTAAGAAAGCATAAATGCTTGTAAGTAAGCAATCAGACGGCCGACGGCTTTAGGTCCTATCCGAGGGACCTGGTGTATATCCTAGGGGCATAACTTGATTATCAATAGAATTACCTACATGTATATGGAACTTGAGTAGAAGACATACATGTCATAGTCAAAGGACTGCAAAGGATGTGGGTTTGATCCCTGACATGGCACTGATGTCCTTTGGTAAGGCATTAATACTACATTTGCTACTTCATACCCAGGATAGAAAAGGGAACCTTGTAGGATGATGAAATCATTTGTATTTAAGTAATTGCCATATGCCCTCACGGTGACCATACGGTAGGAATGCTCCCCAGAGAGTGGAGATGGTGCACATTGTGCGTGAATGAATCCGATGACCGAACAAAAATATTACATTACGTCTACAGCTAAGAATCGGTCGGTTTGGCAGTGCCAGTGTGACTGAGGTATTACAGTGATAGTGTACAAGGATTGTTAGGAGTTTGCAGGTTTTTCAAGACATACAGTAGTGTAGGCCTACATGTTCTTAAAATCATCAAATAAAAATGTATGTATGCAGAATTCAGAATGTCCATGCTGCAGACTTGACTATTACTGATACCATTGTAATATTGAAGTATAGTTGGGTAATAGGAGAGAACAGAAGTTCAGTTTCCCTAGCTTCTGTTTTAGAGAAGAAAGCTCGAAGTTCTGAAATGTCAATGCCTCTAGACTAATCAGCGTTTGGTTACATTCTGTGAAACTTATTGCTAATTTGTTTGTAGTTTATAATCACCCTTCACAAAGCATGAAATGCGATACCAATGAGGGAGTAGCTTGTCCTTGGCCTTAGTCATTCGGAGCGTTCCACTAGTAATAGGTTCAATGATACGCTGAATGCCAAAAGTTTGTATGTTGTTTGAAATATACTTGGGATCATTTTCACAACTGTATTTCATTCAATCCCCATATAATCAAAGAGATATGTAGTGTGCCGTTCAAGCTCAGGTGCCGGTCATAATTAATTTTGTGCCAGAACTAGACTTACTTAACTTTTGAACAAAGCTGTTTGTTAAGGCATTGTTTAGATACAGTTCATGACTTGTCAGGTATTTTGATGTTGACAAACCTCCCTCTGGAAATCCTACATGTACCATGTGACATTGTAGCATGTATGATATACCTCGCATATCGGAGGTGTTTGAGCAATGACCCATGGTCTATTATTAGCTAGGCTTGAGGGATCCCGAGATGAAATCTACTCTCGGTGTATGCCTGGTATGATGAATGTTTTAGCCTCCAGACAAACTTAATTCCATGTGACTATGCTTTCAGATTACGTTTCATTACAACGATCTAGACCACTTGCACCGAAAAGCACCTCTGTGGCCCCCGTCCACATGTATTTTATAATGCAGAGGTCATAATATTCTAGTGCAGGCCTGCATGTGGTCTCCTATTAGGATTTCATAGAAAACTGAACTAGGAAACATTAAAGTGAAATCCAACCTTGAAAGCAGAAATATCAGAGAAGTACTGTAGATTGGTGAATGTATGAATCGGACAAAAAAAAAAGAGACCTGGTAATGAGGATTAATGCCTTACCAAATGACCTATAATGATATGCTATCCATAATATACTTTGAGTAGTGCCCAAAGGAGAAAGCACTCCTCCCTTGTATGACCAATCTGCCAATTTGAGATTCTGCATACTTTGTTATCTCATATTTTCAACATTTATAACTCTCTTATTATTGGTCCAATTTATTTCAGACTTTCGCCATTCTCTTTCTCTTAGTTTTCTGTTTTCATACAAATGAAATTATTACAAGGATTTGATTGCCCTTTAAGGTTTTACGAGAGGTGGTATGACAGAACATCACAAGCTCCGGTAACATTTGTCCGAAGGTCTATTTCTTCATCTAATCAAATTCCTAACTTCAACCATAGACCTTACACTTATTCTTAACCCTAACCCTATATTTATCCAAGAACCCAATTACAGCCCCAAAGCTAACCTACATGTATGTCTTTCACATCGCCAGAGCATACTGTATGTCCAGTCATCTCTGATCCATAGTATGCCAGTAATGTAAATGGGGTCTGGCACTGACGTGTAGACAGCTGATTGGTGTAAGATGACATGGTCTCATGTGACAATAGCTTGGAATATACATCTCATGGTACAGTACGAAGAAGGCTCTTCAAAGATGTGTGGTCTATTAATAGGCCTGTCCTCATCAGCTCGAGTTTGCCAAATAACCCGCTATTTTAACTACCCCGATCGCAAATTAACCAGTTAATTTGCGTCTTCATCAGCCGGCAATTGCAATTAGCGGTATTTTTGGTCAAGAAAATATCCCGATAAATCTAATTGGGTTTGTTTCCAAAATATCCCGCTATTTCAGAAATACCAGGCTAATTTGCGCGCGTCTGAGCTAGTTTGTGATGAGTGCATTGGTGAGGTTTGGTGAGGACGCAATTTCGAGCTTCGGGATAATATCCCGAGTCTGAAAATAGCGGGTTATTTGACAAACTCCAGCTGATGAAGAAAGGCCTTGTGTTACAAATAACAAGGAAGTCATGTGGGCTTGTAGCATCAAGTGGAACAATTATTTATGATTCATGTGATAAGAGAGGGATCTATCATCTTCATATCTCTTTGCATTGCCTAACAGACAAATATGATATTGTTTTTCAAAGAAATTAGTTGTTATGGGGTGTACATTGTGTAAACAATATAGTGAGTGATTCAAATGATCGAGTATAATGATAGCTCAATAATCAGAAAGAGAGGGATAGTCTTCATATCTTCATATCTCCTTGCATTGCCTAATAGACAAATATGATATTGGTTTCGAAAGAAATTGGGTGTTATGGTTAGTATATTGTGTAAACAGTGATAGATAGTGAGTGATTCACATAAGAGTATGATGATAGCTCAGTCAATAATTATGTCTCAAAGTCCTGTTCAATCATAACTTTGCCCAGTATCTATTAGGTTGATATGAAGTGAAACTAAAGACAAAATAAATTTGTTTTTATCCAGACACAAGTTCTCTTTTCCTCTTTGGAGCAAATTGTATTATCAATCTTTTCAGTAATGATATACATGTAGGGTTGTCCTTCTATGCAAATGTTCATGTTGTCGATTCCAAAAGTCTCCATGTTTATAATTATAGATCTACCATTTTTGGACAAAGAAACTGAAATTGAAACAATTTTTTTTTTCATTTATCAATTTTAATGAATGTCATCATAAATGTATGAAATTGGCAAAGATGGAACAATGCTGTTATCTTAATCAAGAAGAAAAAAAAATTAATTCAAAACTTGTTAAAGTTTTATTTGTTGTTCTCTTTTTATAATTCAGTGGCACTGTAAAGGTTAAAAAGATACAAATTTAAACAGCTGATCCCACCAAAGTGTCCAGTTCATCAATTGATTTATTTCTTTTCATCACATTTAATTACTTATTCATTGGACTCCCCAGAGCTGACAGTGCATCAAAACATAGTGTAGGCAGCTGATCATTGCATCCTTACAAGCACGGCAAACATGTCTGAAATTCCCTCCCCCAGGTTGAAATCTAGTGTAGGAGGCAGGAGACCCTTATGATACACTCATTAATATACAGACAGTCAGACTTAAAGGGATAGACCACATTATAGAGTAGACAGTCAGACTTAAAGGGATAGACCGCATTATAGACAGTCAGACCTAAATGGATAGACCACATTATTGCATCAAAGGTTTATGTTCAAATGGATAACCGTTCTTTTAAGAATTAGAAACTTTTTTAGGGTAAACCTACCAAATATGAGTACAGGACTACTCCTTTTATTAATGGAATCAGTCGTTTAAAATGTGCCTCCACCTTTGAGACTGTATAGGAAAGAGACCCGTATAATGTTTTCGCTACACTTCCTAAAGGGATAGTCCTCATTATTGCATTAAACTTTTATTTTTATTTTAACAAGACTACCTCCCCCTTTTTTTAATGGGAAAGGGTCCGTCATGTGCCCCCCCCCCCTCCCCCCATCTTTGAATCCATACATGTATGAGCCGGAATCGTGAGGCTTGTATAAGATGTACATGTGTATCTGACAGCATTTAGATGTATTTGTAGATAAAAAGTAGTTAATTTACTGTTACATAGATAACTTCCAATCAGACTGCATTCAATGATTTTCTGAATGTATGAATGTAGAATGTTTTGTTTTGTTAGGTAAGAGGAAGTTAGACCTTGATATCATACATGTACAATTCTTTACAATTGAATGCTATTTTTGTTAATGTGTATCGAATTGAATTGTTATTATGAGATTTTCACACAGTACATCCCTGTATACAATTTCTACAGCTTAGAGATTTGGCACCAGTTCCCAAATTATGTCAATGCAGTATTATTCTGTATTATTTGTCCAGGGATGTGCGATCAAATTTAAAGCACAGTACAATGCACAATTACCTCAGTAATCTGAAATGTTTTAAGTAACATATGTAATATTTACAATCCTGTCAAAAATCTTTTGAGGAAGAATTGAATTAGGCAAAAGGAAGAGAAGACTCAACATCTTCATTTTTAAGTGATTAGGGTTGATTTGACCTATGAATGTGATTTAAATTGCTTATGTTTAATGATTTAATCACACTTTTTATCCTACAAAAATAAAATCCAATACAAATATATATTGCCAACCTTCTTTTCAACTTACAAGTAGAGCTACATGTACATTACCCTCTGTTTTACCTACATATATCTGGTGAAGTTTTGTGTACATTTGAAGTGCAGTAATTAAGACTTGATTTCCTATGTCAAAGTGTATGGAATGAGCTTGGTTGAAAATGTCTTGTGAGATAGACTAAGATCAGGATGCATGGCATAGCATCGGCTTGAAGTATTAATTAGTAAGCCCCAGTCTAATCAGGTTAATTGGCAGTCTCAATCACAAGGACTCAATTATACATTGTTCTAATGTACATGTACAGTGCCATGGCCTGGTGGTACTAGAGAATAATAATAAAAACGGTACTTTTAAAGCCCTTACCACCGAAGTCTCTAAGCGCTATAACAAACAAACAAAAATGATAAAAAATTACATATTTATAAACGAAACAAAAAATTACAAATAAATCTTTAAATAGACACTACCGGTATATAGATTTCACCAATTTTAATAAATAGCAAATAATTAAATTCATTAAAATGAATATTATTGGTCAAAATACAAAATAAACAGAGGAATTGTATTCCTGAAAGTAGGCTACTCTTTAGCAAATATCTGCTAATCACAATCATGATCTAAAAATGTTGTAACTGTGATTAAGAATTAAGTCTCCCATTCTCATACTGCTTGTGTTGTCTTATTGTATTTGACATGGCAACAACAAACTTGATTGTAGACCTGTGTTCTAACGTCTGAGGATGGAAAATCCTGATTTTTTTTTGTTGATTTTTGATTTTTTTTTTTATATATACAGTGTACATAGAAAATGTGACAACATACCAATATTAAAAAAATAAAAAATACTGTTATTAAAAAAAATAATAACTTCATGCACATGTATATGCCAGAAACAATTGTATACTGGATGGTGTATTAAAAACACAGGCTGTTGTACAGGCCTTCAAAATTTTAGCAGCATGCAGCTTATCTTTATTTCATGTGATCAGGGATATCTGGGCAGACTAACAATTACCTGTATCCAGGCAGGTTGTTGATCTATTGTGATACGTCCGAGTTTAATAACTACACAATATTATGGATCAGTAAATTTGAATAGTACCATAGGGTCACAAGAAGATCCAATCCTCTATACATGATGCAGTAGAATTGTTTTGAGTCTGTTCAATGACCCTGAACTGAAGTAGTATACGTGATTATAGGCCTGCACGGATATATGGCATATATTTATGCAGTTGAAATATGTGCTTCAATACAAATATTGTTCATTTGTACACCCTGTACATACCTCATACATGTATTTGTGTTGAAAGCAAGCAATGATGTTAAAGTTGGGCAATCATTATTCTCTAAATTGCTGTCCTAAATTCATCGCAGGTGTACTTGTATATTTTTCCAATGTCTTGTTTTTACACTTTGTTTAGACAGGCTCCCATACAAATTTGCGTATTTTGCTCATATTATTGTCATAGTCTAAAAATGTTCTGGGCACTGTTTTCTTTAAAAACCATTCTAACAAAAAAAACATGGTTATTGAATTTCAAGTTGACATAACCTACTTTACAAAATCTGTAACAGTTTGGAATTGGATGGTATAAATGTGTGATCCTTTCTGAAAAGAAGAAAGGGGAGAGATACAGTATGTAGATCTATAGCGGTGGAGTAGGTGATTTGGGGACGATTGTGGATAAATAGGACAGGACTGGTATTTATTTTGAACTCTAGTACAAATGGATAAAGGAATGAATCAGAAGTGGATAGAATATATTCCATTTGTTAAAGATGCCTTAGAATTTATCAAGTTTTAATAAGTAGATATAATGAACATGTGTACTCTAAAAATGAATGCATACATTTCGGGAGCAATATGCTCATGAAGAGTAGGCGATTTTGCCATAGACTTTTACATTTTACTATGCTTACGATACTCTTGTTTTGAATATGATACAGATGTATTGTTATTTACAAGCAATGTCGTTTTGATAAATTGTCGCTATTACATTTCACAATTTTCTTCTTCCACTATCGTCGTCTGCAACAAAGTACCCCAAACTTGTAGAAAGAACTCCAGCTTTGAGAAAGTACCCAGTTGATTTGGGGTATTAAATTGCAGGATCTGTTCTCTCTATCCAATAACCAAAATATATTTTTACCTGGTATTTCTTGTTTGGGTATAACAAGATCACAATCAGATACTGTTAGTCAAGAACATTTTTTTCTGATTAGTAGAGGCTGAAGCACATGAAATGGATTTTTGGATTTACTGTATAAAGATTTTTTTCAAGGGATATATTAAATCCTCATTGCACTACTTATAGCTACTTGCGCCCTCTGTATAGTAAACAATGCCTAATCGGTGACCATCGGTCCGCCATTGTCCACTTTTTCTTATGTTAATTGAGAGCTGATTTGATGAGATAAACAGAGGCAGAGGGGCTTTAAGATTTTTTTTCTCACTATCCTGAGCAATTTTTCATTTTCACCCTAGCGCTTTTAAAGCTCTATGCTCTTGAATTACTTATTGTTTCTTTGCAGTTTTGTACTGTCCATGTCTTAACTTGTTATAGACTTGGAGCATGGAGATATGTCATCTATTTGGTGCCAGAAGGATGTTACATAACTACTTTAACACAATAAAATGCTCCTCCAGCTCCGACTCTAGTTATCATGGACGGTTTAATAAAATAACAAAAACAGATTCAGGAAGGAGAGGCGCTCTTTATCTCGTTAATTACTTACAGATATCGGCAGTTGCGTGTAGCAGACAATCTATTTCTTTTATTGAAAAGTACTTTGGCTAGGTTGCTGCATGTATATCAAAATTGTTGTAATATATATTATTGCAACAATAATTACTTTGTAAAATTGTCGATGTGAATTGTTAATGACTTGCATTCTTCTTCCAACAAGAATCCTTCACATAGGTTGTAACAAAATCAGTGTTGAGGCAGTTGTAATTCATTTATTTTGTGGCATGAAACTTTTGCGATTAGAAAATTATTCCTGAAATCTTTCATTGTATCCCTTTTGTTATTAAATATTTTCATATGATGTATTCAGGTGCCTTCTGTTTTACAAGCCTTTTGCTCTTCTTTGAAGGTATCCTTTCATCTATTCTTTTGCTAATTTATGTATATTTGTTTTTGTTGTTGATATGTTGGATGATAAATTATTTGAAATTCAAATTGATAATTGAATTCTTTATGGCAGAATATTGCGTCTGTGTCTACTGTAAGTGCCAGAATATTACTACAAAATCTGTGATGATCCAAGAAGAGAATTTCAAATGCAATTTAAGAACAAACCAGATTAAATTATTTGGTACAATTTCAGAGTATACTTCGGTTGTGATAAGGAAATAAAGCAAAAATAAACAGATACCTTCTTTAGTACCTACATGTACATACAGGATGTTCAAGTATTTTACAAGGCTCCATGGCAGGCTTGTTGTCTTATCTACCAGCATCTTTTGATACAGAATACTGGTTTTCATCTCAAATGTCATGATTTATACTTCTTCACCTTTTAGTATACCTTGATCAGTATCACAGAACACTCCTTAAGAATCCCAGGGTTCAATGTTTATAATAGAATAGGGTAATTATTTACTCGACCTTTCATAGCATGCAAAACTATTTAGGCCTACAGTACATACTGTACATGTAGACAGTCATTTTTTTCAGTTTGATCAATGTTAAAAGCACTTAAGAGTTTGGAAGGGAATGCCTCTTTCTTGTTTAATGATTTTATAAATGTACTGGTTTATTAATTCCTGTACAATTAATGTGTGCTAATTGTGAATGCAATGTATCATTTCACTTTCTGTCTAACTAAAGGTCTTTAGAACATTCTTTCAAGTCGTTATTGTCTCATTGATGCATCATGTAATGAACCCAGACTTCTATCCATAGTGCATACAACAGTGAAAGTTTTGATCCAAGAGTTTCCATAACTCATGCTGCCATTAATGATTTGTCAAAACAGTGACAGAAACAAATTTCTTTTAATGAAACCAAGGATTTGCTATCCAGGGATAGGCTGTCACTATCCCAAACCATTTCTGAAATTTGGCTGGTATGTCTGGTATGTGGTTTTCATAGCCTTTCTCCCAGCTTTATCACACCTAATGGCTTCTTCTGGCTGTAGTCTTGATAGGCAGACCCTTAATGACTAGACAGATGTGTATGCAATAGATCTTTTGGTACATTTGACTTCTGTTCAGATATTTTTGTCATTGGTAAAGTTTAGTCGGCCAAGAGCTCCTAGGCATTAGTCAAAGAAATATATTTGTGATAATTTTGTTCAGGGATTGGCTGTGTAATTGTGCACTGCATGTGCATACAGTACAGTTATCTTGTTCTTATTTATAGATCCATGGTAGATATTTTCAAATATAAATCATGTGGTACATGTATGTATGGTATGTATTTATTTTCTTTATGAGAGAGAAAAATGAATGATGGTCGAACAGGGGTATTTGGATTATATTGATATTAGGATATAATTTGATCAACATCATGTTCCCCGTGTACATACATGTATGTATTTCATGACATTGTGATTTTTAAATCCATGTACATGTACAGTGTATCCCCTATAAACCAATATGAAGGCTTATATGTACATGAATATTCATTAATCATGATTTGACAAAGGAACATTTTTTTGTGTTCGAGAGTTTGAAAACAATATACTGGGCCTTGTGACAGCTATCTAACCCTGATGTGAAATGAATTCTGTAGAGGGTCTCTGAATAAAGACTACTGGTGCCACACCACACACCCCCTCTCACAGCTAGCCACCATCAGTACTCTGAAGATATAGGCCCAATCTGTCTCTGTGTATGTCATTTTATGTATCATCTCAATCAGTCATACGTGATGCTCCTAATGACCCCTCATCGATAACTAAACCCCAGTGCATCATCTACATGCACACGTACATGTACATCTTTACAAGACACTTTGTTACCTCTAAAAAACAGCCTTGACATTTTCTATTAGTACACTGTCGTGTGTTATAATTGGATATTTCTATAAAGCAATTTCCCCCCATATCCCTTTGATGTTGATTAACTTCTTATATTTCATGTAACCCTGGCCGACCATTAATTTTTTTTTGTATTGAAAATGAATGGGTACAATTATACATCCATGTACAGTGTACATGTACATGTATCTCATATTGTATGTATACAGTATATGCTGTATGTCATTTTTTGTGAACCTTTATTAAACTTGAAATGTAGATTGATTTACATTTATCCAGATGCCTGCAAACATGAACATGAGCCTACACATACCTCTGCTTGAATTTAAATTATATGAAACATACCCGAAAGTTCAAACTTTTAAGTGTCATGCCTAGCTGCGAGCTCTGCATGAGATCAGAGCATGTTTAATACCCAGGCCTAATGAACCCCAGGCGAATTCACAATTTGAGCCTCTGTATTTATTAAAGCGGACTGAGCGAACCAAATCTATATATATTTACATCGCATTGCATGAGTACTGTGCACATGGTATTGAATGTTGGGTCATGTATGCGTCATTTCATGTGCACTTCTTAATGTGTGAGTCACATGGAGACAGTGATTATTTGATTATTCTAGCCACATACAAGTGGAATATGCCATGTGTGCATGAAGAGTTTCATTGCAGAATGTGATAAATGCAAAAAATTAAAATCTTTGGAAGTAAAGGTATCGTACTACTGCAGAAGTTTATAATGAGTTTCAGAAAACTTTTAATTAGAAGAAATAGCTTGATTTGTCATCGCTCATTATTAGCTAAATTATCTATCTTAATTTTGTTCTTCAGGTTTTGAGCATATTGATAAAAAGCATAATTTTGAGCATTCACGTTGTTATAATGTTTGTTCAATTCTTGGAGAATTTATTTGTTTTGTCATTACCAGAAAGTTAACTTGACAATTAAGCTTTACATGCACTCTACATGTATGTCTGTATCGATGATTCACATATCTACATGTGTAAGTCTACAAGATTTATTGCTGTAATCTTCTGTACATGTAAATACATTGTAGTCTGGACAGTGTATTTCGTTGTATCTGTACTGTCCCTTATACCAGCTTGTCAAACAGTCTGTATATTTATAGCCAGGAGAGATTATGTTGTCTGAGTCTGTAGTGCAGATGTTATGCATGCTGGGTTCTCTACGCTCTCAACCCATCACACCATTGAAGTGTTGGGCCTCGTTCACATATAACGTCGTAAAAGTGCCTCATCATTTTATTCTGCCGTCCTCAGAGTAAAACAATGTACACTCATAGTTCATGCATCTACATTTCAATTTCTATTTCATGTATTTCCACATATTCATAAAAAGACAATATAAATGACATTGACAATCAAATATATACATGTAAGCATTAAAACAAAAGATGAACCTGGAGAGGGGGTGATAACAAAACCATAGATGTTTATCGGTGATCATCCCCTGCTTAAAACTACAATATTAAATGTACATAATCATAGTCTGGACAGTGTTCCGTTGTGTATGTATTTGTATTCCCATACCAGCTTGTCGGACAGTCTGTATTTATACTTTTATAGCAAGCAGATTTGAGTCTGGAGTGCAGATGTTATGCATGCTGAGTTCCCTGAGTTCACCACCCATCGCACCATTGAAACGTTAGGCCTCTTTCACATTTGAAGTTATAAAATCACCTCCAAAATTCTACATATACTGTGGCAAAATTATAATGATACACTAATGTAAGTATTATAACACAAAGATGATTGAGTGCTCTCAATGTTAGGGGTATTTGTGGCACACAACTTCATTTTGTTCACCCCAACTTGCTCATCGAGTCCTACTTGTAAATTGGTTTTTATTTTGCCACTTTTTATGCCACACTAGGTGCTTTATTCCATCATGCGTAAAAGAGTCTTAGTAGACAGCATTGCATAATACATTAGGATGACAAATAGACAGGAATATATGAATCATTAATGATTAAGACATGTACATAAAAGGCAGTAAACAAAGAAGTAGACAGTAATTTGAGAGGACACATCTGGAAAGAGTTGTAGGGAGCCAGAAACAAACGATATGTTTTTTTTTACTCTGCTTGTAATTAGATGTTTATATTTGCATTTAAACTTGAGGAAATGTAAACTATGCCAAAAGCAATTTATTTCATTGGGAAAAACAATTCGTGCTATTATTGTGTTATCTGTTTTGAGGTCAGGGCATGCTGTTAAGTCGAGGTCAAAATAACTAGCTTGTAGGTCAGTCCGATTTCGGACCCTGGATCAAAATGAAGGCAGGGTATTCTACTGACTACATCAGATGTACTACACTGCCATCTCATGATCTGCTCCTCACATTGGCCTGATGTGTCGACTGCCATGTCCCACAATGCATTACCAATTGCTAATGTACGCGTGATAATGCTTCACCGAAAGATGGCACAATAATATACATAAAAGCAGTGGAAGCGACGAAGGTAAAATACCCTACTTTTAAGTTGTTAAATTGTTGATCTTTAAAGCCATTCATACATGTAACATTCATGTACCCGTACAGTACATGCGCACTATACTCTGGTCTTTACAAAAAAATTGTCCTCCAAACTGTTTAGAATATTTAAAATAAATTGAGTGAAAGCTGTACAAATGAATTATTACTTTAATGATTATACATACATGTGATTGTATTAAATATTTCATTAATAACAAATTAAATTTGATTTATGACCTTACTGGAGCTATAATAACTACTGTATGTTGCTCTCTTCCTGAAGATCTTGATCATAAGTTATGAATTTATAAACTCTTTCATTTTCCTTCTTGTGAACTTTCACTATCTGATCGTAGCTTAATAATAGACCTAGATACTTTGTGTGGAATAAACATAGTTTGCTTTTGGTTTAGAAATTATTACATTTCTACTTCTACATCTTAGGCCAACTGCAGAGTTAGTATTTTTTGTCGTAAAGTATAATTTAAATCTGTGATTAGAATTTTCTTTACGAAGTGTGTCCAGTAAATATGTCTGTAGATCCATATAAATATGAACAATAATTGATTATTTAGATCAACAATATAATCAGAATCAATGATTTAAATCATCATTACTTTGTATGCCAGCACCAACTGATAGCTTTAATCTAACACACACACACACACACACACAAAAAAAAAAATCAGAATTGTTGAAAATAAAAACAGATTTATGATTTAGCTGTACGCAGCTGCTGTTGATGAAGCATGAATAGAGTAGGTCTGGCAGGTCATGAAGAACAATATCATCCATTGAGAACCAGAAGGGCGTTTATACTGTGTTGAAGTATATGAGTTAACGCCCTTCTACATGTAGCAGGTCACAAAGGACTGTCTGTAGTTGACACCTGAAGTGTGAAATGTGACGGATATTACCCTGTAAAATGGAACTCGCGGTACTCGAGGGAAAATTGCATACTTGATCATGTGTGCATGGCCCTCCCTCTGCTTGTCGCTTCCTCTGGCAATGTACAATATTTGTATTGAGTATGGTGCGATAACGATTAATGAGCTGTATATATATCCATAGTTACTGATGTTCTCTGCTGTTTGCTTTTGATTAATGTTTGATGTGCATTTTGTACAAAAATATTAATATATTCAAATTATAAATGACTAGGAATGCTATTTATACAACAAATCATTAATAGACTTGAAAAATCATAAAATCAGTTTTAGTTGTTACAGTATGAATTGTCTGTTTGGAGCTAGAAGGGTGTTACGTCGTACCATTTTACACAAAATTAATAAATACCCTTCTGGCTCCAAGCAGATGAAATTTATGACAAGTAATCAACTTTTTAAAAAGCTATGATCAAAAGTAGCCCACAAGTTACAAGGGGTAAAGAATAAACAATAAATGTATTTATTGGTTTAGATAATTAGCTCTTAGAAAATTGCATCTACCTTGTTGACATGATGATATAAAAATAATCATTTATTTAGTGTGATTTGCAAATCATTACTGGGGAGCAAAGGAAGAGCTTGTAAATTCAATTATTTCTCTTCGACATTGTGATGAGTCTTTCAAAGGATGGTGCAATATCTCTCTCTTCCCGAGCTTGTTGTCAAGTGTACTCCCCACCTGCAGCTTTTCACCCCTCCTTTACCCCTCTAGAGCCCCTCTAGAGCCAATTGTGTGACTCTCATCGCCCTCCTAGAGTTACCCCTTAGATTATTTACTTCCCATTGCGAAAACGAAAGCAGTGAAACCCAAACTCGTCTTCTGCGAATCCCGCTGACAACTTCCCTGCAAAACAAGATTGTTTGCGATCCGTGATTAACCGTTCCGACTGCGTTGCATAATGTTTTCATCCGCTCCTGTGGACAGAGAGGTCTGATTCCTCTGATGTGGTTTGCGTCTCATGATATTGCAGAGAGGGGGAAACAAATGAAGTACAAGGGTTGTGTTTATCTGACGATGTCAGGTGCTATAAAAGAGTTTGAAAGTTAATTTCAGGATTAATTAAAACTTTTCTTACTCAGATAGTGTCAGACGAAACAGAGTCATGCAAACTGAGTGTAATACATTTGGTTTAAGAGACCTTATGCTACTGTCACAAAAGTTTGTACGAACGATATTTTTGTACGAATCTCCCTGTCTTTCCATTGTTTTCCCAAATTTCCATTGTTTGAAAATCGTTCGTACGGCGTTCGTAGCAGTTCGTTATGGCATTTGTGACCGAGACATTAGCTAAAAAAAATATTTGTTGAAAAAATTTCTACAATCTAAAATTCACAATGTGCAAGTTTAATTTGATATGGGTTTTAGTTTTTTTTCATACGTATTCTTCTGTGTTTGTCACCTATGTATACCTGTAATATCAGATTCAAATCTTCCACAGCTCATTTTACTTTCTGCAAAATATACCAGATTGTGAAATATACCTGCACACAGTATTTTATCTGACTTATTGATGATGTCATCTTCATTTTATCAGGCTTCCTACCCTTCAGATAAATACAACGCACTGAAGCTCACATCTGTGATTAGTCATTGACGTGTCTATTCACTCTCATTGTTTGTCAATCTACACAGTCATCTACACACAATCAATATTTAATAGGGGAATCCCCTATTGTTGCGCCATGGTATACTGTATGTACTACTATGCATACAAGTGCATGCATGCAGGTATATGTGCGCATATATGTGCCTTGTCATCTGTCAAGTTAATAAGTTTATTCTCTGACATGTCTGTTTAGGGAGGGTTCCCCTAATTTGAAGGATCAAATTAAGATAAGTACATGTAATAAACCTTTTATTTTCTCCTTCCTATTTTTGCAGTGATATGTGGATGCTGTAAACTCAAGTGAACATCAGTCCTTGGAATTTTAACTTTAATAAAGGATCAGAACTGAAAGGAAATAATCAGGATTACTTCAAGTTTGAGTTCACCCATCAATCAATGTAAATAGTATGGTAAGTTTAATGAGAATGTTTTAATAGTATTCATACATGCTGTACATGTTTATAAACATCTAAAGCCGTGCGGGATCTGCAACATACCCTATAGTTCCTCTGGGTTTTATTTTGTCAGAAATATTGATATAGGGTTCTTAAAGGGATCGTTTAACAATGCTAAATCTGAGATACATGGCCCTACGTGTTATCAGTGTCTGTGATATGGTGTAATATTGAAGCCCTAAAAAAATTGCGCTTCAAAATGATCAAGAAGTGCCTCAAAAAAGTAAAAATCTTTGAGTGACCGGTTTTACCATACCGTAATTAACGTTGTATAAACCGCCCTCGTGTGTTAACCGCACCCCTCTTTTTTTTTTGCCGATATTTTGTTTGTGTGTGTGTAAGATCATTACGGTACTGTTAATTAAAAAACAGTAGGGACCTAGGATAGAACCTTGTGGTACACCATGTAATAGAAGAAAAAATGGAGGAATTATTATTATTATAAACTACATATTGAGATCTATCAGAAAGATTTCTTTCAAACCAAGATGACAGACAAATTTGAGTGTTGTTCTAGTTTCCGAGTGGTGAGTCAACACACCGATTACCGAGCTGGGAGACATTGCCAGGCATAGCGCCAGGTGGAGGGGCATAAAATGAAACTTTAATTTTTAATTTTTTTTTTTTTGGTGTACCGTGTATAAACCGCACCCCCGACTTTGAATTTTTTTTGGCGGCAAAAAAGTGCGGTTTATACACCGTTAATTACGGTACTCGTTTTCCCCAATAGACTGTAGTGTTATGAAAACCGTCAGGCGAACGGTTTTCAAAATTTGTAATTCCAATCATAAATATCTTGATATTCAGACAGGCGATCGGCTTGTAAAAGTCATGGGGTTCCTGACTGACCTAAAGGTTTATAATTATCATTGCATCATGAGCTAAATCAAGAATTATGTTTCAGAATCTGAGACAAAGTTACCGGATCCCTTTAAAGCTAAGGTTAAGGGTTAGAGTTAGATTAGGCATAATAACATGCCCTCAGGACTCATGTATGCCCAAAATGTAAGCCCAGATCCCCAAATTCTCAAAAATTATACACAGGGCTTAGGCATAAAGACTTTTAAAAGATAAATCCAGGCGCCCTTCCAAAAAAAAGTAAGTGTGGAGTCCTTAATTAGGGTTAGTGTTAGGTTTAGTTATAGTGTTAATAATATCAGGAATCTGAATTTTGTTGGAAAATGATCCTGGAGTGTTTGTCACGATCCATGTCTTTCCTGTCTGCATGTTTAATTCCAATCTCCGCAAATATTGGTAAGACATTTCTATGAACGCCCATGCATAATGTCTAATTTTAAAACACCTTTAAGAAAAAAGTTGTCTGTTTGTTCAAGGGAAACTGGATATTTCCTTATTATTGATAGTCTTGGCATTACTGTACATGGTCAACAAACACTGTCTTTCTTGTGTTTGTTAACTAGTACCTATGCCTACATGTAAATGTCATAGTAAATACTAATCTGTGATCTTTGGTATTCCATGACTGCAGGATTACGGCCATTGCTAGAGAAGCAATAACAAGGAAATACCATACATTGTGATAATGTTTCATATTCATACATGTGTTGATATATCTCCTAAAGATGTTTACTTGAAATCTAATTAATCAACTTTTACAAGAAATGTAAAAAGAAAGGAAAGGGAACGATGTATTATAAATGTGTTTTTTTTTTCTTCTAAAATCTACATAGAAGAAACAACATTTTGCATATAGATGCTTTGTACTTAGTATTGTACATTGTACATATCCAACTGTTTATCAAGTAAACTAAACTGTATGGGCCTTCAAAAATATTTTTTTGACCCGCGTTGTATATGGCACACATCTTGCTGAGAATCAGTAGGGTGTTAATATCCCATAACATGAATATACCCTTATTGTGCTCAGCAGTGACATATTAAATATGTTCTTTCGGCAAACTTGGGTAGGGCAATGGCCATGTTCTGTATAAAGCATATTCTTGTAGTGCGTAAATAGACTTGATTGGTTTAAAGACACTACTTACCGCTCGCAGAATAGGCTTAAAGTGAGTTCAAGTGCGTCTTAAGTGTGGATGAGGAGTTGGGGTAAGCCGAGAAGAAGTGCAGAGAAAAAGCAGAAAGGGAAACATACTGAGAGAAAGTGAAATGTAAATGGAGAGGGAGGGAGAAAACACATCTGATTTGATTTGCCAAGCGTTACATGACTTATATGGAACAAAACACGATTGTAGAGACGAGGCTAAACCTGACAAGATAATAAAAAGAGCAAGAGAGATTAGGTTACATGAGAGAGAAAGCTGAGCTATTATTAGTCCGTTGTCTGTAAAAGACTAATGGGCTTGTAGGTCCTATACATTCTGTCTAAACACAAGGAAGTGGGATTGTTTTGTAGAGTGCTACTGTATAGAAACTTGAACACATTGAAATAACCAAGGTTTTTTTGTCCAGATGTAGAATCATTTCATTACTTGCTCTAAACTTCATCATCTGTTCCATTTGCAGGCCGTTTCTCATGTGTGGATGAATATGATAGGTCCAAGATGTTAACCTTCAGGAACACCGACCCTTGTAGTAAAGGACTATACAGGGCCTGTCCCTCTGCTGATGATAGCCAATCATAAGGTAAGAATATTTACATGTGGATGTGGTTAGGATTTCCTTCTTTCATAAGTGGAAAGAATATTCATAGAGTGACACATTTTGTGTCAAGAGACTTTTAATTCACAGTTATTTCACAATGATTTTTGTAAAGTGCGTTACCATCGATATATGTGAGCTCGCATATTTAGGAAGGCTTCATCCTCTGTATAGTCTCTGTTTTAGAGACAACCAGTAAAGCTTCTGCTAACCTGGTATTGTGATGTAACAATGCATTCAGGCGCTATCAGACTTCTTTTTAATCATTTCCTGGTATCTTGTCTGTTCATTCAAAAGAAGGCCTCAGTTGTTTTTCAACAACAAAAACTGAAAATAAAGTAA
This sequence comes from Strongylocentrotus droebachiensis, assembly GCA_035222895.1. NCBI lineage: Eukaryota > Metazoa > Echinodermata > Echinoidea > Camarodonta > Strongylocentrotidae > Strongylocentrotus > Strongylocentrotus droebachiensis. The sequence continues at coordinate 204,853 of JAVYIG010001649.1, read as the reverse complement.
AAGTAAATTGAACATTTAGAGATGAATCTATGCTGGTTCATTTTCATTCATGTGTAACTAATGTTGTTTTTTTAGTGTCGTTAGACATTCATTATTCTCTTGAAAAACAAACAAGATAGCAGTTTTTCTATTTCCATGGATCAGAAATATTGTCACAGTCTGACAAAAAGAAATCAACTAGTTCAGTATGTGTGTTGGAGCATACCCTGTAGATGGAACTGTTTTGATTCTTGAATGATGGAAAGATTAATATTTACCTGCCCGACTAACAACTTAACTATACAAACAACACCGAAGGACAAATTCTAATCTGCAACATGCTTGTCGATTGTGTGCCTAGACGGTATTTCCCCTACAAGTCGTGTTAGCATTCACCTACCTACCTACATGTATAGTTTGTTATTCTGCTTGCCTGACGTGTCTCCCATACTAGGGATATTCACACACACAAAAGCAGTTACTGGCATGCTAAGATTTAGAAAATCAATTCTGACGTTCCGACTGCAATTCAAATCTCTCTAATTTGTTTTTCCTTTATGGATAAGGTCAGTGGAAGTGAAGTGAGAAATCAGTTTTAGGCATCCCAAGTGTGAATGGGTACGAAGGATGTGACATCTGACTTGTGATCATGTGTCTGTGTGTATAGGTCTATTAAAAAGGCCAAATAACAAAATTGAAGTGTTTCTCGTCCCCGCCCGCCTCTTTTTAAAAAACTATTTACTATTCAGGAAAAAAAAGAAAAAAAAGCCTGTGATATATATTTTGTTTGAAAGCTTCTAAATTGATACAAATCATTTCTTTTGTCATACATTACATCAGTATATTGATATAGCACAATATCTGTGAAAAAATAGGCTTGGCCAGCTATAATTAGCATGGCAGACATCTTGGAAGGAATAGCAAATAGTAATGCCCTGCCTCCTCCTTTTTGTTAAAGTCCGGACGAGAAACACATTATTTTTGTTATTTGGCCTATAATAAATTCATTTGTCCTACTAGGCAGTGGGCAAATGTTTTTGATGCAATCTGTTGGTAATGCTAATCTCAAAGGTTTGCAGAATGGCCTTTTGTTGCATGTACTTGATCATACTGAATCATAAGGGATAAGGGAAGTATAGGATAGGTGACACAGTAATAGGAAGGAAACAATGTCTCCAGATTCAATATGTACTCCCCCTCTATATATTGTCCGCTAAGAGCCAGAAAAATGTAGGCCCTTTATACCCCACACAGTATTTTAACAACCTTCGATCCTTCTGGCTCATGTGCTGAAAGCCAAAAGGGCTTTTATTTTGAATATTCCTATGTACCTTCAGCCAGGTTTAATAATCATTTGATGATAAGTATTATTTGAAATTAAGTGATTATTAGACCATATGATTGTAGACAAACTGGATATTAGACATACTTGGAATTAGCCCAAATAAGTAATAGACCAAATGGATTGATTGTAGACTTATTGGATATTAGACCAAATGGAAATTAGACTAAATGACCATTAGCCTAGATAGTCATTAGACCAAATAGTAAGTAGACAAAATGATAATGAGACCATGTGGCTAGCAGACGGGCTGGTAGTAGACCATATGGGAATAGATGAATTGGTTGTAGACCAAATGGCATGATACCATATCATCTGCTCAGAGCCATAAATCTGTTATCTAGAGATACCTTCATACAGAGTTAATGCCCTTTTGGGTCTCAGCACACATCTTCTTCTGAAAACCAGAAGGACATTACCTGGTAACTCTTACACCTATACACATAGTTAATGCCCTTCCGGCTCTCAGTCAGCACATTGATTTACCTGCACGGTCTGTTAGCATTCGGCATATTATCATGTTAGTCATGGAGCTGTAGTTTGAAGGGTCAGCATCTATAATGTAAGATGCATAGGTATGAAGGTAGTGGAGATCAGGTGGACCATATATATAAGACAGAGCACTGTAGTATTGAAGACATCATGTGGTACTCTGGGTCTGCGCATGAATTATAATAAATTAAAATAAAGTCTCTATTCGCCCACACACTGCCCACTACTGAAACTACTCTTTCTGTCATTTAAGTTGAGAGTGAGAAGGGTATTTTAATGAATAAATAAATAAATAAATAAATAAATGTTTTTCCATTTCTTAAAACAAAATATGAAACATGCTTACACTGGGAGACCACGAATAGCATATAAGTGGCTAGTGGGAATTTATTTCCTTAAATAATGTGATATAAGAAAGTAAGGACAATCTTAAAATACTTCTAAACCTACCTTTTGTGTAAAAGTACAAGGAAATATACACCCTTTTGGTTTTGAATCTAGGAAAATGTTGTTGTAAATGCGAATAGCGTATTAAAGTGGCAAATGAAAAAGTATTTCCCTGAAATAAATGTGATATACGCGTATAAAGGACAACCTTAAAATACCTCTAAACATACAATTTGTGTAAATGCATACAAGGAAATGCCCTTTTTAATTTGGGTCTATATAGGCAGATGCTGTGTTGTTAATACAGCAAAATTTTCCAGGTTAATTTTTGTGTAGCAGATGGTATTGGCATCAGGGAAGTGAGGACTTTAAATAAAAATTCTTTATTTTAACCAACAATCAATTATTCTGTGTAAGAGGAATATGTTGAGTTTTTGGCATTTTGCTTTTATCTGTATCAATGACCCCAAAGGGGAAGATAAATGTGGGATTGTGATGAAAGCGGCTCCCATGAAAAGAAGATAATAATCTCTTTCAGGGTAATGTTTACTCGGTATCATGCTTGAGTGTCTTTACTACAATTATTTCCATGTCTGCATTCATCATATTTCTTTACAATAATTCTTTACAATAATTTTCAAAAAATACATTTGGCTGTTGAGTATCTTGCACCTTCGCTAGTACAGTGATGCCAAAATAATTCAGCCTGAACACAATACAATGATTGATTACATTATATTAGAAATTAATCATGGTGTTATCACAATTTAAATGCTTTTAAAAGGAGATACACCTGTATGTTGTTTTGTTCTTATTTTTTCTCTTTTTATTTTTTCTCTTTTTATTTGGAAGCGTGTTTATCTTCATCTAAGGCTTAATTAATTTTCATTTCCAGTATCTTATTCCTGTGTTCTTCTGCTTTAATAACTTTCAGTGAAAACTTTTTTTTTAAATAATCAAAATTATTGTCATATTATAATGACACTTTCATTTTTCATATTGCTTGAGCACAACCATGTGACTTCATGTTTGTACACACACAAGGATATTTGATATCATGAGGCCTGTTCTCATCAGCTCGAGTTTGCCAAATAACCTGCTATTTTCTGACTCAGGATATTATCCCGAAGCTCGGAATTGCGTCTTCACCAGACCGATACGCCCATTACAAACTAGCTCGGACAGGCGCAAATTAGCCTGCTATTTCCCAAATAGCGGGATATTTTGGAAACAAGACTTATATTTTTCTGGATATTTTATCAACCAAATATCCCGCCAATTGCTACTGTGGGCTGATGAAGAAGCAAATTAGATAATTTGCGACCTGGATAGTTAAAATAGCGGGTTATTTGGCAAACTTGAGCTGATGATGACAGGCCTACCGGTAAGCATTGTTGATATCATGCAAGAAAGTGAAAGTAGTACTCTTGTTTATGTCAATTCTATTTTAGCTTGCAGAAATTTCACTGATTTTGCAGCGTTATGAATGCCCACTTTCGAAATATTGTGTATGCTTGCATGCAAAGCTACAGCAAGTCGCTCATGCACACTACTCACTGAGAAATCAGAATGAGCAAACACCAACTATTTCTTAAAATGGGTTTTTCCAGTGCTGCAAATGGCAGTCCAAAACTTTGATGATTTTTCAAAATTGATGTTTGGGCTGTGTAAATGGGCCTATATATTGCATCTTCCCGGTGGTGGTTTTGAAGGGTAATTATGGAGCAGTAATTACTCTCAGGTAGTAATTCATCACTGAAAAGACAAATATAACACCACACACATGTACAGTAGTTCAATAGCAGTAAGGTGTAATTAACAGGTAGCGAAACCATCTTAAACAGATTTAATGCTTTTAAATGAAATAAAATGATATCAAATGATTGTTGTATTAACTGACAAGTCTGTATGTACATGTACAGTACGTAGGTTTGTGTACATTTGGGGAACAATTACTTTTATTATCATGTTAGAATAATGGATTTTTGTGTGAGATGCGTATTAAACATGTGTTTTTCAAGATGTACCCACATTTCAAATTACATTTCTGCATTGAGTGGATTTAGAAAGGAACTTCCGCAAGGTTTGGTACTTTGCAGAAATAGAGTTGTTTGCTTGTGTAAATTTAGCTGAAATCTTGGCATTGTGGACAGATTATACTTGTTACAGCCCCTTAATAAGTTTGTCTTCCCAATAGTTGATAACTGGAAATATAGACTCTACACTACAATACAAATTTTATTTATACCACATAAACTGTTTTATTGGTATTTAAATACATATTAGTACTATATAGAGTTTTAATGTCATTAGAAATTAGACAAATCGGGACTTGAATTTCATTCAGTTTCCATGCTGTTTGACATGCCTGTGTACTCTGCGATGTTTGACTTTTACCCTAATCTCTATTTGCACTTCAAGTTAGTTACTACTTTGATTCTCCTTCAAAGTGCATGCTTATTTGTTTTGGGACATAAAATGAGATTCAATGTTTAACTGTGATTGCTTGTCAGTTATTAACATTGGATTGCAGTTCGTTGCTTTTAATGTCTGAAGTGTATTATCTGTATTTTTGGTTGATAATATTACATCAAATCACCTCTATTTTTGTTTAAAGGTCTGTCCTTTTGACAATTCTGAAAATAAATTATTAATAAAACTATACTTGTATAGCTTAACTGTAAGCAAACCAAATTGGCTTCCTGTTACACAATCCTACAGAGGTCTACAATAAACCAGAACAGATTTTCTCCTTTTAAGATTGTCATTTTTACATGACGTGTAAAAATCACATTATGTGAAAGTTTATCATCAAATATTTTGTTCAGTCTGGTTGGCAATTATGATTTTGAACCCTTCTCTTTTGTCATTTTTTCCTACTTACAACTAAACCAGAAACTGTTGCACACATGAAACGTTCACATATTTTGTAAGTGGACCTGGGCCCTAGCGCGTTTCATAAAACTTGTTATCAATAACAAGTGACAATAACTGTTATAAGCTACTGAAATGGTGTCATTTGATTGGCTAAGAGCAAATTTGTCATAGGTGTGTGGCAGTTGTTATTGATAATAAGTTTTTATGCAATGGGGTCCAGATTCATGTACATGTATGTTCATGCTGCAGAGTAGCTAATTAACAAGTGAGATTGATTTTTTTTTTCTTCAATTCATAAGAGTTTCTAAGCCTGCAAATGGCTGTAGTTTACAATGTGCCAAATTTTCATGACACACATTAAAACAAAATTATAGTACAGTAACAAAAATAAAAAAATGCAAAGATGGACAGTGCATTTGAATCATAGCATTCCAGAGACATTAAAAGTTCATATAAGTGATTCACTGAACACTCGAACAGTAAATTGAATTTGATGTTTTCTGATAAACTGCTGGTATAGAACAAGGGAAGGAAACTCAGAATTCTCCCGCTATCACTTTAGGAAGGATATACAGGTCAATGATTACAGGAAAACCACACGTGACATTCACATACATCATTGTATCAAAACAAGCTATATTATATACAGTTAAAAGGTTTAACATCTAAATTATTCATTCCCTTATCAAGTTTTATAATTTTTTTAAGTATATGAAAAATTGATTTGTCCCGATTTATGTTTCTTGAGATTGTGACATGTTAATGCTTACATCACAGTATTCAACAAAGGTCCGATTAATCCAGTCCACTTTTCTTTCTTGAGTTTCACACAACTCAAAAACATCAAATTGACAAGGGGTATGAATAATTCTGTTGTGAACTGTACATGTATACTGATCAAATTAAAACTATTTTCTTCTTCAAAGAGAGAAGGTTTCATCTCCTTTTTGAATTTTCATAGATTCTCAATTTCTCATGCCCCCGTTCATTCTAAAATGTTTTCATACTTATTGACAATTTCTTGACCAAATGTATGTTTCATAGCTATCACAGTCCTCAAAATAATTGCAATATAATTTTTTGTTTATTTTTAAGTCGTGCTTGGAATTTGTATTTGTTCATCTGTCTGCAAACATTTAGCTAGCTTCAAAGTTGTGTGAAAGCAAATGGGATGAATTAAAAGGAGGGGGTGTTTTAACTAAGCAATGTTGCAAAAGTTGATAGGAATTTTTAATTTTTTTAAAAAATAATATTATTTCATATAAAGTTCATCATCTTGTGCTTACATGTATATGCACATATAATCATTTCAGTTTTGTTGACTAGTTCATAGTCTTTTTCATTCATGGAGCTAATATTAGTATCTAGTATCTGGTTTTCTTACTCTAATGACTCTGATGATATTGAAATCAAAATTGAACTGAAATTGATATTACATTTTGATTTGATTTTTTTTCATGATGTTTTCTCTCTTTGATGTATTTTATTGCACTCTTTCTTAGAAGAAAAAAACCTTATGAAGTGCAACAGACTAGACTTCACATGATGACATGGAAGGAAGTGATGCATTATTTTCCTTGTGTTACAACTCTGACATATCAGAAGCAAAATAACCACATAGTCATAGTGACATACCCACAACAAACTTTTCCACTTACTGGAGCATTTTCACAGATGTTCATTTATCATTTATAAACTCTTCAAATCGTGACATAGTGTCTTAGCTAAAGCTAGAGTAATAAAGTCCAAAGCTCTTTGGAAGCGCATAGAGATGTTATTTTATAACGTATTATGCGCTATACAAGAACTGAACTATTATTATTATTATTATTATTAGCAATTGACAGTCCATTTTGATTGACTTCACTTTCTCGTCATCAGCGATGTTTGTGAACTAGTGACTTGTTACTTGCAAAGGTAATGCATTTTTGCTTGTGTATTTCTATGTATAATTTTTCTCATGAATATATATATATATGACTGCTTTTTTTTGTTAACTTGATACGTATGATATATCTCTTGCAAGTGCAGTGCGAGTGAATATACTGAAAGCCATTGTGATAATTGTAGTTGCTTTCTATGAGATAACTTCCTTAAAAAAAGAAATATGTTTGAATCTGAATATTATTCTTTCATATATTTATATAATATATTTCTGATCAGTTCATACATATGCCATGCCTTGCAACAACTTGAAAAATGTTTCAGAACTATGAAAGTGACAAGCTATTTTTTAATCATATATCAATAATAAATTATGTGCTAAACATTCATTATTTTGATATGGCTGCATTGTAAGATTTGGTTGCTTTTACATTCCTTAACTCATATATTTTTTGACAAAAATCAACAACAAGATAACAATGAAGGTTGGCCCTTTAAAAAAAATTTAACAGTCATGATTTAGAATTCAAATACCCATTTCAAAAGCTCTACCTTTATAAATTATACTATTGGTGTAGATTGGAACTGTACAAATATGTTTTTAATTATTTTTAGTATATCAGTACAGAGATACATGGCATTCCTGTTGTATTGCAATCGATGTGTGGCGTGCTGTTGATGTGCACTGTGTGTAAAAGTGGTCTGCTGCCATCTAATGTTAGAGACCTAATAGTTGAGGACAAGGCAATCACATACGTGTACAGCATTTCTGCTGGAGTCAGTGGAGTGGGTCTATTTAAAGGGATGAAAATAACAAAATGTTTAGTAATATTAACTCCAGAGTGTATTTAAGTGAAAGAAGGATAACAATATCTTGTTTGTGTACACTCCTGAAACTGTGATACATTGTATAGTGGCCACAGGCCTGTAAGTATACAGAGGTGCAAGTTGGAACCAGATAGATAGCTACAATTTAGGGAGGAAATATATTCACCAGAAGAAGAAAAAAATGTCTTGGATAAAAGTGTGAATATTGCATAGTGTGGAATCTAATTCCATGTTTGCTATCACATTCATCACGTAATTAACATTTAAAACTAAAAGTGTCCTTTCATTAAAATAAAAAAAATACAACATGCACTCTATCTGCCTGCTGTATGACTCATGAGTAGGTGTGATGTACATATAAACAGTACACTACCGTATCTATCTTTAGGTGGTATGTTTGGAAGGGAGAAATATATGTAGTGTGAAGGAATTAGGTCAAAGTTCAGATACGATATGAAGGTTGGATATAGGCCTGGCGCCAAGGTCAAGGTGACCAATCTGAATTCCTGATGGTGCGTAAATTAAGAGTAATGATAACGAGTGTCAAACGTACAAGACAGACAGGAACGTAGGAAGATACTAGGGATTGATGAATGCAGGTAGCGTTTGACAAATTGAAATGCATGCAAGTGTTTGCGCATGTAGTTGATGGTGGGTATTTATGTTATTGTAGAGTTATGAAGTAGGGTGATAGGAAACATATTAATTGTTCATTAACTCACAAGTCTCACAGATTGTGAAGTTGTTAAGAAGTTTGTAGACATTGACCTATATTTTGTCTGTTGAGAGCCAGAAGATCATTAACTCTGTGTTTAAGTTTATGAGTTTTAACACCCTTCTGGCTCCAAACAGATGATTTCACTTGATGTCGCTCAGTCTCGGACAGAGCTATCGGGGAGGGATAAGCCAGGCGATGCATACACCAAAGTTTGGTCCTCTTTTCACAAGCAGATTTCAGAGGGATGCAAGGTATACTCTTCAGAAATATAAGTGAAGACATGTACATGTAGGAAAAGATAGGGAGAATTCATTTTATTCTTTGGGGTTGCGGGTGGTGACAGCAGGAGTTAAAATTTAGGGGAACATCTTCTCTTGGACTCCTGTAAGTGTTGAACTGTGGAGTAGGGGAAGAGAAGATGAAGGAGAAGAAAGATTTTCCTACATTATGGTTTAGAATGAAAAGATGTGAATGAAATGAAAGAGAAAAAAAAAGTAGAAGGAAACAAGTTTTAGTTGGGAAATAAAGTAATCTCATGAATAGAGAGGCTTTCCTTGGAGAACAAAGACGAAACATCAATCAGAGAAGATCAGAAGACTCGTAATAAAGGGAGAAATTAATGTCCCAAATGATGGCAATGAAGAGGATATTAAAAAGTCTTAATTTAATATTTCCCCTGAAGGCAGCTTGCATTAAAAACTGAAGTAAACAAGATTAAAAGAATTAGATGGCCTTTGCATATATTACACAAAGAAGACATTAAAAAAACAAAAAATCATTACTCTGCTCTACATTGGAATACTCTGCTCTATATAAAAGTCCAACAACTGTTGCAAGGAATACTAGTGTATAATATGTCTCATAAACTTGAGAATATAAAAGAGGAGGAGACATTCATGGTCTTATGCTGTGGTAAAACATTGGCCTTGATGGAGAAGCAACTGTTTCTATCATAATTAGGTGATGATGGACTTGTTTGGCATGTTGTGGGGGGTCATGTCATACACTCTGTTTTAAATGTTTTAAAGAGATGGGTGGTGCGTGATGAATGTCCATTGTGAATGCACCTTGAGTTCAGACTTTAGTAGAGGGAAAGAGAGTGTGTGAGAGAGAGATAGAGAGCAAGAGAGAGCGAGAGAGCGAGAGAGAAGGGGGGGGGGGGAGGAGAAATATGATGGGACCATGAGGCATAAATGCAAAAATATTTAATTGTGATATCCTTTACAGCTTCCAAAAAGAATGATATAATTCATTTTAAGTATAAAAAGAAGGACAGAGAAAAAGAGAGTGTTAGGAACAAAGAAAGAGAGAAAGTTCTACAGATAGCCAAGTGAGGAGATGGGTAAAGAGAGTCATTGGGAGTTTTCAGGTATTGCATGATTCAACTTTCTTTTTCCAAAGTTAGAGACTGCAACATCAGCATTTACTTTTTTATGTCCATTCTAAAAGAAAAAAACAAAATTCCACAGAATGAATAGTAAGGACCTTGTGTTTATTATGTTTTCTAATGAATCCCTGGTTAAAAAGTTTGTTGTTTTCATGAAATTCAAAATGACAAGCAGAATCAAGGAGGGGCTGAATTTGCCTTGCTGGGGGATACGATTAAAGTAATAGATTAAAGGGAACAATTAAGGAGCACCTTTGTCTTTAGTATTCAATATATACTTTAGATATGCCAGATCAGGTGTGGCTCCACTAATATGTCCCTTGCCCCCCCCCCCCCTCCCTTACCCTGTTTTTTGCTGGTGATGGCCTGGTGTAGAAAGAGTATTCTTGATATCTGCTGTTGGGAGCCAGAACGGCGTCTAAGGTGTAAAACGATACAAGTCAATGCCCTTATGGCTCTTAGCAGACGATATATTCTGTTCAAGATATGTATCATGTAAGCTTCTTAGGGAAAGAATAATTGACTTTAAAGAGTGTATTGAACTCTCAGTGTCATTCACCCTCTGCGGGAGTTTGGGGAGCTTAGGGAGTATGAAAATGCTGGGATTATCCCCTTTTTACAATGGTTTGAACTCATGATCGATAGCTAGATCAGGAACATCTCCAACCTATTTATCTTGCTATTGGATGAGGGTGTTTGTGCCATCAGACATTCTAGTTTACTGGAATTCCTCAATTCCCAAATCATCAGAGAGAATGGAACAAGTTCAACCATTTGAAAAATTATGCAGGAGAGACTGATGGATGGGTGATATGGAGGGGGAGGAGGAGGGGGAGAAGGAGGGGAGGAGGAGGGGAGGAGGAGGGGAGGAGGAGGGGGAGAAGGAGGGGAGGAGGAGGGGAGGAGGAGAGGAGGAGGGGGAGGTGGAGGGGAGGAGGAGGAGGGGGAGGAGGAGGAGGAAGAGAGGAGGAGGGGGAGGTGGAGGGGAGGAGGAGGAGGAGAGGAGGGGGGAGGTGGAGGGGAGGAGGAGGAGGAGGAGGAGGAGAGGAGGAGGGGGAGGTGGAGGGGAGGAGGAGGAGGGGGAGGAGGAGGAGGAGGAGGAGAGGAGGAGGGGGAGGTGGAGGGGAGGAGGAGGAGGAGGAGGAGGAGAGGAGGGGGGGAGGTGGAGGGGAGGAGGAGGAGGAGGAGGAGAGGAGGAGGGGGAGGTGGAGGGGAGGAGGAGGGGGAGGTGGAGGGGAGGAGGAGGTGGGGGAGGAGGGTAGGAGGAGGGGGAGAAGGAGGGGAGGAGGAGGAGGGGGAGGTGGAGGGGAGGAGGAGGAGGAGGAGGAGGAGAGGGGGAGGTGGAGGGGAGGAGGAGGGGGAGGTGGAGGGGAGGAGGGGGAGGTGGAGGGGAGGAGGAGGGGGAGGTGGAGGGGAGGAGGAGGAGGGGGAGGAGGGTAGGAGGAGGGGGAGAAGGAGGAAGAGGAATAAGAGGGGAGGAGGAAGAGAAGGAGGAGGGGGAAGAGGAGGAGGGGAAGGGAGAGGAGGAGGAGAAGGAGGATGGGGGGGGGCGGGAGAGGAGGAGGAGGAGGAGGGGTAGGAGGAAGAGGAGGGGTAGGAGGAAGAGGAAGGAGGAAGATGGGGGTAGAGGGAGAGAAGGAGGATGTTTATCCATGCTACTTTTCAATGTTTAGATTTTCAATATTCTTTTGAATGTTTGTCAATCTGAAAATGTATTTAACTAGGTAGTGTTGTTGGTAAATTAATTAACCATTCAATCTGCCAGCCCATATTATCAAACTTCTGGAAAAATGATCTTTCTCCTCCAAGTCTCGATAGTCAATAATACTTAACATACAGGAAATTGAGAGGGGTGGGAGAGGAGATGGGGGGGGGGGGGGAGGGGTATTTGAGTCGTTCTCTAGTACCTAGACTTGAACTCGAGTCCAAAATCTCCAAAGAGGCTAACATTTCTCTCCATAGCAAGCAGCATATCTTGGAAGTAATGATAAACAGTGCGGTAATGGTAGGATGCTAGCTGAGATAAGGAAGATCGTACAGCATGGGGAAGAAAAGAATGTGAAGAATTACATGTTTATGCCATTTCACAAACTGCCTCAGTCCGCGTTGCCAAGTACATTTCCAATGCAGTCTAATGTTTTTTGCACAGCTTTCATATTTCAGTCATTCTCTGTATGTCAGTAGAATACAATTTCCGAAAGGTCTCTTTTTTTGTCTTGTCCTTTTCAAGACCTCCTTTTCAAGATCATAATGATCATTATGTTCATCATTATCAATAATCTTATTGTCTCCACTATCATCATCGTCATCATTATTAACATAATATTAATATTATTGGCATCATTATCATCATCCTCTTTGTCATCTTCATCATCCTCAACAACTAACATTAGTTTCATCATATATAATTCTCTATAAAGGATTATAATATTCAGCTTTTATCAACATTGTAGATACTCTTTTGTACCTCTCATTCTATCTTCCCTCTTACTCTTTGTTCTTATTTCTAACATAATCAAACATTCTGTTATGAAGGATAATGAAGCACTTGGGAGTTTTGCCACGTCCATTGATATACATGTACATGCATTATGTATGATGAATTAGACCACCATCAAGAGTTAATTTCCTCTGTTTAGTTTAGGTAATGGATAAACTGTGTCTTGAGACAAATTTTAAAAACCATTTAGTATTTTTATCTAAATATTTATGAATACTTCTTTCAAGTTTATAACGGATGATCCAATTTTCTAGATTTTTGTGAAAGTAATGAATGAATTAAAGGTAATACAAAGTTTTGGGAAATTTTGAAAATTGGTGGATAGTGATTCTTTACAATTTTGATATATTTGGATGCCCCTGTGGATGTATTATAATCACTAGAAAATTTAGCCCCTAAAACACTTCTGCTTTCGAGAAAAATTGAATATAAAAATTTACCGGGTGCTCCCTGTAAATTTTGATAAATTTCAAATAGCGCCTAAGGCCGTACAATGGTAGCTGCGACCATGAAAATCTCAGAATATGTAGTTGTGATATATAATTTCCAAACAGGAATAGCTGATCAGTCGATTTTAGTCAAGAAAAATTGTTTTATAGCTTAAGTAATATCTTGACCTTGAGAGGGAGCTATACAACATAAAGAGTTTGTTATTTACAATTTCATAACTTTAGACTCGATTTCAACCGCGACATTGATCATTGAATATTGTAGGACTGAATATGCTTCCAATATGTTCATTTGAACTAAATTCATGACCCCTTGCCAAAACTTTGTATTACCTTTAAAGATGAAGTTGAGTTCTGGTCATGCGATTGCATTGTGAAAGAAACGGTGTGGAATCGACCAGAAAAGGTTGATCCTCTAGCATATAAGAATTTGTGCGTATTGCAAGGTTCTGGAAACATCAAAATGATAAGAATTTTGGCCAAGTCTTTGTAAAGTTACAAACACTGTACACAGAAAGATGTATATGGGACTACACGAACACATGGCGTAAAAATCCTACCCCGGAGTTTTACGATGTTACATGACATATTTAGAATATGAAGGCATTTGAAGAGCCATGCTTTTCAGGGAACATGCCTTATCTGATGATCTTCCACACGTGCATAATAAGAATGATAACGCTCACAAATTATTTTTCACCTCTTCCCAGAACTCAACATTCTCTTTAAATAAAAATAATATATCAATTTTTCCATGATGTTGACAAGGGATCTGTATCCATTTGGAAAAGTTTAGGGAAATAAGAAATAGGAAAACAAAAATCACATTGGGCAGAAATAAAAGTAATTTCAATCTTGAGAAGTCTTCAGTTATACTAGCGAGCAGGCTCAAATCTTTGTCAACATGTCTGGAACTGCTTGGGCTATAGACTACACTAGCTAGGCAATGTATTGTAGCTTTGATGCATAAGGCCTGACTCAAGTTACCTTCAAATTTGTTCAACATCAGAGAAAGGTTGAATCAAGTATTTTACATTTTTCTCATATATGATCTTTTCATCTGTGAAGGAAAGAAAACCATGCATTACTCCTGGCATCCAATACATATATTGATGTCAAATGAGGATGTCCTTGCAATCATGTGTAGACTCTTGGTTCTTTACGATCCATTTAAAATTGTCATGCATTTTGAGTGGGCTCTCTCCAGCATAATATTGAAGTCATTAAAATTGCAAAATGTACATACATGTAGTTTTATTATTGATTTTCCTGATTCATACAAGGATCCTCATGTGTTTGAACCTTCTTGATTCACTCACAGTTTTGCATTGACCAGTCAAATGCGTTTAACCTCTATGCACTATTAATTCTGGGTTCATTGTGGTAGAGGGAAAACCAAATACAAGTTGAAGGGTTTCAGAATAGAGAATCTAATACCAATTGAAGCTCGGACCACTGCCTCCTGAAAAAAGCTCCAAATGTCACGCCTGGAGATTGGGTCCAATAATCTCCCATGCTCCTCTCTGTCGTTCCCGTTTTAAAAGAGTTTGATTGAGAAGTGGACAGAGTGAAGCTGATCATGACAAACACGATCAAACTTAAATGTATTCAGATGGAAGGAATGGATTATAAATAAAGAGCTAATGATTGGGGTGTTTGTGTTGGTAATTTAAATAAGTAGGGGGCAAAACCTTACCCTCCAGCCATTTACAATGCTTTCCTATCCAATCTTTCCATCGCTTGCCTTTCTACGAGACTCGCTAGTATTTTGTTTTAAGGCGCTATTAAAATATTTTCTTTACATTTGTGTGGTAGAATTATCGTAGCCCTGCATGACCCCAACATGAGTGTGCTTGAGACAGATGAAATTATTCTGATTCTTGAAGGGTTTTGAAACTGAATCCTTTATATGTTTCGGGTAAATCGTTTGTAAAGAATTGGTATTGTGAATCAATGTTTACACAAAGCAGTTTGTAATGTTGTTGAATGATATGCCACATGAATTACAAGTACTTTAATAAAAAGTTGCAAATTTAGGCAACTCCAACAATACCAACATATAACAACCCCAACATATATACAACAAATGTCCTCTGATTGGTCAAAAGTCAAATTGTTTTTTTTTCTCTTTGAAGTTTTGATTTATAAATCAGAAAATTTTATGTGGAAGGACCCTCATCTGATAAACTTTGTTCCTTATGGCTTCAGTTTGTTCCTCATGGAGATAATGGTTAATGATGTTTGCATGGTATATTTTATATGTTTACCAGTTTACCAAGACTTGGATTTTTCCCCGGCCCCCCCACTCAGGTTTCAAAATGACCGCATGCGTGTTGCCAAAATGTCCGGTAAAGGGGTACTTTTCGTGCAACAAAGTCCGGCCCGAGAAATGTAAAAAAAGGGGGTGTATTTGACTTTCACCCGGAGATTTCTTTAAAAAGGGGGTGTTTTTCTCTCATCTCTTTGTAATTAAAAAAGGGGGTTATAAAATATCTTGAAGTTGAACATAGAAAATTTGATGAAACCCCGCGATCAGATTTCAGAAATTCCTGCTAGTTTTGAAAGCTCATTCAGGATTATTTCATGAGTAAAAACATTGAGTCCCATGCACTCCCGTCCCAGTACACGGCGGCAGTACCGTACGGACTTCTAAATCTGTGTGAGAGAGAGAGAGAGAGAGAGAGATAACAACAGAACGTATAGTCTGTACGGCGCACCCGCTAGCTGCACCTCAGCATGCATATCGCGATCGGGCTAGGCTCGGCATCAAGCCGGGGCATGAAGATGGGGTATGTTATGAGGCGTGGGCCCTGCCAAAATTGTCATGATTGCGACGTCTTTGAGCAGGACCCACAGTCTCCTCGTTGTGGATATTGTGGCTGTCTATACCTGTGGCTCACAGGGTGGCACGTTTAGGTGAGTAGTTTGCCCTATAGTTTGATCGCAATAGTAACACTTTCAAACTCATTTTCCAACACCCATGAAAATGAATATGTGGGACTTGGATCTAGACCTATTTATTTTTGTACTGAAGTGTAGGCTACCCTAATTCACACACAGCTGCGTTACTACTATCCTGGCTGTGTATTAAAGGGATCGTTTAACAATGTTAAATCTGAGATGCAAGGCCCTACATGTTATCAGTGTCTGTGATATGGTGTAATATTGAAGCCCTAAAAAGAATTGTGCTTCAAAATGATCAAGATTAGAAGAAGAACTTGAAGAAGTGCCAACCAGTAATGACAACTTTATCTGAGATGAGAGGGGGGGGGGGGGGGGGGGGGGGTGTCTGCATGTCCTGAGATAGGGGGGTATATTGAGCAGTGTTCCGGATTAAGGGGGTACATTGAGCAGTGTTCCGGATTTAGGGGGGTCTCCAAGGCAGGAAAAGCCCGTGAAAAGCCAGCGAAAGGGGGGTTCGGAAATGTTGGCAGTACTCAGATAGGGGGTCTTTTCAAAAAGAGGGTACAAGCATACGCGTACCGTAAATAACACTAAGTGGGGGGGCCGGGGATTTTTCATCTTATTCTGCCAAACTTAGATTGCAATAGAAAGTATTAATAAGTGATTGGCCTGATGACAAGGCTAGCTTAAGCCTTGAACTTCAGTGTTGCTGGTAGAACATCTCGTAAATCCAAGCTCATCTCAAATCGAGCAAGTTTTTATTGACAGCGGGAGACGAACAGATGATCGAAATACGATTTGGAAGTTTTCTATAGTCTCCTGGCAAGAATTTAGATTGATTTCACTTTAGGGCCTCAATTTCATAAATCTTTCTCGCATCTACATGTAGCTTATCTTTGGACGTGTTTATTGGATTCATAAAAACTGTAGTTCGTATTATATTCACCATAATGAACATATATTTTGTCAGGTGCTGGTGATTGTTTTTCTAAGAAATTGTAGTATAATGGTCATTGAGCGCGTTTATCTAGGAAATTTTTGGCTAGAATCAGGTTTCTCAAACGTCTTTCAGGCAAATTTAGAAGTAGATAAACGCAAAGCCTTTTTTAAAGGGCTTTAGATATGGGCATATCTAAAGACGCAAAAAGGTGCGTTTTGTATGTGACATACAGCCAGAATCACGTTTCTGAGAGGTCGATAAACGCAAAGCTGTTTTGAACGTCACATACAAATAGGACCACACAGGTGTTGTGTACAAGCATGTGTGTGAATTTGACCTCCGAGAAACTGTCTGCTTCCCGGGTCAAAACAGCTGGGCAGACACAAGGCCTTTATTTTGAATCGTGAAGAGTAGATAAACGCGACATCCCGCAAATCATGATCGTATAGTGGGGTATGATAGTGGGGTTCGATAGTGGGGTACGATATGTACATATCTAGTGGCAAGCCTAGATAAACGCGCTCATAGATTTGTGACCAGTATGAAACGTGGAATGGGAATGATTATTTAGAGCTAGGTTTTTCTGATTGTTCCAGATGATTTTATTCATCAAGTAAACAAGTTTCACGCCCTGACCAATAAAAATTCATGTCATTATTTATTAAGGACTTGCCCTTTTATTTATGTCATGTACAATTGTACATATCCATGATATTTTGTCATATAAAGTTTGTTCATCACAACCTAACTTTCAGAATGAAGAGGATTTTTTTTTTTTTAGACATATTTAACAAGATATAGGGGCTATTCCAGCATAACAGCCATGATATTCAAAACACTTAGTGGTTATTTAATTTTAAGACAGTTTTTAATGAAATTAGTGTTCCTACAGCATGTTTCAGTTAGTGATTTAGATATATTTGACTATCAGTCACAAACATAGCAAATTTTGCAGTATTCCACTGTATAGTTGAGGAGAAAATTGACTTTTATAACTGTATTAAACCAACATGACACACAATTAACAAGGATTTTTGACTCCCTGTCAACAGTTTAAAAAGTCTGTGATGGGGGCGGTTCAATGAATCTAGTTTTGGTGTGAACAAAAGCTTTATATTATTATCATTTGGATTATAAATTTTCTTGTAATAGCTCAAAATGCAGCCTAACGGACATGACAGATTAAACCTAACGGACATGACACTTTTCCCACTTTTTATAAACATCTACACAATGTATAGCTTTGCTTCAAAATATTCAATGTTCAATCTTTGTTCCCTCCACCGCAATTTAATACCAAGGAATTAAATAGGAAGTGATTATGTTGTGAAATAATAAGATCCAAAGATTGCCGGGGGTGTTTTTACCCAAAGAGAAAATCATGCCTAAACTTACTCCACTCCAACTTATATACATGTACCAGTAACCCTGAAAGTGTCTGATATCAAATTTGTCACAGTGAAACACATATTACTGGAGTTATTGCAAATTTTATGATTGTTTGGACCACTTAAATTGCATATTTTCTTCAGACTTATTTTTTATTTCCAGTGTTTTTTGTGTGCTAAATCAACAGCTATATTCATCTAAGTGTATTTGATTTATTGTACTCCTGCAGGTATCAACTACCAGCAACCGCCACCACCACCGCCACCACCACCACCACCCCCACCACCCTCACCAATACCATCCTCTCCACCAGCCCAATCTCCATCTCTTTGGGCACCTTATCTTCATCGAAGTAGTAGCCACGCCCTGGTAGCCACGCCCTGGTAGCAAGATGGAGGCCCTCTCACCGATGGGTGAGACCGTCATGGACACGTCGGTGCTTGCGAGCCCGCAGTCCTCCCATCTCATGATGGGTATGGGTGAGGAGTCTATGGAAACAATGACCATGTCACCCAAGGCTCCAGAGACTCAAGAGGTAATAGTTAGTTTCCTGGGGGGTGTTTCACAAAGATCCTAAGTAGAACTTAGCCCTTAAGTTGGACTTAAACATTATGGAGAGCCATTTGTTGCCTTAAAATAAATATATTAAAAAGTGAAAACTCAAGTATTTTAGATTTTTTATAAATTCAACATCAAGAACATGAAATCCCCGTAGGTAATAGAAAATATTAATGATTTGAATCAACATTTTATGCCGTTTAAAATAATTTTTACAAAATATTTTCATAGATGCTGAGGGCTTTCCATAATTGTTAAGTCCAACTTAGAGATAAGTTCAACTTAGGATCTTTGTGAAACACCCCCCTGTGGTTGTACGGCACATTATCTGGTGATTGTTGCTCCATCGTTGATTCCCCACACTTACCAAGTACAATTTTGGCACAAAAGACAAATTAGATTGACTTCAATAAAGAATTGAACAAATCACACAAAGTGCAAGAGCACAGAGTCAAGAATTACACGGTAGTAAAATATCTGGATGAAATACTGCTGCCCCCATTTGTGAATAGGGAACACATTTGTGATAGCCACTGCTCACTTTTTGTTGCAGTACAGAACATGGTTTGTGAAATGGTTCAACAAAATGAAATCATTCATTGAACTTTTCAAATTGGAAACTATGTATATGGTAGAAATTCCATTGCTTATTACAGTTACAGGTTTTAAATTAGTAAATCTTTCCTACGATACTGGTATCAATACTTGTTATTGACTTTTAATTGATATTCCCTGCACTAGGTAAGCAATGAGAGGCTACAGCAGATACCTGCCCCCGTCTTGTCAACAGATGGCACCCTTCACGGTCTTAACACATCGTTTGCTGGAAGCCTCTCGAATCTGATGCTACCGGGAATCTCGAACCCAGCCGCAGGTACCACCTCCTTCTTCCTCAACGCGACAAGTCCTACAACAGTGGCAGCGTCAGGGCCGTTCTTACTAAACCAGTCCAACCTGACAACGGCTACTGCTGGTGCACCGCAGCTCCTGATGAACGGAAGTGCAGGGGTGCAACCCAATACGACGTTCTTCTTTAACACCAACCCAGGGGGTGGCAACATGCAGACTTTCTTGCTGAATCCAAACATGGCTGCTCACGGAACGCCCTTGATGGTGCAGAATCCGCAGACTAATACTGCCTTCTTTGTGAACCCAGGAATGTTGAATACAAGTCAAAGCACGTTACTTCTAACACATCCTGGCTTGACAGGGTCGAATGGCGCACTCATGCTGACCGCAAACCAAGGAGCCGCGGCCATGCAGCAGTTACAGCCGCAGGTTCAGCCCGTGGTGACCCAGGCACTGGCGGAAAACCTGATGGATGCTGCTTCGGCAAGCGAAGCCCAACAGCAATTGCAACAACAGACGCAACAGCAAATACAACAACAGCAATTGCAACAGCAAATACAACAAACGCAACAGCAAATACAACAACAGACTAACGACGCAAGTAGTACTTTTCAATTTCGGACGTTGCAATTACCCTTGGGGACATTACCCGGGGCTTTATTACAGACCGATGGAGCGCAGAATTTGATCTTGCAACCGAGGGTGGAGCCAGCAGACAGTGATACTTCTTCCGTCTCAGAGTTGTCTCAGGGAATCGTGGAGGAGAACTCAATAACTGAAAACCTCAGGGAAAACAAAGACAGTAAGTCGTTTTTCTTGTTTTTGTTTGTATTTTTGTTGTTTGATGGATAACTATTCTCTATTCAAAATCCTACTTCGCAATTGACTAACACTCAGATTCTGATCAGTATCCCATGTCTCTCTATACGCACTGTTTTCAGATTTGTTCCTGAGACCTGTCACAGAGGGCAGTGTTTTATTTTCAGTTCTTCACACTAGCATGCAGTTAATAACTGTATTATTCATACCCCTTGTAAATTTGATTTTTGATTTTTTTTTTCTTTCTTTTCTTTTCTTTTTCTTTTCGTAATACAAGGATTGAAGGTGGATTGGTTGAATTGGTGTCTTTGTTGAATACTATTAGATGTACAGTAAGCTTCAATATGTCATATTCTCATCAAACATAAATGGGGACAAATCAATATTTCACATACTTATAAAGTTAAAAAACTTGGTAATGGCATGAATAATTTAGTTGTCAACATGAAGGTCTACATTTGTCTGATATTTTGCTGTTCATTACCAATATACATCCCATAGTAGTGACATCAACCAGTATGAATAGTGTACAAATATTTGAAGATTGCAATACAAATATGAACCCCAAACATCTACGACTGTAAAAACATTTGTCTAAACTTTGCAGAAAGCTCTAAGTTTATACACAGGGACAAACAATCAGAGATATTAAATCAATGCAAATTTCATCGTTGATCACAATTAGCATCACCGTCCAGCTGGCTGCGGCGACCAATGTAAATGTCTTCACCGTTCCGCAGCAATGTTACTCAATTACAGCTAATTGCTTCTAATGAAATATGATCGGTTGAGCAAGTATGCCAGATGCGTATTGTATCTTGGTGCATGTATCATCCGTGGGTGGCGGGTGTATTTAGATTCAGGAGTACAACTAGCTACTGGGAGAGGGGTGAAGTCACCAAGTAAACCTATTTTTAAAAAAACCACAAGCATTTTAATGGTTGTGTGAGTATAGATGATACCACATTGATATTTGATAGGCTGCTATCAGAAAACAAACTGAATTTCATGAGTTGTTCTAGCAAGACCTTCATAAAAGAAACTGACATCCTGAAAATGACCCCTAATGATACAGTTAGTATGATGCCTTGCCTTAACAAATGGCATTGAGTAACCTTGAATGAAATAACTATGGCTGGAGTCCGAAAATGTTTGTATTTAAACACCAGAATCAAATATTTTCTATGCAACTGCATATGTTATTCGAGTTGAGGGAGTTGCCTTTATGTACTGAATGGAACATCTTTGATCAGAAATACTTCATGATTCATGAACATACTCCCACATGAGTACAGAAATGTCCCTTTCACCCCATGGAAAGACCGAGGATGGATACATCTTGGGGTGTCTATAGGTCTGTTTCCATCAGCTCAAGATTGCCAAATATCCCGCTAGCCCAAATAAAAAAAAAAACATGTTTACGTCCTGTTTTTTTAAAAAATAGGAAGGAGGAGGCCCTTTTTTATTTTTTATTTTTTATTTCAAAATGGCCGCTCAAAATGGCCGCTCGGTACATTTTCCCTTTTTTTCAAGATGGCCGCCGACAATTTTTTTTTTTTAAATCAGCCATTTTAGCAGTGTTTTTCATGTTGTTTTTCTTTCAAAAAAAAAATTTTCAAAAAAAAAATTCAAAAAAAAAAAAAATTCAAAAATTTCAAAAATAAAAAAAAAAAAAAAAATAGGAGGCAGCCCCCCAAAAGGAAGCAGGCGGGGACGCTAAACATGTATATTTTTTTTAATGGCCCTATGTGAACTATCCCGATCGCAAATTATCCAGTTAATTTGCGTCTTAATTAGTTCTACAGAGTGCTGTGCAGCGCCGATGGCTGCTCCCACAGGCTCTCCCTTTCTTGCCATTTTTCAAGCTGTCAGAGGAAACTTCTTATATTGATTTTTATACCAGATCATAGAGGAAGTGATATAGGCAAGAACTATGGCTCCTGTCAGAAATATGAAGTCACCATTTCTTTGCATTTATCGTTTGATTTTTGCTGTCATTTTCTATCATCATGCACCAGTTCACCATTGGACTTCAACACATAGCAGTGCAGCTCCTTTTCATCCAATTGTGTTTTTTCAGACTGCCCCGCCTACCATTCTTTTCACTGGACTCTCAGAGGATAAGCTGTCTATTATCAACCTGGACTCTTTTGATTTGAATCAAGAGTCTCCCCATTTAGTCATGGCTTTGAATGTGAAGCTTATTCAGTACACAGCATTGTATCTTCACATCTTGCGTCCCATTGATGATGTTTGTAAACTGGACAGTGAAGTGTGCCTCAGGATCAAGTCTCTGCACTTATCACGTAAAACATGCACTGTTCATGTAGATCAACATGGATCATGTTTGAGATACTGGAAGGGTGGCAAACGACGACGATGGAGAAAACGTGGGAGGAGAAGTGGCAAATGTATAAAATGCCTTCAACCAATCCCAGTCGTGGTCTCTACCTCAGACCAATACCCATGGTACCGGCCTGTAAGATGTATATCGCCGCGTCCAAATCCGAATCTTATCTATCTGATTCAATCGCAGCAAACGCCTAGGTGTACTGCTTATGGATCTCGATCTGGTCAGGCTCGTCTCAGAATTGGACACTGGAATGCACGCTCCATGAACAACAAAACGACAATGATTTGTGACTTGATCATAAGCAACAACTTAGATCTTCTGATTGTGACCGAATCATGGCTGAGGGGAGGGCTTTATGATGATCCTATCATTGCAGACGTTGTAGCGACTTTGCCTGACTTTCATGTGGTACATGAACACCGCCAGAGTCGGGGTGGTGGTATATGCATCATATATCGCTCTTCTTTGAAAATCACTAGAGACTGCTCTACAAAATTCTCATCTTTTGAGCACATGGATATTCTGGTCCGCGTCTCTCCTTCTGTGGTTTTTAGGACATTTGCCATTTATAGGCCTCCCCCATCGTCTACAAACAAACTGACGTATGAACATTTTGTGGCAGATTTTCCGACACTGTTAGAATCTGTAACAATTGATCAGCATCAGCTTGTGCTCATGGGAGATTTCAACATCCATGTTGACGACGAAACTGACAGAGATGCTAGGAAATTCCTCGATATCTTAGACACATTTGATCTTCAGCAGCATGTACAAGGTGCAACTCATCGAGCCGGTCATACCTTAGATCTCTTGATTTCCAGAAAGGTTGATCATCCTATTGTGGCCATGGACGTCGTATCAGGACTTCCTTCCGATCACTCGGCAGTCCTGACTACGCTCAATTTTGTAAGTCCAGCAACTTCCAAGAAGCGGATAACTTGTCGGAAACTTCGGGACATTGATGTGGTTCAGCTTAGGAATGACATACAAACCTCATTGCTTACACTTCCTACAGCCAAAGATGCATCTGACATGGCAGAACAATACAACATCGTACTGAAGGAGCTACTTGACAAGCATGCGCCTGAGCGATCAATACTTGTCACAATCAGACCAAAAGCTCCCTGGTACACCAATGAAGTTCGTGAGGCAAAACGATCTAAACGGCGTGCTGAACGTAAATTGAAAAGTTCTGGTCTGGAAGTTGATCGTCAACTGTTCAAAGAGGAGAGTAAATCCTACAATGCAGTCTTATCTCAATCAAAATCTCGGTACTTGACCGACGAGATTGCGCAGTGTGACACCAAGCATCTTTTTCAGCTTGTTCAGACGCTTTCTCGCCCAAAGTCACAGCATACTCTACCGGACCATGAGTCAGACATAAATCTGGCTAATGACTTTGGACAATTTTTCTACAACAAGATTCAGGACATCGTCACCAATCTTCAGGGGACTACTAGCCGCTCATCAGATTGTGAGGATGGAGTGACGACGCACAAACTCTCTTCTTTTGAACCTGTATCAGAATTGGAGGTGCAAAAGGTGATCCGTGAGAGTTCTTCTAAATCGTGCCGACTTGACCCAATACCGACTTGGCTCATGAAAGATTGTATTAATGAGCTTGTACCATTTGTAACTGAACTTGTTAATCTGTCCCTGTCTTCTGGAGAGGTACCTGCAGCGTACAAGACATCACACGTCACTCCTCTCTTGAAAAAAACATCTTTGGATCGAAATGAGTTTAAAAACTACAGACCGATCGCGAATCTTCCTTTCATCGCCAAGACTCTAGAGAGGATTGTAGCTGCTCAGCTCAGGACACACTTAGAAGACAATAGTTTATATCCTGTCATGCAATCCGCATACCGTCAGTTCCATTCGACAGAAACAGCCCTCTTGAAGGTTGCCAACGATCTCTTGTTAGCCATTGACAAAGGACTTGAAGCTATTCTTATTCTGCTAGACTTCTCGTCTGCGTTCGATACGATCGATCATAGCATGATGATACAACGTTTCTGTAATAGATATGGATTTGAGGGAGCCGTCCTGCAGTGGCTTGCCTCCTACTTGGAAAACCGATCCCAGGTCATCGTTCTCAATGGTGTCCAGTCCGAAGCATTTCCACTAACTTGGGGAGTACCACAAGGATCCGTTGTGGGACCGTTGGACTTTATACTTTACTCTGGTCCCCTCAGTGACGTCATAAGGTCCCATCAGGGTGTTGACCACATGATGTATGCAGACGACACACAAATGTACCTGATATTGAAGCAAAGTGAAATCGCCAGTGGGGTGGTGAGACTGGAGCAGTGCATCGCAGATGTGCAAGTCTGGGCTCGTGATAACAACCTCATGCTTAATGGTGCCAAGACAGAACTCATGCATGTGACGTCAGCATTTCGTAAAGCCAGTGAGCTGCCAGATTTTGAAGTAGACTGCACTACAATCAATCCATCAAAATCGTCTATTAATCTCGGAGTCGCAGTGGATGACAAACTTACCATGAAGCAACATGTCCAGAAATCATGCAGAGCCGCTTCGTTTGGAATTTACCGGATCGGAAAACTCCGAAAGTACTTGGACCAAAGTTCTACTGGGCGCCTAATAAATGCATTTGTGACATCACACATTGATTACTGTAATAGCCTGTTGATAAATCTACCCAGCTCACATCTGACCAAACTCCAACACATCCAGAACACTGCAGCCCGTCTCCTCACACGCACAAGAAAGTACGAACACATAACACCTATTCTTCGTTCTCTTCACTGGCTCCCCATTCCACAGCGCATCCAATTCAAGGTACTGCTTCTCACCTACAAGGCCCGTAATGGACTTGCTCCAGCATACATCAATGGACTCATTTCACCAAAGGTGCAAACCTCTTCCATCAGGCTCCGCTCATCATCATCTGTTCATCTTCAACTATCATCTGGTCCTCGAACTCACACCCGCTATGGAGATCGTGCCTTCTCTGTATGTGCTCCTAAACTCTGGAATAATCTCCCCGTCTCTGTCCATGAATCCCCAACTCTTGACACTTTTAAACGTAGACTTAAGACCTATCTATTCAACACGAAGTAATTGTCCATCATCATGCCGTATTTATAACCACATGTCCTATCTTCTTGTAATTTATTTATTGTTTAATGTACATAATTATTGCAGTTTCATTAACGATACTTAATTATTGTATTTACATTTTCATTTTTCATTACCATGTTATTGTTATACATTGTTAGTCAAGTAATTCGTCCAAATTAAGCGCATTGTTCATTTCACGCTTCTTGTTGATCCTTATTACATATTTAGTTTAACCGTACTTTTCATTTCACTTGTTTTGTAAAGCGCTTAGAAACTGTACTTGTATACCAGCGCTATATAAATCTTAATTATTTTTTTTTTTTTTTTTCATCAGACCAAAGTTACAATTAGCGGGATATTTGGTCAAGAAAATCATCCAAAGATATCTTGGGCTAGTTTGCAAAATATCCCTCTATTTGTCTGGTGCGTCTTAACCAGCCCGAAGACTCGCACTATGCGCAAACACTGAGCAAAATATCTCAATTTCTCGAGCTCGAGTTTCAAGTTTCGAGGTCAAGCTGATGAGGACGCAATTTGTAACTTCAGGATTATTTCCCAAATAAGGGTTGGTTGGCAATCTCGAGCTGATGATGACAGGCCTTTTCTGTAAGTAAAACCAACCCACTTTCTTACCCCTCCCAGTACAATTAGAGCCCAGAAGATCACATTCCATGCCTGGTGTCCTATGGGGTAATGAAGGTTCCCCCCTCCCTCCATAGATAAACAAAGTCACCCTGAGTGGTGATGATGGTCTAAGCAGATGCTCCATGGATGCATTCTCCTGGGCCTGGGTCGGTCTGTCGCCGTGGCGATGGTCAGTTATTATCCACGCAGCGGATACCACTGAACCTCGGTCACGTTCGATCGTAGAGTGATGGAAGGATGGGAGAGGTGAGGAGAGGGAAGGAGAGATAGGTGAGGGACAGAGAGAGAAAGAGAGAGAGAGAGAGGAAAAGATAGAAAGAACATGAGTGGAGAGCATTCACATGATTCATGTTGGAGTCTGTAGGAGTATGACAAAAAGAATAAAAAGTGATTTAGAAATTGATAATTATGAACAAGAAAAAATAAGATAAATGTTCTTTGATGAGTAAAATGTAAATGAGATGAATCAGAAATGAGTACTCCTGAATATACTTGTTTGTAACAGATAGTAATCATGGTAATATTTGTAATAATATATATCTATAATATGTACTTTGCACTCTCATTTGATGCATATTACATGAAGCTGCATATAATTGAGAAAAGAAAAATGAAACTGTTGAACTCGATACAAAGTAGGCCATCGCTTGAATGTAGGTAAGCTCATACAGAGCTTTGTCCTGAAAACCTTAATTAATATGATTGTTCTACGACCATCCTTGACTGTTCACTGACATTCATGGAGCGGACAAAACTCACCAGGGGTCTGCTAATATAGGGCTGATGAGGAATAGGGTGGAGAGTTGTTAGGCAAGGATGGCGGGGGGGGGGGGGGGGGGGAGGGGAGGGAGAAGTAATAATGTCAAATTCAGGATGGGTAGCTGCTTTGTGTAGTATCAAGAGCTCTGTATTCATGAGGCTGATGCAACCTCGGAGATGGACTGATTGCTCTGTTATTATAAGAAAAGAATACTTTATCTTTTATTTTAGGGCATGAGTGAGGCAATTGTCATAGTATGAATGATGAAAGTGTTTTGATATCAGCTGTGTGGATGAGAGAGAGAGAGAAAGAGAGAGAGAGAGAAGGGGGACAGTTGGAAGGTACGGTAGCGTTACTGAACCCCCTATTCTGAGAGTACGATGTGACTGCTACTGACCTAGTATTCAATAGTCTACTTGAAAATACCATAATGATCATCATCATAGCAAATCATGGTCATCATCATCTTCAGTCATCCGAGTTTATTTTTCACAATAATAGTGTTATTTCAAATAATTTATTTCACGGTTATTATGATGTGTAGCCATTATGACCTTTATCGGTATCACCATCATATCAACCGGTTGTAAAAGACTATAACACCTGAACGATATTCAATCAATCATAATCAAAACTGTTCCCATAATCTAGCGTGGGATAGATGACGATTCCAGCAGGTCAGTACTGGACCATCCACTCGCTCAGGACACACAGTAGACCGCACCCTTCACCACAAGCTAACAAGACCAGCTCCGTCCAAACACTTCAGTTTTTATTAATAGCTACATTAATGACCCGCCAAACACTTGCCAATTAAAATTTCTGCGCTGTTTGTTTAACGACGCCTGACACATGGGATGGCACTGTGCTGTGCCTCCCTGCCACGAGCATCACACCAACGGTGTATCTCGATCGGCATGGTTTAATGACAGGCCTGGGGGTGTTTCACAAAGATTCTAAGTCGAACTTATCTCTAAGTTGGAATTTACAATTATGAAAAGCCGTCAGTATCTTTGAAAATATTTTGCAAAAGTTATTTTAAAAGGCATCAAACGTTGATTCAAATAATTCATATTTTCTATTATCATGGAAGATTTCATGTTGTTGATGTGTAATTTATGAAAAGTCTAAAATACTTGATTTTTTCGCTTTTTAATATATTTCATTATAAGGCTACAAATGGCTCTCCATAATTTGTAAGTCCAACTCGAGAGTTAAGTTCGACTACGGATCTTTGTGAAACACACCCCCTGGTATGATACCCCAATCGCTGTTACGTTTGGGCTAATCAGCGGGCCGTGTGTGACCATCAATCATTATTCTTTCCTGACAGCGTTTACCCCCTTCACGTAACAACTCTCGCTCCGATCTATCATATCAGAGAATGATGTGAGAAAGTGTGTGGAATCTGACCTTGAAGTCGCTCTACGGAATGAAGAACCAAAATGTAATCAACACATAGAGAGAGAGAGAGATAGAGAAATTTGGTAGAGAAAGCTCCCTCTCTCTAAACGAATTAAATTAGCAGATAGATTAGAGCTGAAGGTCAAAGTCGACCACAGAACTTCACCATCTTCCCAACTTTCGCTCTTCCAAAGGGATTAAAAAGTACTTGACCTTGAGGTATTTGCACTGGTTATTAATGACAAATCATCATTTAGTATTTGCATTTCCTATTAGAAATCAAGCTCAGTGGTATGGGAGCAGTTATCTGTACCCTTGCCCAAGAATTAGAGGTCATCAGCTTCTATCTCGTCCACACACCTTTGGATTCCTTGAACTTGATAAGAAATCACTTTGTCGTTGTTTCCAATAGTGATCATCAATGCTCAACTGTTTAAATGCGCTGAAGATGCCTGAATTTTTCTGTGAATTTTAGTCCATTGAAACCTTTTGATAATCGAATCGTCTCAGGCTTCCTGTATTAATAGTTTTAATTTCATATTAAATTAAAATATGTGTTCCAATAGATTAAGCATCTATTCAATTACATGGTCCTCTTAATTGACTCAAAGCTGCAGCTCCCGTAATTTTCTTTTGTAGCATGCTTACTAAAATTCTAACCATGATCATGCATTCATGTTTTCACCCTCAGTATCACCAGGGGGTGTTTCACAAAGATTCTAAGTCGAACTTATCTCTAAGTTGGACTTAAATGTTATAGAAAGCCATTTGTAGCCTTAAAATTAAAAGTATTCAAAACAATAATTCAAGTATTTTAGACTTTTTATAAATTCCACATCAAGAACATGAACTCTCCTTAATAATATAAAATATGAATGATTTGAATCAACATTTATGCCTTTTAAAATAACTTTTACATAATATTTTCAAAGATGCTAACGACTTTCCATAATTGTTAAGATCAACTTAGAGATAAGCTCAACTAAGAATCTTTGTGAAAGACCCCCCTGGTATCTCCCAAGACTGACGTAATGTTACAGAGTTTAAAGTGTAGACTAGGTCATCTGAGGTGTAAGGTGTTGACATGTTTGACCGGGCTAATTACGAGAGGTCACTCATTAATGGTTGACCCGTCCCACCTATTAATCCACCCATGCATCATTGACGTCACCATTTAGACAATGTGTGATGAGATGGACACTTCAGCCGGCTGGCCACGCACCTCAGGTCAAGCAGAGAGACTGGGCATTAATTGACCGACTGTGATGATATGGGTCCGAGGCAAGTTTGCATCATTTGCTGGTCAATTGTATCTGTGCCGGTTACGCATCAAGGGTTAATTAGTCTTCTGTTAACAAAGAAAGTAATAGAGTGCAGATGACATGCAGAGGTTACCATGCGACCTGATATACTTTTTAAAGTACTGTGAGTGTGCCCTGCTTTCACAGGAAGTACAGTGCATTCAGTGACATGCAGTCAGTTATACTCTTTAAAATACACCAAGTCTCCATGTAATATCCTTTCTGAAAGGATATGGTTGTATGCAGGGCTTGAACTTGTGACCTTCCAATCCAGTGTCAGTTACTCCTTCCAGTTGAACCATACCACACCAGCAATCAGAAAAAACATACATGAACATAGTTACGCAACAAACAGTCATGCAATTTGTCATGGATAGTGACAGCTCTTAGGCAAAGACACGCTCATCCCGTGCATGTCTCCAATTTCTAGTGGGATGTGTATATATATATATCTCTCTATATAAATCGAGGTCATAACGTGTAGTCATGATGGTATGCTCTTATAGTTGATGGAACTGGTTGTTTGGACCCTGATCAATACAGTCTTGAGTCATGACCCACCAAAATGGGTTCACATCTCAGGAAGATAAGAAGTGAAGAATCATCAAAGTCAAACATAAAAGCTCTCTAATGAGAACAGTAGTCTTTGAAACTGTATCAACAGTTCAGGTCTGACACCAAGCTAATGGGCTGGAGTGCATGGGTCAGGCTTACAGTGTAAATATCAATTATCTCGTCCCTTGAATAGGACTTGAAGTTTGCACATGTCAGCTGAAGGCTTAAATATTCTTTGAACCATGCTCTCTCACTCACTCTCTTCCCCCTCCCCTCTCTCAATTTCTTTCTCTTTCTATCTCTCCACCCCCCTCTCTCTCTCTCTCTCTCTTTCTTTCTATGTCGATCTCTCTCTTTCTCTCTTTCTTCCTACCTCCCCCTCTCTTCCTTGCTATCTCTTTCTATCTATTTCTCACTGTCAATCTTTCTTTCTCTCTCTCTCTCCCCCCTCCCTACCCTCTGTCAAGTGAACTTTAAAACCTCAAAAGGAGTAATTAAAATATCTTGTCTGCAGGCTGATCATTATTAACGGCTGAGATGCCTGGGTATTATGTTACACTTAGCGGGAAAGTGATTTGATTGTTAATGTAACAACATGAATCATGATCAAATACTCCAGTACCTGGTACTGCAGATGATACTGCATTGGTTCAACAGATGTAACAATAGACATCCCTTTGTTCATGAATACCATTCTGTCTCTACCTAGACGCATACCCAAAGATGATTAATTTGGCAAACTGGGTCACACAAGTAAAGAAAAAAATCGGGGCTATTTTTTAAGCTTGCTTGCATGAAAATAACACTCTTTAATTTGTTTTGCATTGAACTCTATGCAAAAATTTTGGGGCTCTTTTATGACTTTCGGGGGCAAATTGGCCCCGAGCCCCCGTGTAATTGTTTCCCTGACACTCTTCCTAATTTTATCTTCCAAAATCAAACTTGCACTATTTGCTATTTTTGAAGCATATATTCATGGATCTGAAATTAGCATCAATCAATTTTTGAAGGGGCCTTGTTTAAAGTAAGTCCGTACACTTGTCTGTTTGGAGCCAGAAGGGTGGTAACTCTGTTAAATGGTTTAGTTGACTACCTCCTTGGCTCCAAGCTGACGTCTTTACGAGTTTGGACAACTTTTGGAAGATCTATATAAAGCTGCCCGACAGCGTAACACAAGTATTTTGATGAGGGAATGACCAGTCATCATTTTAGTGCCGTATTGTAGAAGTACTCTCAGTGGGGATAGTAACATCTCATCACTTCATTACTCCCTGAAGAAGAAGAATAAAAAATAACCTCTCCAGCTGGTCCGCCTAGATGTATCCACGGCGATGAGATGCTGAGACTGGATTGCATCCCAGCAGCAGCATCACCAGGGTCAGTTTGGGAAGTAGTCTCAGCTTTTCAAGCTTGCTTGCTTTAAAATAACACTCTTGAACTTGTTTTGCATTGAGCTCTACATATGCACATTTTTGGGTGCTCTTTTATGATTTTCGGGGGCTCTTTGGTGACTTTCAGGGGCTATTTTTAGCATATGGGGGCTAATTTGCCCTGAGCCCCCATGTATTTTTCCCCCTGTCTCAGTATCAGGATATGTAAGATTGTAGGGAAAAAAGTGCAAACTGCACAAAAATGAGGTTGAAATTGCACGACTCTGAAGTAGTACTCTGCATTTGCTATATCAATTGTTGAAATAAAATGATTCAATTTCAATTGATTGATTTGCAGATTTAACATTAAAACATCTTGTCTAAAGGGGTCGAAAGGTTCAGATGATTTCTTGTGCTGTCCTCTTGGAGTTGATTATGTTATCTTCATTTATAGCATGGTACAGGGACAGTTACCAAAATATAATTTGAATGATTATATTGTGATTATATTTGTTTTTTGTACCTCACTGGAAAATTGAGGGCAAATTTTTTGATATTTCTCATGATTATCAATAAAAGGGCATGTGGATTGAGGAGGAACCTAGACTGAATCCAGTTATGTTTGGACTTCCAGACTAAGCATTTCATGTTCAAAGGCCATGTAAGAGGGTAATTAATAGCGGTCATCATGTTACTTTGAAATGGGAGAGTAGGAGGATGGGGGGGGGGGGGGGGGGGGAGGGGGGGGGGGGCGGAGATCACATGGTGGTAGAGAAGGGCAAGGCAACATGAATAGAATTGAGATGAATTCCGTAAGACAAAAAGCTTTTATGATATTTTCTATTCTTAGAATATGCTAGTTAGTGCATAATTATCTCTTTATAGTTTTCTATATATATATGTAGATTAAAGACTATAAAAGATAATTATTTGAAGACAAGTATAGAAAATATTTTCTTAGATTTCATTAGGAAGTGGAGAGAAAGGTAGAAATGGAGGGTGGAGGAAGAGAAAGAGGAGATGGAGGAGAGAGAGAGAGAGAGAGGGAGAGAGAGAGAGAGAGAAAGAGAGTCATAGACAATTAAGATAGTGCTTGATTAGTCTGTGTATGATAAAGACTATTAAGTTTCTCCTTGCATCCCCATGTAAGATGGCAGAAGGTGTTGATGAAAAGGATAGGGGGAGAGATAGAAGGAGAGAGAGAAAGAGAAGGGATGGGTCATTGTCAAGAGTATCTCTTTGCATCCCTACATAAGATGGATGTATGGCAGAAGAAGACGGTGAGGAGAGGAGAAGAGAGAAAGAGAGAGACATGGAGAAACAGAGAGAGTAAATATCTTCAGTTAGGGTGTCAATGTATCTATTTACATCTCTACATGAGATGGATATAGGGCTTGAGGGTAAGGATAAAGAGGGGGTAGAGCGTGGGTGTGTGTGTGTGAGAGAGAGAGAGAGGGGGAGGGGGAGGATGGAGAGGAGAGAAGGGGGAGTGGTAGATGGATGCATTCCAGTAACTAACCAGTGGTAATCTGAGGGTTGGTAGCTGGAGAATGGAATGCATCACTGGTGGTGGTGGTTGGTATCTCTCCATGTGCTCGTCAGGCAGGATGGGTCGATCGTAAGTCTGTTACATTTATTCTATTCCCTTTATTGCTTTAATTGATCAATCTTTGCTCATTTTCCTGCACCTTATCACCTTTGACCGTAAAATTTTACCTCGAAATTTACTTAATTAACTATATATATGTCAATTTATCATCTCCTACTTCTATTCTAAAGTGATGCTTTACAGTATTGCTTTAGATACAGTAAACACCCTAACACCAAGTCACACTGAATTCTATGGAATAATACATGAGTCACGTGGGGCGTGTGAGATAGTCAACTTTATTTAAAGCAATACTGTACATTTCCATGTTAGAATTGAATCACTTATTTTCAACGATGAATCCAGGCTCTAATTCCACATAAATTTCAGTCATAATTGGACATAAATTTCTACTTGCTTCACCAGAAATCTAGTTTGTCTATAATTAAATTCTTTGAAGTTCCTGCATATATTTTGGTGTAGTCTTCATATTTATGTCATTTTCATATCATCAGTCTTTTACTTAACAATAAATGGATTTTGTTTCTGATTGTGATGTTTAGTATTTCATTGATCCAGTTTAAACTCTCATGAACATAATTCAAGGTGTCTTTATTTCCATGAAGACTTTGTCATTCACTCACAAGCAGTAACTCCTTAGCTTGCCATGCTTGCTCCCAGGTCAAGTTCCTCATACAAAACGGAAATTAGAAGTACAAGTCTTGTGTCTTAACCATTCTTCATGTGATATATTATATAGCCAGGCTTCATATTAAACCCAAGACATTGTTATGGCGAATTTTGCAGCTTTTACTTTCTTTTCCTGTTAATTTGGTGTCCAGTTGTTTTCACATCCTGAGCTTCAAATCTCCATTGATATACTTAAAGTCTTAAACAACATATTTTTTCAGCATAGTTTCATAACAACTTTCTTCTTTGAAAAGGAAAGTTTATATTTTTGAAGTCTGTTTGCTTTTCTTTATATCTTAATGTGGTTTCAGTTTGCATAATGATCACAGACCTGTTGTGAGATTGGCCATACATTCAAAATCCCTCAATTCTCAACTTACAATTTGATTCACTTCAATAGCTGATTTAACAATCTGTAACTAAGTAAATAATGATAATGATAATATTTCTGCTTATATAGTGCTTAATACATCGACAATGTCCGAGTTTCTAAGCGCCTTACATTATTACCCCGGTCATTGGATTCTGGCTTGCCCGCACACAATGTGTGCACCTTCTCCCACCTTCTCCACTCCCTGGGGAGCATTCAAGCAAGAGCTACTAGGCTCAAATTGCTAAGCATACTACATTGGCTTTCGCATCCTACCGGGTATCCATTTAACACCTAGGTGGAGAGTGGCAAATGTTGATCAATGTCTTGCCAAAGGACGTTAGTGCCGTGGCGGGACTCGAACCGCAGACCCTGTGATCGACAGTCCTGTGACGTATTCACTCGACCACAACACCTCTACATAAATGTTTGAGTTTGAAGAACTGCTTTGAGAGTCACAGGTGTAGGAAGCAACAGAAAGTAAAGTTTCTAAAAAGTGAGTGAGAAATTTCATTCAACACCAGAGGATAAGAGTCGTTGTTTTTTTCATTTATTTGGCTGTTCCTGGCGTTCTAAGATAAATCAAAATTCTTTCAAACTATTCTATACCTCCAGGATCTTCTCATTTTATGATATCCACAAGATTTGCCAAGGTGTGATGCAGGGATGTTTTTATTATGCTTATCTTGGAATTGGTAGCCATAATTTAGGTCTAATTGACAACAGTCGGGGGAGGTTTGTTACTCTTTACTTCAAATCCTTTGTCTTTATCACTCCATAAAAATCTCTGGCAGGTAATTTGTAGAGAAGCAATGTTATTGTGGATAGTGGTTATTATTTTTCAGGTTAACACGCTGCTTTGACTTCCTGTTTCATGCAAAAGCATGTATTTAAAGGTAGCATCGTTGTTCCGAGGAATTCAGGTAAAATATGTTACTCATGAGTTAGCCAAAGAGGCATTAAATCTTATATATTTAATTTGTATAAAGTTACATCTGTATAGCGATATATGACAGAAGCCATTTAACCATATCATGATCTTTAAGATGTTGAAAGAAAAAATGTTATCGTACCCCATGAAAGCTAGTTCCTTTCCTCCGCCTCTCATCCCATCCAACTTCATCCTACCCTCACCTTTACCCCACCACCACCTCCATCTCTTCTGCACCTCCACCTACCCCAAACTTCACCCTGCTCTAGGAGCTATACTAGGACCTTGAACAACTATCAATTATGACATTCCCTTCAATACAACATTTTGAAGTCCTAGGGTAATGTCGCATTCCTTGTGCCCCTCATACTTGTTTAGAACCACAAACATATTTTGATGTCAAACCATTCGATAGGGCCCCTTAATGCTACAAATGTTTACAGTAGTGGGGAGAGACTGGAATGAAACGTATGATGGAAGAGAAAGAGAGAGAGAGAGAGAAAAAAAATGTGAATAAAATCTGATTTATTGTAGGATTGATTGTGTTTTGAATAGTCGCGTGGATGGAGGGAAGACATTGCTTGGGTTGGAGTAAATATGTCATATTTTTGACAACATGATGTACTGGGAAGGGCATAAGATGAGGATATGGATAGGAAAGATGGTATCATGAATGAAGAATGGAAATTAGGAGAGAGGGAAGGTTTGGCATAAAGAATGAACTTTCCATGATAAAGGAGGACAGAGTGTGGAAAGAAAAGGGAGAGTCTGTACATTGAGTGACTATCATGTTTAGTCCAACTGGTAAGAGATGTCACTTACGAATGATAACCATTCATTATCATAGGAGTAAAGAATACAAGACTACATTTTCAACCTTAAAAGCCCCCCCCCCCCCCCCTCCTCCTCCTCCTCCTCCTCCTAAAAACTTTTTATCATTGCCCTGTCATAATTTTGTTTTGTTTTGATCCTTTTCATTAATACCCAAAGCTGACTGTTTAGTCTGGCAGTCAAAGGAGAAGACCAACCTGGACGGACATTCTCCGCAAAAAGTGGAGCTATCAGTTATGAAGGATCATCTCTGAAAGCTTACTCCTGACATTAGGGGGCAAAGTTTCTGACTTTTAATTCATCAGGATTGAACGCTCATGTTTGGGCTGACATGTTCCATCAACATCTCATTCCTGATTCCATTGCTTATGCTACTCAAAAATGTGATTGTCAAAAATAAGCGAAATAAAATATTTTCATCGCTGCCTTGTTTATAGTTTTCTTTCTTGAAGTTATTGAAATCACTTTTATTTGTTTTTCACTTTTGTTGATGAATGTATATTGTATTACTGATCATTAGTTGCTCTCTTTCATCAAAATTTGATATGATTTAACTTCTCTTTATGATATGTGGAAGGAGTACTTTGATGCCAAAGTTTTCCCCCGCAGGGGTAAAGAACACAAACAGCAGATCACATAAATAACCTAGCTCTCTGTTATCATTGCAATATGGTTCCTCTATCACTGTGGTTATGCATTTCTATCACACCCTACTCTCCCCTCCCCTACCCCTCCTCCCATTCATCCCTCCCTCATCCCCCTTACCAACATCACTCTCTCTTTAATTCTTGCGGTAACTTATAAACTCTTCAGAAATAGCTAAAGGAGCATTGATAGCTATTTTATGGCAGGTTTAAACATGGGGTGGTATAATACTAGTATGATACTAAGAATAGTTCAACTAGATAAATGTGCTGCAGAGTGGGTATGTTATTATTCATGTTAGTCCTATATCAAAAGGTATGTTGAAGTATTCAACTGTAAGTGTGAATCCGTACAGAGTCTAGAATCTTGAAAAGATACAGATTCACCAATTTTAGTGAACTCTACTGCCCCATGAACTTAGTATTTACACAGTATGCTGGCCGGGGGTTTATCGGTTTATCAAGCCGGGAGATGTCCCGGCGATGAGAGATAGACGATATGGTCTAGCCCCCTCTAGAGACCAAACATGATACCAGGATGAGGAAGGAGTATCTTGTCCAGACACACTCTAGTCACACGTTCTCTCCTGACTGGCACGTGGCAAGCGTGCAGGGGGGAAGACTGGTGGAAGAGGGGGGTATTGGTGGTGGTGGTGGTGGTGGTAGGATGGGGTGGAGGGGTAACAAGGTTGGGGTAAAGGGGTAAACATGGGATGGAATGGTAAAAGCATGAGATGGATGGA
The DNA here is from genome assembly GCA_035222895.1 of Strongylocentrotus droebachiensis. Lineage (NCBI taxonomy): Eukaryota > Metazoa > Echinodermata > Echinoidea > Camarodonta > Strongylocentrotidae > Strongylocentrotus > Strongylocentrotus droebachiensis. The sequence goes on along the minus strand of JAVYIG010001649.1, from coordinate 167,282 downwards.
TAAATGGTGGGTAAGAGGGGGGGGGGGGGAGGGGGAGGGAGGGGGAGGGGGCGGCTAAGAGAGTGGTATGGAGTAATAAAAACTAAAGGTGAAAGGTGGGACGGAGGGGTAGAGAGTTGAATGGAGGGGTAAAAGGATGATATTGGAAGGGTAGTAAAGTTTGTTCTCAAGGAACATGTGCCTCCCAGTGGTAGATGTTAGACCAGAGGGAGATGGCAAAGTTTGTGTCTCCGAAAGTTACACCTTCTGTATGACCCCATTGTTACACACAGTAGTGAGTAGGGGGTGGGGTATCTGATTAGATGGGGTGGAGAGATGAGAGATGGGGAGGATACATTTTGTGGGTCAGGTTCAACAGCTTTTTGATGCAGGAGAAAAAATTGGCAGATCTTTGCTTATTTGCTTCCTAATTTCTTTTCCAGCGATATTAAATGTAAAATAGAAAAGAGAAAGAGGATGAGAGTAATTAACTAATTGAATGCAATTGTGATGATTAAATAATATTGAGGACATTTAAGATATTTCAAATAACGCTTCAATGTAATATGATTTTTTTCTGGAAAAGAAATAGGCCATTGGTGTATCTTTAATGTGACACAGAGCTTGTGATGGTAAATACTACAGACATGCTACATTAGGTGAAATTATCCAGCATTTGAAGTGACGGAGCCATGTTGGATTAAATGTTACTTGAGGTCCTTCTCCTCCCACTCAGGCATTCCTGGCAAAAGGTCCTAAGAAAGGAATCGCTGCTGAGGAATTTGCGGTTAAAAAGTGAAAGCATTGGATAATATACATTATCAAGATGTCTTTGATACCAATATTAGTCGATGGAAGGTTGGAGCGCATCTCTGAGGGGAGTATCAATGAAAATGAAAGTAAAATTGTGTAGAAGTGCTGAAAGCCAAAAAAGATGAAGATGAAAGAGAACTGATGTTATGACATGTCTTGTCACACAGCTATGAAAGCACTACACTACTGTGTAAACTGTAATGAAAGCAAATCCATAGTATTCCTCTTGAAAATCCTTTTTTTTTTCCTCTCCCCCTTTTGTCCCCTCAGAAGTAAGTCCTGAAGAATAAATCAAAATCCTTTATTTGGGAGGGGGAAGTTTATTAATTACAACAACTGGAGTTGCCATATTTCTGAATTCAACTCTCGTAGTCATCCCAGAGATACAGGAGAGATGCCTTCCCCTTATCACCGTGGAAACCCTCGCCATGGTGACACCATCATCCCCCACCTCTAGAATGAAATACAGAGGAAACTACCCCATTCTGAGGTTCAGTACTTCAGTGCATGCAGGAATGCGTGCCATCAGGATCCTCGCCAAATACTTGTCATTTTTGGGGTTGTCAGCAGTAATACGACTGCTATGTTTCCTATGTTTCTCCAACTATAGATGGCCGCCCCATTACGCCTTTTCTGTCTGTCCATCTACATCATGTGTATGTACTAATGGAATTGTGAATATATCTTTGATCATTTGAAGCAGGAGTATATTTTAAGCTATTTCTATGCTGTTAGGTTGTTAATTTATTTTAATAATGATTAAAATCTAATATGGACAAGAACTGTAAATCTTGTGTAGGAATAGGCATAAATAGCATTGCCTTGTCATTTGTCAAAGGAAAAATGGGTTTGAAACTTGGTCTTTCATCGTATGGTTGCCACCACATTTCATCTGTTTGAAGAAAGAAGGGTGTTAACTCATACACCGTAGCACATAGTGAACATCCTTCTGGCTCTATACAGACGATTTGTGGAATACATTGGAAAATCCAATATGAGTTTACTATAATACTTCTTTGACATAGTATGAACTTGTGATTACAACAAAAGCCAAGACAAATGCCCTACCATCAATGTCAAAGTGCCCCCTCTTTCAAGAGGTAGGCCTATCTGTTTATACTGACTCTACATAATAAAAGGAGACTGACCAACTATACAGTTGAGCTGGAGGATGCATGATCTCAAACTGTCATGTTCTCTGTCTGTGTTTACGAGTGAGTGGGTGGATGTCACATTAAACATGACATTCCGTAACCCTCCCACCAATGCATCCATGTTTGCATCAAGGTTTCGGAGAAGAGTTTGGTTTTTATTTAGCCCATCTTTCTCTTGATCAGACATGTCTTTGGTCTTACCATTGAGGCATTGCGACCAAATGAAGTTTAGCTCAATATAAGAAAAGATAAATTGTGGAACTTTGTAGACTATAGTCCATTAGATGACACTGACATAGAGCAGATTTGAAAGAAGAACAGAATGTAGTCAAATTTCTTGGCCTAGTCAATAAGAAAGCCATATTTTTGCTTGGATGTCTAAAAGAACCAAAGCAGACCAACTATGTTTCCTGGACTCTGGAGTATCTTCAGTTCTGTGACATTTTGTAAACAGAGTGTCTGCTTGAACCATTAGCAGAAGGGTGAATTCAAAAGTATTGCTTTTCTTTATTGCAAGATGATGTTGATTGATTTGGTGTCTTCCACATAGCATTTAAAGGTCTATATTATATTTAACAGGGTATTTCACATAGCTGCATCACATCTTTGATTTTCTACCATTTCTACCAAGAATTACTCGATGTTCAGATGATTCTTGTTAGTCAGCATCGTATGCTTCATGCTTAGGAGGCTTCTGCTTTATGTCTTGAACCAATTATGCTCCTTCTGTTTGTTCCTCCATCCCTGACACATCTGCACCTGTTCCAGAATATGAGCTTGGACTTTTTATTTGAGTAGACCAGGCCTTGTATTGTAGGCTAATTGTGCTTTAACTCGTCGCTGTTTTCACGAAGTGACTGTAGTGAAAAAAAAATTGCATTCACTTTGCGTGTAGATTTTCCTCACTACCGTCACTTCGTGAAAACAAGGATGAACTGGTTCCTTGGCTATTTAGTCTACCAGACTTCAGTTAACACACAGGCCTGGACCCTCTATCCCTGTGAGGCCAGTGATATATCTCCTAGGCCCTTGTTTCTGCTAGTTCCTCTGTCTCTTAATGAAGTACCCCTTTGCCATCATGTGAGCCTAAACCATTCGTTCTAGAGGCCAGTTCTGTATCCTTCTGCTAGTTCCCCGGTCCTGCAGAGAAGTACACCTTTGGTATCATATGAATCTTGACTTCGTATTCCAAAGTTCCAGTGCTACATCTTCTAGCACCATGCTGATGTGGCTGCTAGTTCTGAGACAACTATTCCTATGTCTCTTCTATAATAGATTTATCCCAGAGGCCTGTGCAGTATGATACTGCACATACTGAAACATACTTGAAGAGAAAAGTATTCTCAAAAAGAAGCATTGGAATTGTGTCGCGCGTGGTTGTAAGTTTTGTTTTAATGAATTCCTTTTTTTTGCTTGAAATTCCTTTTTTTTGCCATCATGATTCCTTTTTTTCGCCATCATGATTCCTTTTTTTCGTCGCACAAGGTTGGCAGCTCTGAGTATCCCCTAGACTAATTTCCTTTCTGCTAGTTCCTAAATCTCTTCCACATTACACCTCAACAGAACTCAATTATATTTATGTTAAATTATTGACAATCATGGTAAAAGTTTTGGTAAACAAAGTCTTTTAATTGACAGTTTTGTTCCAAAATCATGACCACTTTTCCAGTTTAAGAGAACAAATTTCTTCATAGTCTCTACTACAGATTATTATTATCATTGCTCCTCCTATCCCCTGCAATTTGCAAAGGACTCACTGTACATTTAAATGTCAAACTTCTCATTTGAGTTAAACCCAAACCACAAGAACTGTTTCGGATACCTAACCTCCATCTGGATTTCAATTTCACATCTCTAGAATATCACTTTGACAGAGGCTTCATCAGCATACATAGGGGATTATGAAATCTCAAGAATTCAACAAGTACATCTGTACTTGTGTAGCTATTCTCGTTCCTCCATCCGTGATGGATGAGTTGCAGGGGAACATCTTAGGAATACATTGGTAATTGATAATCACCATCCACTAGCCCTACTTTACCAATGATAATGAGGTCATATCTTATGAAGATGTGTGTCACAGTGCACTTTCTCGCTCCATCAAGCAAATTGGAGGTTTAGCATGCATAGGGGATTAGGATTCAACAAGTACATCTGTACTTGTGTAGCTATTCTCGTTCCTCCATCCGTGATGGATGAGATGCAGGGGAACATCTTAGGAATACATTGGTAATTGATAATCACCATCCACTAGCCCTACTTTACCAATGATAATGAGGTCATTTCTTATGAAGATGTGTGTCACCATCCACGAGCCCTACTAAACCAATGGTAATGAGGTCATATCTTATGAAGGTGTGTGTCAGAGTGCACTCTCCGGCTTCATCAAGCATCATTTGGAGGTTCCAAGAAACATGGGTCTATGTGCTGCATCTATAGAAGGTTGATCTATTACATCGTCTGTTTGGAGCCAGAAGGGTGCAAACTCGCATACCTCTGTATAGAGTTAATGCCTTTTTGGTTCTGAATAGATGACACATAATGTGAGAATTATTTGGGAGTGCCATAATGTGGACATAATGTCTGTGCAAACTTTGAGCTTTGTATTGTTGCACTTTCCAATTACTCTCCATTGTCTCTCTGTATCGAAAGTTTTTTATTATTAAGTTGCCTTGTTTGTAGGATTATATTACCATTTCAGTCCTCTTAACACAGGACATTTAAAAAGCAGTCAGGGAATTGAAAAAAATAAACTGCAGATCCGGTGGATATTCATATCTGTGTACATGTACATAATTTATCTATCTTGGCCAACCATGCCTGCCATAAAACTCATTTTACACATATCCCAATATGTGCTATTCCCGAGAACACTCTGTGTGGCCAACACCTCGTGCACTTGCAACGAACCTGGACAAAAAATGTGAATCTTATATCCGATGGTCTCATAACTTGCATCTCAGCGGATTTCCATTCCTAACCAAGCCCTAGAAAATAATATGAACCCAATATCTGGGGTTTCATATTCTGCATCGGTATGGATTTATGTCCGAGCTTAAAGACGATGGGGGTAAAATGATCCCTGCGGAGCATTCCAAAGGAGGCAGTAGGTTACGCACTGCATTAGTCCCTATCATCGTAGCAATTATTGGACATTCGTATGGACAAGATATCATTAGTGGCAAGTGAGATGGTGGTAGTACGGTTCGACCATCTTGACTAATAGTTAACTGTCCGCCTGTGGTTATTGCTAGCTATGCAATACTTCTACCACATGAACTTAGATCTCTCTGACTGTTCAAAGCATATGGTTGCTTTAAGTTGGTCTATGCTTGTAGCTTGTTCCCCCTCTCCCCCTCTCCCCTCCCCCTCTCCCCTCCCCCTCTCCCTCCCTCTTTATATGTCCCAACAAAAGTTTGATGACAACATTAGTGTAACATTTATGCAGGATTTTTGTACGCAGGAAGACCAAGACTATTTTTAAAACAAATTAACAAACTTTGTGAACTCACAGTAGGCCTTATTGATTATATCAAGCAGTTATCATTTATTCAAGTTCATATTTAAAAAAAAATCAGATTGGTGGAAAACTTTTTCATCGATGAGGTTAAAAGAAGAAGGAAGATGGGCATTTAGCCCGTTTTATAAACTTAATTTGAATGGTACTTTGCAGCTCAATGCAATAAGTTTGGACAGTTATGTAATATGCACTTTGTTGATATATACCAATAAGCCACACATTTATGTGGTATTAAAAGTTACCCGTGTTTGTGGCACTCAGACTACTCACCAAACTTAAAACAAAGGTTTCTATATCATCTAAGCTTGTATCGTGTCATAGACCGGTAGTAAAACAGATGAGTTTTAATGGTATGATGGAATCTCTATTTACATGGTCATTGCTTGGTCTAAGCATACATCACTTTCTACTGGTCAGCCACAATCAACTTCATACTAGCCTCAATCCAGCCTCTCAATTTTCTTACAATCTAGTTATCAAAATAGTCTTAACAATCCAGTTATCATTAGATTTTAGTATCAAAGATGTATTCCTTTTCCTTTAATTTTCAAATAAATTTGTTTTCTGGAAGATATAAAGGACATGGTAAGTAAAGATTACTATCTTACTCAATGATATCACCACTGTATTGACTTGGGTTTGAACCCTAAACCCCTAGTTTCAAGACCATTGCTCTGACCACTAAGCTGCACACCCCTCTACTGAAATGTCTACTATGCAGCATGATTTAAAATCTTCTAGTCAGTTTCGAGATTGAAGAGGCCTCGTAACTTTCATGATGCATGTTATGCAACTCTTACTTAATAATAAAGTATCTTTTACACTAATTAATAATTATAGCACTAGGGGAGTGTTTCACAAAGATTATGGAGAGCCACTTATAGCCTTAAAATAAGATATATTCAAAAGCAAAAAATGAAGTATGTTAGACATTTCATAATTTCCACATCAAGAACAGGAAATCTCCTTGATGGTAGAAAATATGAATGATTTGAATCAACATTTTATTTTTTTAAATAACTTTTATAATATAATTTCATAGATGCTAACGGCTTTCCATAATTGTTAAGTCCAACTTGGAGTTAGGTTAGACTTAAAAACTTTGTGAAACACCCCCTGGTGTGATTACAGAAACTTAACCTCTGTGCCTTGATCTAGACTAGTATGACCCTCGCATTTGTCACACCAGTGAGTAGCATTGGTTGTCTTCTGGTTCCATTGCTACTAATACGTCATCATTCAGCAAAGCAGGTCACTTCGCCACTAGCGGGTTATCCATCATAATTATTGTGTACTTGCTTGCATGGTGTGGGAGCCCCACCCCGGTCTGTCTGATCCCCAGGCCTGCCAGGGCCATCCGGCAGCGGGTGTATGGGATACATGTTGGATGAGGCACTCGAGGGATGTAATTGTGTTAAACATTCGTACTGATGCTACTCTGCCCCCAATGACTAAATGGTTTTTAGACCCAGGTGCTCGTTATACTATACACTGTATGAAGGTTCAAATCCATATTTGTGGTCTTTGAATTAAATTGAACTCATTGGCTCCTTGCAGTTATCATTACATTGTGCTTAAAGTCACTCTGTGACTGTTATCAACAAATGTTCATATTTGTGAGTGCCCCTTTTGTATAATGGACCCCTTTCCCACTCACATATAGTGATTTTCTAGAGGTGCTATGCATGTACAAGAGCAGGATAGGTAGAGGGAAAAAACTATAAAAAAATGTTAGAATTGAAGGAGATATAAAAACAACCGTTGACCATACTTTTCAGTGCTTTTGATGCTTTGTTGTTCTGGAATATTTCCTTGCCCCCCTCCCCAACCATTTTTCTTTTACCCCACCCCTCGATCACCAATAGCTTCAAGCATGATGTAAAGTTGTTTCCATGCCAGCTTGCATTCTGCTTGTCACGGCCCATCATTCTCTTTCTTCACTTATTTTGAAAGTTTCTAGCTGTGGGGGACTTGTTGACAAATTACTTCCTATTTTTATTTCAAGCATTCTTCTCCCTTCTCAACCGCATTTTGTGTACTTCTTATCGTTTTCTGCAAGTTTGTTATACAATATGGTAGTTACATCAGCATATTTTGAACCAACTGTCGGCATTTTTCTGCAGAAAATATACCCCCTGCACATCATTATTTCATTTTTGAAATTTTATGAGAAGTTTTCTTGAAAACGGACTGAAGATGATTGATGATACATCATGGTATTGGTGATGTAGCTCATGAAAAAACAACAATTTTGTATAAACCCATAAAACTGAAAATGTGATTTTTATCGACTGTAACTTTTTGACTTAAAATATTTTTACAGGTTTTATTTTTTACTTTTGATAACTTTCATTTAAAAATTCAGGTGGTAGTTTGTCCAAATACATTATTTTCTTTTTTCATTGTACCTCTTGTTCTATTTTTAGATGCCTTTAATTTAAAGGAATTTAATAACATTGATAGTTGTACAAGTTCTGATATCTTTGCAGTATCTATTTGTTTAAACGAACTAGAATTATCTGTAAATGTCTTCGTAGTTCTCTACATCCCTGTCAGACAAGAAAACAACAATTCTTGTTTATTTCAAGAAAATCTTTCATCTTAAAGTGTATTAAGTCGTTAGCACTCATTCCTAATGAAGGTATTAGAGGCCTGATTTCTGTTTCAATTCTCTGCTTTAATGAGCTAAGATTAGGGCCAGGTTGCTCCATTTAATTAGGTGATTTGAATCAATGATAAGAGCAATTGAAAAGTTTCCTGTGTCTGAGTTTAGTTCTTAAGGAGTTGTGAATGCCAAAAAACCTCTCTGATTATGATATTGATCAGCATCAAGAATCTATTTGTGTTCCAGTCTCTCTATTCTCCTTTTATTTGGTAAAGACTTTCAAATGTTACATTGATTTCATTTCATATAAAGCATGGTGAAGTTAGATTAAAACAACTTTTGTGCAAGCCTGCTCTTGTACTGTGGATATAGAGTTTGTATTTTAAAAGATCTGGGATCGAGTACGACTACTATATAGCGTGATTTACGTGGAAAATGTACACAATCATTGGAGGATTTAGTATTCTTGTGAAATATCATTTGTTAAACATTTTTTCTTCTTCAGTCATGACTCTTTATTTAGAACATTCTATTAAACTTGAAATTGTCACCAAATTTCTAACAACAAGGCAGTTAAGTCCATTTCAAATCTTTCTTTTTTTATATTTACATTGTATCGATGTTCCAAAGCTAACTCCAAGTACTATCTATATTATTTTGTTGTACGTGTACTGAGACTAGTCCACCAGTGCACATAAATTGAAACCTCCTCAACATCCCCTGCCAAACTAGCAGTATGTCATCATGAAATTGTGCCCTGTTTCTGATCAAATTGGAGCAACATGTTCTGTAATGAGATGAAAATAAATGCTCTGGCTACGCTAGAGTAAAGTCCATTGAAGCATTTGATCCCGGTTTTCATCAAGCTCCTTTAGCGGTCATGTAATATTGGTTTTCCTTTCTGTTGACACAATTTCATTAAGGAGCAAGAAATCTGTCAGCTCCTCCCGAAGTATGGAAAAGGTTTGGTCTTGACTTTCAGACAGTTCAATTTGATGTGTGTTGGGTTAGGGATCTATATGCAGTGGTGAAGCAGTGGTAATTTATGATAGAGTGACAAGTCTTGTAGATGAGAAGAGAGATGGAGAAATAGAGAGGAAGAGGGAGAGAGAGAGGGGAAAAGAGAGAGAGAGAAAGAGAGAAAGAGAGAGAGAGAGAGATGAAGCGAGAAAGAGAGAGAGAGAGAGTGAGAAAGAGACAGAGAGAATCAGAGACAGTGACACTGACAGAGGGGGTGAAGAGGAGAGAGGGGACAAAAAGAGAAGAGAGTGGAAAGAATGAAAGGAAAAAGAATAGGGAGGAGACAGAAGAGAGGGAGAAAGAGAGTGAGATAGAGAGGGGGTGGAGAGTGATTGGAGGGGCGTGGCTCTGGACCTAAGGCTAGGTAGATTGCAGGCAGTGTTTTATGTACTAGAATATGATCAACTCTCTATAACTTTAAAGAGCATATATATTGGTAGTATACCCATGGTATGAGTAATTAAAAATTATGAAACTAAGCTTCTTCATCTATTTGGGAGGTCTACTCTGAATTGAATGATTACCACATCAATTTGTTTGTATTTGATAGCTTGCAAACAGTTAGACAGGTACAGTTAGATCCAAGCTCTTATCATAACTTAGCTTTAGTATACTCGCTTTCTGCTTGTATTGAGGATTAAGCAATGGCTACTAGATAAGAGGGTTGCTGTATGGTGGTAGACTTCAAAGAAGCCTCCCGAGACAGCCAAATAATCTTATACCTTGTGCAGGTGAAGACAAAGTGAAAGGTCTTAATTTCCTAATCTTCAAATTGTCCCATGCAAATATCTTTTAAACTCCTTCAACAAAGAAACCAACAACTGGACAGTTTCAAGACATTATTGCCTATAGAAATTGTATGATGTATTAGATCTTTTAAAAGATCATTATAATGTCTAAACATTTTCATGTGGCTATGCGTTAGGCTCTTTTAGGCCCTCTACTTGATGGTTGGAATTTTATGAAATGTTTGCAATCTTTGTAAACGTCATTTATCTAACAATGTACGGAATAAGGAGATATGGTGCATAGTTATCACATGCTGTCATGGAACATTGTAGGTTATAGCTCATTCTTCTTTCTTTTTTCCTTCTTGTTATTCCAAATTGTTCTTGACACAAATTCGAGGAAAGTGAGGGTTTTGTCGAAAGAACCCCAGCTTCTTAGATGACCTCCACCCCTCCTCACAGAACACCATTTAACTCCTCTGCCCCCGTGTTACCACATCTTCCCAGCAAAATGAATCTACACGAGATGGGTTTGGTACTCATTGGGTTATTCACACAGCGTGCTCAACATGTGAGTAATTGGGTGATGTGTGTAAATTGATGGGTGATCTTCAAATCGTAGCCTGGGGGAGCAAGCTTTGAAAGCTTTCCGTATTCTTAGAATTTTAATGATTTTTAGCTCAACCCAGGGGAGGGGTAATTTTAGGCTGGAAGGTGAATAAAAATGAAATGAAAAATGAGCTGGGGCATGCACAAGGAGAAATTAAAAACTTCACAGTTAGAAATCTTTTTGTAACCCCCCCTCATAATTACCCTCATACTTTCATACTTCTTTCTGCCTCAGAGACTACACTTTTATGAATATTTGACAAAATATCTGCCTGTCAGGTATCACAAGTATAGAATCACAAACCAGACTAATTATTTTTCATGAGGTAGTATCTGTTTCTATTTCTAGTACTTGCATTGTAGAACGTTATTCAAATAGGATTAGCTTGATCATATTGGAAATGTTTTGAGATGAGTTGTAGTTACGTTTGAAAACTGCCGTAGTTTCCTTTAAGAAAACTGCTGAAACTTGCACATATTCTTTGCGGGATCCAGATTTATGGAATTTCACGAAATATCATGTGGTAAAAGGTCCCTGGTTTTACAGTAGTCAGTTTCAGTTGTAAAAGTTTGGTAGTTTCAGTAGTAAAAGTTTGAGGAGTCAAAGTTTGGTAGTCAGTTTTTCAGTTTTAGTAGTCAAAGTTTCAGTAGTCAAAGTTTCAGGAGTCAAAGTTTGGTAGTCAGTTTTAGTAGTCAAAGTTTCAGTATTAAAGGTAAAGACCAGTAATGGTCATGCGATTGCATTGTGAAAGAAACGTTGTGGAATCGATCAGAAAAGGTCGATCATCTAGCATCTAGCATCTGCAAGGTTCTGGAATCATCAAAATGATAAGAAATTTGGCTCATTCTTCGTAAAGTTACAAGCACTATACACAGAAAGATGTATATGGGACTACCCTATCTCTCTCACCAGACCATGAGAGAAATAAATTTACCAAATATATGAATTAGTAGGCGGTTTCCCGGCAAATTTTTTATCATCATGTATTAGTCAAAACATATTCTTTCACATGATTGGTAATGAGAGCTTCCATTTCATTTTTTGAAATTGGGGCGTTGCCAATACTGGTCTTTACCTTTAAAAGTTTCAGAGGGGTTAAAGTTTGGTAGTCAGTTTTAGTTGTCAAAGTTTCAGTAGTCAAAGTTTTGGTAGTCAGTTTCAGTAGTCAAAGTTTGGAAGTCAGTTTTAGTAGTCAGAGTTTCAGGAGTCAAAGTTTGGTAGTCGGTTTTAGTAGTCAAAGTTTCAGTAGTAAAAGTTTCAGAGGGGTTAAAGTTTGGTAGTCAGTTTTAGTAGTCAAAGTTCCAGTCGTCAAAGTTTCAGTAGTCAAAGTTTCAGAAGTCCAAAGTTTCAGGAGTCAAAGTTTGTTAGTCAGTTTAAATATTCAAAGTTTCAGTTGTCAAAGTTTCAGGAGTCAAAGTTTCAGTACCGGTAGTCAAAGTTTCAGGAGTCAAAGTTTGGTAGTTTGTTTTAGTAGTCAAAGTTTCAGTAGCTAAGTTTCAGGAGTCAAACAAAGTTTGGTAGCTATCTTTTTCTGTCTCACTGATATCATGTTGGTATGAGGGGACCATGTGTTGGTATCTTCTATACAAGATAAGCCATCCTATCACGCTCCATGGTGTTAAATACATATCTCCTTCTCACACTTGGGCTCACTTTTGACAAGGCTTATCTCAAAGGTCAATTTCACTACCAGCATGTGGTCTTTAATTGATAATTAGTAGACTGAAAGAGAGAGAAGGAAGATAATGAGGAGTGGAGATAGATAGAGAGATAGAGAGAGAGAGAGGGGGGAGAGATAGAGAGAGATAGCTAGAGAGAGGGAGTGAGATAGAGAGAAAGGAAAAAAGAGGACATTTTGCCTTTCAAACATTTCAAATTTGTTTATAATGTTGAAAATAGATTTATTGGCCTTCATATATTTCAACTGCAAGAGAATACTAAAAAATAAAAATAATAATACATTCTGTTCATAGAAATATCAATGAAAAGTTCATCGTGTGGAGGTGATAGCAAAGAGACCGATAATATGTTGTATCATATGATCAAGACATTCCAATGAAAAGAAATAATAAGTAAAAGTCCTAGAAAATCCCAGAAACACAAGCTGCTGGAGGCAAGCTGTTTTTCAGCACCCCTGGAGTAAAGCTGTACCATACCAGCAATTGAGTATTCAGTCATCATTCAAAAAGGTATCATTTGTTGTGAAATAGTTCATGTTGCACCAACAGAGTGTGACAGTGTTTGGTCTGGGTGCCATGACGATTGAAGTTGCCATGATAAACCCTTTGATGAACGATGGCTTCGTTCAGATAACAGTTTTTTTCCTTGGAATGACGATTTTGAAGTACGTTTCTTTTAAACTGTGGTTGTGTTCATGCGAATTTCAACTGGTCATAAATTTACACATGTTTGAGATTGCTGATCTCGACAAGTACAGAGAAAGTTGCGTTTTGGAACATGATTTTCCAACATCACTCTTTCTGGAATTACGTGAATAAACTGAGATCTCAACCAAGTTTAAATAATGTCAAAGCATCCAGTTAGTCTGTAAGTACAAACCATAGAGACAAATTGTAACATACATTGCAGAGTCTGAAATATTTGAGTTGTCTTAACACATACATAGGTTTTGAATGGAAGATTTTCAAGCAGTATTTACCACTGTAAGCCACTATTTAGGCCACAAACAGGACTGCATTAGAGTCTGTGTCACAGACTAGCACTGAGTGCTTTGTGAACATAGAACATAGAACATGTTTTTGTTTCGAAAAGGTTTTATGAACATCATACAGTGAAAGCAAGTTTTAAATTTAGCAATTTTGATGAGTGTTTCATGTTCCCAGATCTGGCTTTAAAAATGTTTTATGAACACAGCCCCGTGTTAACTCCACTTTGACACAAAGGTGCAACGAGTTGGAATTTGCGAAATACTTGATAAGCATCACATGCCTCTAAAACGTTACTGTCGCCACAGCTGTTCAATTTGTGGATTTTCTCTCGGTAACCCCCGAAAGATAATTGTCAGATTATTTGAGAAATACCTTCCCCCATAGGAGCAAAGAAGGAGCTACTGGAAAGAGTGGAATTTTAAAAACCCTTGGAAAGAATGTAAAGGAGCAGGAAAGGTGACTCTAAAAATAGAGGAAACAGAGTTTTCTTGAAAAACAAGAGGACTAAAAGTAATAGCCAGGCACATGAGCTGTAACATTCATATATTAGGAGGAGGACAGTTTTTACGTGGGATACATAAAGCATTCATGTTGTCAGTCGTGAAATATTGATATTAAAATTGACAAAAAATTATCTTTTGATAAATTGCCAGAAATAGATTCATGATGCCATAAATCTCTACATTTATGCCAGTCCCAGCTATAGAGAAATATGCTGGTACTTGCACCACTCAGTTGTCACATTCCATGCTCATGCTGTATTATGACGTCGGTCTTTCTGCTACTTCTATCACCACAAAACTTCAGGAATTCTGGTGATGGAGAGGAAGAGAGAGTGAGAAAGGAAAGAAAAAAAAAGAATGTTTTAGCCATGGTTTGTTTTCATCCAATCAGAGTTAAGTCTGCCATCCTGGCTGTTGCTGGTTGCCATGGTTACCATGACGTGTGGGGTGGAGGAGACAGCTTGAATTAGGAGTATGAGGAGGGCTCTTTGTTTGGGTGATAAGCGGACACAAATCTAGCTGGAATGATAGTAAAATGCAGAGGGGAAATATATCATGGGCACTATGGCTTGTAACATGAACTGGAGTTTTGAAAATGATAAGACTGAAAAGGAACTTGAACATTTGTTGAGAAAGTTTCTGTAAAGAATATTGATGAAAAATAAATCATGCAGAAGTTTTTAGTTTAAGTGAGTTTATACCTTTGTTTGGTGATAACATTTTAATCCTGATTATTGAATATATTGCCCCAAATTTTCCTACAAAACTTAAATTTTGTTTAAAATCTTGACAAGCAGCAGGGCAGACATACCTGTAAATAGAAATATTAATGTATTGCATTCCAATCTTTTGAATACCAAAATGATTAGAACCTGAATAAATCAAAATATGAGAATTTACCAATGAGGTCAAATGTTCTTGTATACTGAATAAGATTATGATGAACTACATATATAATGAGTGAATAATACTGTAGGCATCTTCTCCAATGAACAGACTAGGAAGGATTCTCCGCATGTCACTAACAAATCTCAAAGTGAATTTTGCTCGGTATTCTTTGTCGGCCATTTGTCTATTTCCTCCTGCCCCCACTGTGCCAATTCGAGGATGGAATGCTCTCTGTTTAGGGATTGTCGAAAAGAAAAGGAGGGGATCCGGATTTTATCAAGTCAAATGGCGATGAAATTGTGTATCTGTCTAGTCACTGTCACATGTGAGTTGTATTTTTAGATAGATATTGGAGCATAATGACCTCACGCTGTTTTCTTCAGGTGAAGGTCACCGTTTTATACCAAACATTGCTGAAATAATATCAAATAATACACAATTTGTGTAAATGTGAACAAACACTGGCGGTATCTTCTATCCAGTATATTCAGTGTAATACGAAGTCAGAGACTTTTGGATGCAAGCAACTTTTAGTTATTGTGTGCGGGGTCAACATTATTTTGCAAAATTTTCTTGACACCAAATAGGTGATCATTATTAATTAACAATTCAATAAAGTTTTGTATGAAAATGTGTTGTCGTAGACTTACAGAATAGAATCTCTCTCACTGAAATTGAAATTAAGCATTTATTATCCATTTTGGAAATATGTCTTTCACTGGTAGAAGTTTACAAATCAATTTACAAAAAGTCTCATGTGTCATGTGAGTTGTATTTTTAGATTGGTATGTTACTATGAAGACCTCAAGCTGTTTTCTTCAGTTGAAGGACGTTGTTTCAAACAAAATATTAGCAAAAGAATAACAAGCAATACTTGATTTTGTTGATGTATACAAATACAGTAGGTTCAATTCTAGTGTAAGTTGTTCTTGGGGTAATTCTATACACTATGAAAACCCCAAACAAATCATTATATTTTTGTCTTGTGCATGTCTTAAAGTGTCTTAAACTGTTCTTATTCTGTCCTTAGACACACAAAAAAATGGATGTGGTCTTTTGTGGGCTTTGTAATATAGACAAAATCAAGATATTTCAAGATTCGTCTCTACAGTGATAGGCCCATATATCAGTTGTATTTTGTCAGCATTTCTCTGGAGATGTTTTTGGTAGAATTGTTGCCACAACCTGAGATTATCTTTGAATATTGGTGCTACATTAAATTGTTTGACTTTTTTTCAATACATGACGGGTGAGAAGATTCTAGGTGTTCTTTTGTTTAATAATCAAACCAAACGAACACCACAAACGAGGATCTGAAGAGGGTAGGTGTGAAATCAAAATGGACATATGATGGAAAGACAGACAGACAGACAGGGAGCTGTCGGAGCTGAAATCTGTTGTAAAGTGCTGAAATTTAGGGGAAATAAACAGAGTGGGAGCTGGAATGCTGTGTTAAAGACACTTCTCTTCCTTCGTTCTGTTCTGAGGTTAGATATCGCTGCATTAGAAGTGAACTTGAGGCACAGGCAATCTATACAGAGTGCCTCAAAAGCATGGACGCCATTGGGTATTGCATATATAATATCATACAGTGCCCAACACCAGAAAAGGTGATTAGTTCTTATTAAACATTTGAATATCACTAGGAAAGAGAAAAAAATGAGCAATAAAAGAATTAAAGAAAAAAAATCTGTATAACATTATAACAAAATGATTTATCGTGATTCTAATCCTTTGTTTTTTACAATCTTTTCTGTGCATTCCCATCAGCTATTTCATGAGTTTCATCGCAAGAGAATAACTAGAATGAGACATGAAGCCATTGAAACAATTAACATTAAGCAAATGTTTATACACACATTTTTAATTTTTATTAGGGATCAATTTTATACAGTTAAGTGTTGATAATCTTTTCACTTCTCTGAGAAGTGATAGGATGTAGCATCACTAAATATTGACTAATGAAAGACTACCTTGCCATCTATTTGATCCATAGGTATGTATAGAAAGACGAACGTAATGTAGAACTAGATTCCAAATAGATTTTTGCTTGCGCACCTTGTACCTTATGAGGAACAGACAAGAAGCTCACTACATGTCAAGTGTATATATCATATCATATATTGTGCTGGCATTGTATATGTTTTTAACAAGGCGGAGCTCCGTGCCAAAGCTTAAGACAGAAATAAAACTCCACTCATGGCTTAGCGCAGCCACGGATAATGATACGGCAGGATAAAACTTCGTCCTCTTTCAGCCCTTGGTGGAGAAAACGTCATAATCTTGGAGCGTCTTTGGTCGATGTTCAAGTCAAACAAATAGTCGGTTTGAGGCTGGGAGGTGCTCAGACATTGGGATTGAGCTGTGTTTGATAATTCTATTTAAAAGTGATACGGAGTAAAAACATCCGCTTGGGGGAAAGTCGTCTCTCCTAAGAATAGACAGGGAGGCATTCCAATCTGGAAGAATTATAGAATAGAGTCTGCTTGTCTACATGTATATCTTCTTCTTCTTTTTTAAATTTTAAAGTCACCCAAAAATCAAAAAGTTACACCCGCATTTATAATTCTTTTTATTTTTTACATTCAGGAATTACATTTATGATCCTTGTCATTGTGAAATATATGTTCTCAGAACATCAATAATAATATCAATATAAGTAGGAGTGACATTTTCTGAACCATAATGATTCATGCATGTAACTCAATAATTCAAGGTTGCATACATAGGATTATACAATCTTTCCTCTTAAAGCTAACTTTAGGATATTAAATAATGATACAAATCAAGTGTAATGGACAACAACGCAACTTAGAATTCATGAACAAAATGTATTGTTTCAGGAATAAATGAATTATTTAATTCACAGTAGATTTTGAATTGTGTTGTTTCAAATGATTAAAGAAAACAATGACAGAGTGTAATCATTTTCCATTGAATGACTTGTAGATAAAGACAGAAATGTAATATATCATGTTATTTTTCTATTTTCATTTTGGTCAACTCAAAACAAATTATAAAAAGTTAAACAAGTATGGAAAGAGCTTTCATGCACACAAAATTTACCAATTTACGTGAACTTCGAACATGTTGTACCAAGCATTTCAAAATAGGTTAATGCATAATTCAAACACATTTTGAGACTTTCAAAAATGTTAAAGTCTCTTTAAACTTCCCCGCCTCCTCTCTTTGATCAAACCAATAACTCCATTCTCCACATGACTAACCAAATCCGATGTAACATTTGACTTTACCCGCCATAAATCTGTGAACTCCCTCAGCTAAACTTGAACCAGTTTCCCTTCCCTATCTCTTCGCTTGCTTTCTGCCACTAAACTTTGAGGAATCTATAAATTTTGCCCAGAAATCATGTCAGCATCTCATCTGCACCATCCAGAAAGCTCATATATTTTGACTCTCTTTATACTCCCATCCGCTATACTCGTGCCACTGCAGACTATCTCCTAAGAATTAACTACCAGATATATCTTTGGGGTTATTTCTTTTAGTGGTATCAAATTCGTTTTATCAACCGAAATAACAAGTTCTAAAGGGTAATAAAGGACAAATCTTATGATTTTGAATAAAAATAATGATGTAAATTGATCTTTGTTTCAATTGTAGTTGCTATACTTACTACTGTGTTATCAAAGTTAATAAGAAATCACATCCCTCTCCATATAGATTACAGGTGTATGCTGTCTTCTCCTTTTATCCTATTGAACAATTGTTACCAATGGATATTCTTGAGTTGAATTGAAAGCTTTCATTGTGGGTTTGTTGTTAAATCTGGATTTAAATAGAACTCTCGGAAATGACGTGCTCAATGAATGTTCCTGTTTCTATTTCAGGAGCAAAAATATTTATTCTGGTTCAAACTTACGTCAGAACATTTACATCCTTGTGCAAGGTTTTTTTAATTCTTATTTTGTCATGTATCTTTCTCTGTCTGTCTGCCTCTCTTCCCCTCCCTCTCTTCCTCCCCCTCTCTCCCTCCCCTCCCCCTCTCTCCCTCTCTCTCTCTGTCTCTCCCTTCCTTCCTCCCTCCCTCTCTGTCTCTCCCTTCCTCCCCCTCTCTCTCCCTCCCTCCCCTTTCCCTACTCCTCAGGACCTTCTTTTTACCCTCTTTACCTCATCTCACATTTTGCTGCATTATTTTCAATCCTCCCCTGTTCATCTACCCCCCCCCCTATCACCTCCCCCCGTCACCCCCCCCCCCCCCCGTCACACTCCTCCCCCATCACCCTCCCCCATCACCCTCCCCATCACCCCCCCCCATCACCCTCCCCCATCACCCTCCCCATCACCCCCCCCATCACCCTCCCCCTCCCCCATCACCTCCCCCCTCCCCCATCACCCCTCCCCCTCCCCATCACCCCTCCCCCTCCCCCATCACCCCCTCCCCCATCACCCTCCCCCTCCCCCTCCTCCATCACCCTCCCCCTCCCCAATCACCCCTCCCCTCCCCCATCACCCCTCCCCCTCCCCCTCCCCCATCACCCCTCCCCCTCCCCCTCCCCCATCACCCCTCCCCCTCCCCCTCCCCCATCACCCCTCCCCCTCCCCCATCACCCCTCCCCCTCCCCCATCACCCCTCCCCCATCACCCCTCCCCCATCACCCCTCCCCATCACCCCTCCCCTCCCCCATCACCCCTCCACCATCACCCCTCCCCATCACCCCTCCCCCATCACCCCCTTCCCATCATCCTCCCCCCCCCCCCATCACACTCCTTTTTACCCCCTTCCACCAAATACCTGCTCCTGGCCTATAACAGATAGTCATTAAACCTTGAGGAAGCGCTTTATTACCAAGAATTGGGACCATGTTGGTTTATATGTGATCAGAAACAGGGACTCATTCATGTCTAGAATTCCTCCTTTCATGGTTTGGAATGGTCAAACATTTAGGTCTGCTACCGTATTCACCGGTATACCATGAAACAGATGTGAGGATCTGGGTTAGAAGGCTGGGGTAACAAATGACTCTTTTTCTCTCTGGTTTGATGTGTGTGAGGATACAGTCGTGCCTCTGGGATGGAATTCATAGAGAACCAGTCGGATAAAATTGACTTTTTATTTGTATTCACCTGGTGGAATTCTTATCCTTCGGTAAGGCTTTACTATAATCTTTGTGCCTTTCTATAACAATACGATCTCAAATGACAAAGGAATAAAATCAGTTGCCAAATTATGATTTTGACAACAAAAACAAACTAACGGGATGAATGTTTGAATTGAAACTTTCAAATATGCTTTTATAATTTCTTTTTATTACAATTCTACCGCAGGAGAACAGAATAGATCCTTGAAACTGAAGTAATTACAAATGACATGTACTTTTAAGTTTAAATTTTGAGGATACCACAACATTGAATCGTACAAATAGAGAGAAACCGTTTCTGAGAGTTATATTTAATAACAAGTTTCTGACCTCTGCGTTTAGGTAAGGATTGAGGTCCGTTTTCTTGAATGAATGAGGCAGCTTTCAGTTCCACTTTGCATTGATGAGTATAGATACATCTAGCAGATCAGATCTCACTCCGTGCTTTATGGGTATCAGTGGAAGGGACAATGCCAAAGACAAAAGGTCATGATTGTTATCATATTCTGCACAAGGGGCCATCCCGAATCAGCATCTCTAAATCTATGTGTATCTAGTCTATCTTCCCCCTCTACTCTCCAATCTATCTGTATAGGGTTTACATTGGAATTGCTTACACTAGAAAACTTTGCAGAACAGAATTCACTGTACTTGTCTTTTTTTCTAAGTCATATCCTTCTTATTTTCTGACTTCTGAGCACTTTCTCCACATTTGTAGTTATAAATCTTGAAAAAATGGCTCCCTTGGTTACAGGGTATTATCCACCAGAAGGAATTAGCTTACTTTTTTTCCTTCCTTTTGTTAAGTTGAACTGAACCAAATAGTTGGTATAGTTAAGAAACAAGTTCTCTGCATTCTCCTTTTTTCTTCAAAAAAGCATTTCATTTTTTATAAAAATGTCATAATATAACAAATTTGGAACTATAACCAGATAAAGATCAACTTAAATCCCAGAACTTGCCAAAAAACACATCACATGATGAATATAGCGAGAATGTAGGGGGAACAGAAGTCATCATTATTCACATGAGGGATCATATGACTGTCTACAAGTAGCTCTACAGGAGTCTTGAGCACTGCCAAAGTTTGAAAGCTCTATACAGCGCAAACCTTGCACCTGTGGTATAGACTTGAGACAACAGAAATAAAATTGCTCCTGGAATGTAGCTTTCATGACCTTCCATCCATTCTTCTCCCAACCTCTCAAACATTTTCTCCTCCCTCTCCTCTCTTTTCCCCTCTCTTTGGCCCTTTATTCCCTCGGTTGTTGTTTTTCTTGACTCTTCCCTCCCTCGGTAGCCATTTGTAAAAGACGTGTGCGCTCTCCTGTCCTGCTGTGTCACATGATGGTTACAGCACGTGGCAGCGTGTGCCGATCAGCCAATCAGAGCTCAGCTTAGCACCGGTGATGCCTTGTAACTAGGGAAACTTTTTTGTTCATTTTTGCCTTTGTTTTTGTTAATGATATACAAAGTGTGTTACCCATACAAACTTCTCTCTTGCGGTTGTCATAAAAAGTTTAGTCTTGACATGCAGAATCTGTCTGTTCAATCCGAGAATGGTTATCATAAAAATGTTTGACCTTGTTATCATAAAACTGATAAAATAGCAGCACATTTCACTGAACTTTGTCAAATATACAAACTTTTTTTGCAGATATTGTTACAGTCGCTGAAGATTTAATGGTACAAAGTGACAGTACTGCCTAAGTGTGCAGACAGTAACAGTTCTTCTGAAGTCATTATCATTTAACTATAATTCAATAGAGGGAAAATGTACCACTGACTCACTTTAATTTTAGATGTGTGACAATAAAAAATTAGAAAGGGAATCTTCTTTTACCGCCCCCAAACAAAAAGAAACACACAACAACAACAACAACAACAACAACATCAAGAAGAACCTAATAAAGGCAGTTCTCGGATTTGAACCATGAACCTTCACCATAAGAGAGTCGCAAACTAAACCTACTTCAAAGTCATATGCACCTCAAGACTAACACAGCTTTATTCTAGGTCATAGGTCAAGTCCAACTGAGCGTGCCCAGAGAGCATCTGAAATCTGATCCTGTCCAAATGTCCTGTTTATAGGACCCTGTAGGCTAGCTCCAACCCTATTTATTTTTACAGAAATAGGGAAATGGTTAGGGAGGGGGTGGGGGGGGGGGGGGGGGTGTAAAGTATCAAACCAGGTGTGGATATTATGAATGGACCGGGGACGGACTGGGTCTTGTTATGAATGAATCGTTGGCTGCTGTTCAACCCACAGGGTCAAGGGTCAAATAGTAGTTAAAATTGAATTTGTTAGAAAATGTTTGACAAACTTTCTAGTTCTTGTAGTATTTCAGCTATTAAACTTCCTAACCCTTTGTTCCAAGAGATATGAATTTAAAAATGAATGACTGAATGCTTCTCTTTTAAGAATGCATTTCCTTTGATCTCAGTATCATTCAGTTATCATAAAGAATCACCTATCATCAAGTTTGTGTGAAATATTACAATTTTTTAATTTTTAATTCACTTGTTTATATTAATTTTTTAAGTTTGGGAAATGTAATGGAGGCTGTCAAAATAAAAACTGGTGCTATCTGTATACGTCCATACATACTTAATCTTTCTAACTCTCAAAATGTGATAGAGTCAATTCATCCTCAGGATTGGTGTTAAGAATGATTTTGAGATAAGGAACAAATAGAATAGGTTCATTTATTCCCATGGATCCCCTTCTAAAACCATTGCATTTTTGTTCTTCTTCAAATGCAAAGTAGACTCCATCTTTTGGATGTTTGAAAAAATCGTTCACACACCATATTCAGAGTCATCCTCCCCCATACAGCTTCATCATGTTTTATGTGTTCTATTTTAGAGATGGGGCATTTTGCTTTCTTTTCAGCAGGTGAGAAAATGAAACTACTTTTAAATCCAATTTTGTAAATCAGGATTTTGACCCAATCCTACACATATGGTTTCTTCTCTGCAAACTCCTTTTGTTTTGTGAGTAGTCTTTCATATCAGACGTCGTCCTTGCGATTCTTTGACATCTAGTTATGCAGAAACAAGTCAATGTATTGCTTTGCTTGAATTTCAATGAGATTTAAATGTCAATGCAGACTAACTATGTCCATTTCAGATTTGTTGTCAGAAACTGAAAAAGCTGAACAATCAACAAATTGTCACAACCTGTATTGCCCCATCTAACCAAAGTTTTACAAAAGTTTCTAAAATGGGGGTACAGACAGAGTTTTTTGGTGTGTTGTTATGTTATGTCAGAATGATAGGGTCTTTACTGATTAGCAATCCCTCCCTGTACCCCAGAGGGTCTTAGCAGCACGCCATTCATTAACTAGGCTTTGCTGGGGGTCTTAGGCTTGTGCCAGGCTTGTGCCTCCAGATTTGTGGTTTGGACAGTCTAGTCTGGCATATCCAGACCCTCCTCTGATTGGTGTGTCACATGGATCTTCAGTGGGTCATTGTTCTCTACTTCACTTCACTGCAGTTCTTGTAGTATCTAGGTCTGCAAGATTATGTGGACTTTTGAATTACAAAATCAAGCTTGAAGTATTTGAAGAAGTAGCCCCACATTATGCAGTATACATAGGTTCAATATTTATAAATACAAATATATATATATATATATATATATATGTTGAGGTTATTCAAGTTGTGTACACATTGTCCACTGATACAAAGAGAAACTTTCATGATCTGTCTGATTTTCATCAGAATAATTATTGAAATAATTTTGAAAAGTTGCCTTAAAGCATCTCTGTGCTTCACTGGATAGCTGTTATGAAATATGTCAGGCGCGGATCTACGGGGGGGGTTTAGGGGGTTTAAACCCCCCCCCTTGGGCGGCCCAAAAAAAAAAAAAAAAAAAAAAAAAAAGGGAAAAAAAAGAGAAAAAAAAGAAAAAAAGAAAGAAAAAAGAACGCACGCTGGAGAGAAACCCTTTCAAGTGCAAATATTGTGAGAAGATATTCAACTCATCTGGTAACTTAACCAAACACATGATAACTCTGGATATAACTGTGTATTTAACTGTTACTTGATTTAAAAAGACGTTATCATGCACTGCTTTTTATGGTCTCCATTGTGTTAATAGATGCCAGGAAAACATCACTTACGGGGTTCAAATAAACACCCCCAAAAAAATCGGCTCGCCGCTTCGCGGCTCGTGGACGATGCTCCGCATCGTCATTATTTTATTTAACTGTTACTTGATTTAAAAAGACGTTATCATGCACTGCTTTTTATGGTCTCCATTGTGTTAATAGATGCCAGGAAAACATCACTTACGGGGTTCAAATAAACACCCACAAAAAAATCGGCTCGCGGCTCGGGGACGATGCTCCGCATCGTCATTATTTTGGTCAAACCCCCCCCTTAGCAAAAAGCTAGATCCGCCCCTGTATGTGTGTATCTAAACTCCCTAAAGAGAACAAGTGCACTGAAATAATGCTAATGAAAATGGAACAACTTGTAATGTGATTGGTTTTTTAAATGTACCATAGATGATCTTTTTCTTCAACATTGTGATTACCTGTGGTTGTTCTAACATCCAGGTATTGAATAGAGTTGTGTAGGGTATTTATTTACTTATGAGATTTTTCAAGGTGTATGTTTGAGACTAGTCAATACCCCTATGGGTGGTAACCAAGCTTTGCACCCTGCTACACCCCATTAACATAGAGGAGACTTTATGCACCAATCACAGAACCAGGACCGGTAGCAGAGGGGTGTAGGGGTGTGGCTCAGATGGGTCTTGCTTACCCCTAAACTTTTTTTGAAGAGCTGCTGGAGGGTAAACATGTTGCTCATGTTTGATGGTGAGCTACCCCCTGGGCTTGAAGCTGGGTTTGTGGTGATACCAGCTGACATGCTATCATACACACTTCAACCTACCAGGGAGCTGCTCTCTGATTGGTGGACATCCCGCAGAGGTCGCCTGGCACTCTTCTTCCAAACCCAAACCCCCTGCTGGTCTATGCTAATGCCTGGGCTCGTGGAGCTGCACCCGCTCTGCGCACGCTCTGCGCAAGACTGGCACGCTTATGCATTGGAATGCTAACTCCCTGGCAGCATCCCTGGTATAATAAACTTCATCAACATCTGTTTTTTTCTCTCCTCCCATCTCTCCCTCTGGAAGTTGGGTTTTGGTAGACAAGCACGCGTGTGTAGCCTGTCACTAAGCGTGCCTTGTATCATATCTAGATGTAGTGTAGCTGTGTGCAGGCCTGTTGCTTGTAAATGTCTTCTGCGCCTGCCCTGCTCTCTGTTTTATTTTATACTTTGAAAAACATTCATGTACCTCTGGTAGAGCGCCCCACCCCCTCCTTTAATTCTTTCACATTCCTAAATTTCAAAAGCAACTCTTTTTCCAAACTTCCTGATCTACAAGCGCTGTCATCATCGTCATCATCATCATCATCATCATTGGCAGCATCTATCAGTTGAAGACTGGAACGCGTGATTGTACATTTTTACTAGAAATCGAGTGTTGGCTCATTCATCTGGGGTAACCATCGTTGATGCGGAGCTGGTCTCTCATGACGACAGGGACGTACCCCAGCATCATCCATCAGGTCTTCAGGTGGGACCAGCTGGAGGACTCCAAGTAACCAGAGACACTGACATTTCCATCCCGTCTTACATTCCACAACTCCAAACCAACTCAACATCCCTGCATCCCTCGACCTCCTCCTCCTCTTCCATCTTCCTAGGAGTACTTCATCATCTATATCCTCTCTTGCTATTTTGGTGGAGCTTATTTGATCTCCATCTTCTATTTTGGTGGAGCCAACTTACGTGACATTACCCTCATCTGGAATTTTCCCTGGATTTGCATATCACCACTTACAATGTCATTGTGATGCATTACCATAGCAACAAGTTGTCATCTCATCCATCTTCATGAATATTCATGAGACATTTTCTTGGACTTTGACCAAGTGACAAGTTCATCGCTTTGTTTTGATGATAAAGTGAATTATACTTTGTTGACATAGCAACGCATCATTTATTTTCAAATTCTGGAACCTCTTTTGGTGTTGCATTTACGCACCTCGCATGTGTTACCAAGTAGCTCCTGATTCGAACAATTCAGATTCCTACAAGTTTCTGAAACACTCATGACTAAGAAGTGCAAGGACGACGTTATGGTGGTGAAAAAATCCAAATCGAGCAAACCATCTGCCAAGCAACACAAACAGCCCAAGCACGGTAAAAAATGTAAGTTGAATTTTTCTCCCAACTTCTGCATTTCTTCCAGAGATCAATGTCACCACTGAGCATTGTCAACTAGTTTCACTTTTCTTTTAAAAGTGGCATAGATCTCTGACACATGTACCCAATACAATGTGTCCGTTTCTTCCAAACTTCAAATAATGCTTTGTTAAATTTAACCTTCCATGACATGACATTGTGCTAGATTGAAAGATGCATGAAGTTTTGTCATCATCTTGTTTGACCTATATGTTCTTACCATTGCTCCTCGGAGTCACTCAGATATCCTGTAGAGTTTTGAATTTCATCTGTCTTTTCATTTACCATTCATGACTCATTGTCTTGTGCATTTGGAGTCTTATTTGTTTGATGGAGTTAGCAACTCCCACTCCAAAGAAGCTTCAATTTGGGATGAATTAACTTCTCTTTTGTCTTCATGGTATCTTTCTGTTTTGTTTTTCTATCCCTCTTCAAAATACATTGGGGTGCAATGTGTAGGATGTAGGATGGCACTTACAATCTGCATCAGTCTTGTGATGTTTCTACAAACCGCACGTTTAAATCGCCAAATTGTTTAGCTCTGATTCACATAACACATGCTCTGTGATACACTAGTAGCTTCTTCTATCTCCCTCAGCCGCTACGAGCATGTTTCCACTGCTGTACCTTAGTAGAACAGAAAGACGTTTTAGCATTATATTGCTCGCTGTACAAGTTTTTACGACCCAATGTACAAATGTTTGTAGAACACATTAAAAAGTATGCTGTGTGGACTGTTAAAGCTGGAGAAGTATAAGGTTGTTCACACAGTGACAGTGTACCATATAAAATCTATTGATAGTGTGGACAGACTCTGACTCACATATATCTGTGTATACTAGTCTGTATTTTCCATTATCACCTTTTTCTCCACAAACCCCAAACTTGAGTCGTCGAAAACCTTTGACAGTGCACATGACCCCTACCTCTAAAAAACTTTTGAAAAAGTTGCATTTCATCAATATTTTAACCAAGTTAAAAGTTGAACAATTCGTACTTCCTCTAACATGTAGAATCTTCCTTGAGAAAGGTGTAGTTTATTGTGTAGTTTTTTTTTTTTTTTTTAATAATTATTTTCTTCAGTTTCATCATGCAAAGTATGTTTTGCAAGTTGCAACAAAGACTAGGATAGTCCTTTAGTTTAGGCTGATGGTGGATTACTTTGAAATTTCTATCTTTATATTGATATCCATGATATATATCTTCTTTGTGTGACTCAAACATAAGAAATGTTATATGAGCTTGATGGATGAGGCTGAACTATCAAACTGGTTTGCTTCTGTGTTTCTGTTTTCCGTTATTTACCATACATCAAGATTCTAGTGAAGTTAGCTTACCCTCAACTTCTATTGATGAATTATCCTGCTTCTGTTCTCCTTCTGTTCATCTTGT
Organism: Strongylocentrotus droebachiensis; assembly: GCA_035222895.1. Lineage (NCBI taxonomy): Eukaryota > Metazoa > Echinodermata > Echinoidea > Camarodonta > Strongylocentrotidae > Strongylocentrotus > Strongylocentrotus droebachiensis. Next base: position 140,038 of record JAVYIG010001649.1, on the reverse strand, counting down.
TTGATAACATCTTGCCCATTGTGGAACTCTTAAAAAGCTGTTTGTTTCCAGACTTTAATGAGGAAGTTTGGTGATGTCACTCAGTTTGCTTCTTAGCTTCTAATTAATTTGGTTGTGCTAGTCTTCATTTTCAGCATGCAGGTCCAAGAAGTTGGACTCCTTATTTCTCTTTTTCTGAAAGTTCTGTGAATGTTCCGAATGAAATGAATTAAAATGAAAATATGCTTTTTACTATCATTACCAAAACAAAGATTTAGCTGCAATTACATTTCAGTGATTCTTGTTTGATTTATTTCCTAAGAGGGTATTTTAAAATTCTAGTATGAATAAATATTGATACAATATATGGTAAGAAGAATTTTCTGCTGAGGTGTGAAAATAGCAGAACATAGATTCTGCTGCGCATTAGTATTATGTCTTGTCTTTATATCTTAATCGCAGATGTTTTTTGATGTGCAGCAGTCTAGATGCAAGTTTACTGTGGTATTGTAGTGTTAAAGTTTTTCAGTATATGTCTTTTACAAAGTCAATGGTTCATATCTTATGGGAAGAGTCATGCTTTTGATAGAGGCGCCCATATGTAAATACTTCTCTGTTTTCAAATAATCAATAGACTTTGTCTGAAGATGCAGACTAGGTGATGATGAGTATTGAAAATTAGTTGAGATGGTCCAAGGCTGATAGGGTATGCACTAATCAAGTATTATCAACACACTACCCCTTCCATTATCCTTACTTCGTTCTCTTATGTGTTTCAAATCCAAAGCAGGTCGAGTCTGCCGTGGAGAGAAAATCAAAATAGTTGCTGCAGATACTTTTACAAGAAATAGTCATGAGGGTAAAGTTGTATTTTAAAGCAGGAAGGTTTTTTAACAATAATTTTGACATCGTCAATAAAGGCATCACACAAAGGGAGGTATATATATATATATCTGTCCTATAACTTCACATATTATTTCGTCCGTCATAACTCTTCACTCCCAATACAAACAAATAACACAATAATACACTTTAATTATTGTGGGATAGCCTGACAATGACTATATATATATGTCTTTGTTTTTAACTTTCCATCCTACCTCTCATTCTCTCTTTTCCTTATCTGCGTAGTAATGTCTCTTCTTCTCCTGTGTATTTTCTCTTATTTTACTATCTATTGATGTTTCTTTCTGTTTTTTATGTATGTTGTCTTTTTCTCTCACATATTCCCCTTATCCTTCACCCCTCTGTTTAACCGTCCTTGCATGATATATCTCTGTGCCATCCCTAACATTCCAGCAACATTACCAACTGTTTTTTATACGTCCTCTCCTCTGCAATTCTTGGCAATTTGCAGCATTCTGTAACCTTCGGTACAAACTGCATCACTCCACAGCACCCTCGCCTGTATGGGATGAGGTTCACCATCCATTGCCATGGTAAACCTTGTTGCCATGGGAACCCCTCCGGGTATCCACTACAGGGGGTTAGGAGAAGATGTATGGTAACATGTCCACATCTGACAAAGATTTGGTCATGGATGACAAGTCATTTTTTTTAGGACTAGTGTTTAGTATTATCAGCTGAGAGCCAGGAAGGCATTATTCGTATACAGTTTACTTTCACATAACAATTAATGCCCTTATGGCTATTAGCAGTTGATGTCTTCTTCTTGTATAAAAGAATAAGTATAAAACTTTACATTTTAAAATAATGTTGTGAAAGGATAGTCTGCTGTAGAGTGGTAATGATGAGTTAACTTTAATGAAACAGATGCAAGATTCAAGATTCAAGATAATTTATTGTCATGTAAAAAATACATAAATAAAATTTGTCTTCGGATATTTAAAGGTGCTATACATGTACATAAATATATAAATACAGACAAAATAACAGTTGCCCATTGTTGTGATATATCCTGTCTGTAAGGAAAGATGAAGAGGAAGATCAGAGAGGGTAATGACCAGAGACTGAATTATGTGGTCAAGTTCTTTATGTTAAGGAAGGACAGGCTGTAAGAGTGGAATAATTTATCGCCTGCCTGTTCCGTCAAAGGAGGGGTGCGATTCACTTGGGAGTTGCTACTCTGAGAGGGGATTGAACCTTTCCGAAGCGGCTGTGCCGGGGATTTGGCTCAGGATGAAGGCACGGATGGATAGACGGGGTCTAGGTGACGATGATGACGATGATGGAAAATGGGTGGCTGGCTGGAGATTTAGAGTAGACCGCAAGCAAGCAAGATTTATGAATGAACAACTTCTAGCTCCTCCCCTATCCTATCCTCCCAAGTTCTTTTCTTGAAGAGTTTGACTGGTGTTATGTCTGCGTTCAGTCTGCACCTGTTCTCCCAAGACGTTTCACTCAATTTCCTTCCCTCATCCCTCCATGCTATCACTCTTCTGATATCAAACATTAAAAAATTCTCCTACAGCTCTCCAAAGCTAGTCTATCTCTACAAAGCATGGAAAAACTACCCCATCATGTTTTAGAATTTGGAAGAGTTACCTTGACAAACAGTAAGCATTGATTTACAGTGTCACCTCTATGTTTCTTCACTAAAATGCATGCTTCATTTCATATCATAGATTTAATAATCTCCATATCTGTAGTTTTTAAGATACTTTTCTTGTGTAGGAATGTCCTATCCAATTTGCTTTATAGGTATGGTATAGAGTTATTTGTCTGAATAAAATATCCTTGGTAAAGTTTCTCTGTATGTTCCATCAAAGGAAGACCTGAGCCCCATTTCACAAAACTTGTCATAAGTGACAAAGGACAGTTTTTGTTATAAGCTACTGAAATCCTTGCTTCTGATTGGTTATCAGCAGATAAGTCACTGATTTTTGTCATTTGTCATTGAAAAAAGGCTTTGAAAAAGGTCTTTTTTGTCTGCCATCTTGATGCTCCAGCATCTCTTTTATTAAGCCTACACACCCAGTCAGAACATAGAAGATGTTGGGGTATATATTATGACTCGTGTTGCAGCTGACTGTCTGTGTAACGAGCTAGGTATAGGAGAAGAGGAGAAGGATTTATAGTCTGAACAGTCTGGCTTGAGAGGGGTCGCGTGGCTGGATAACTAGCTTCCTTCCAGTCCTAGAGCTAAGTTATTTTGTATCGATGTATTTCTCAACTGCACAATACAATCAGCAATATACACAAATAAAAGGCTAGCATTATGTGGATAAATAAAAGATAAAGTTACAGACGAATAATTTTTTTTGCAAGGCTGTCGGCAAGTGATAAATCATAAACAAAATGTTCTTGATAAGTTTTGCTAAAAAGCTCTCTGAAAATGCACCTGTGAAATAAAATCCTTTGAAAACTTAATATTATAAATATCATTATACTAAAATCATATTAAAAAGATTAATTTGTATAAATGTTCATGATAAGTTTTGCATTACGGCTCTTTGAAAGTGCACATGTTGAACAATATCTCTGTGAAAAATCTTATATTATAAATATCATTTTTCTTGCTTTCATATTTTGCTGTGGAAGATGGATTTTGTGTAAATTTTTAGAGGGGAAAACTTTTACAGTCTGTATGAAGACTAGTATGAGTGTTTAGTCAGAGATGTAGAGAGTAGAGACAACTGGTCAATTTATGTAGGATGGAGATGGACTCTGATTGTGTTGACAGCCTTACTGCAGCCTGAATCATTGTTACATAATCTCGTTCTCACTGTGTCACACTGGTACATCAATCACATTACTAAACAGACTCCAAATATTCTTCACATTTATTTCATATACTTTTGTCTATTTCATGTCTCTACTTTTACCCCCAAATGACTATTTTTGAAGAATGTTGGTTCACAGGATATCTAAAAACTACTTGTCAAGTTATTTGGCCCCACTGACTGTCATCCCTATATTTTTAATAACTACATCCTGTTGTCAATACATGTTCCAATTAAATTGATTCTGTTGTTTTGTTTTCATGTATGTATCCGCTGGGTCTCTGGGGGTGTTTGACTCTTCTTGAATCTCTCTTCTAGCTCACCCCCTCTCCATCTCTCATCTCTTTAATTGAATCAGAGACATTACTTGTCAGTTCGATAGCATAGCGTGGGTTTCTTTACACGACAGACCTAGTAATGTTGACAGGAGTCATGAAGTGTTTGTGTAACGCACATTGCTCACATTATGTTTCTACCACTTGATTGGTATACCTTCTGCCCCACCCATCAGTCTACCCCTCTCTACCAGAGTCCTTTACCCCTCTCCACCAGAGTCCTTTACCCCTCTCCACCAGAAACACTCTTACCACTCAAAGAACTATGGTCTACTTAGTCTAATTGCTTCATTACAGAATCAATGTATCTTCCAGGTAGCCCGAATGGTCCCTTCTAAAATCGCAAAGAGCAGCTGTTTTGGGGTCAACTTTCGGTGAGGCCCTACATGTTTTAGACCTGGTCCTACTGTACACATAGCGGAAATGTTCATTACATTCTCCTCAACACTAGCTCCTTTATCGTCTGAGGAAGACCACTCACATCGAAACATTTTCACCATCTTTAAAAAAGTACTTTAAGATTTAACCTTTTTCCCTTTTACTTTGTTGAAGGATATTTTGAATATGAAATATTTCAAATAGTTCTTTTTTGTTTAGTTATGGTGAACTTGATTGGTATATGGATATTCCTTGATGCACAGAGAAAGAAGGACCTTTACTTGAAACTACTCTTTTGATCTTTGACCAAAGTTTTTAAAATCAGTAGTGTTAAAAGCAGCATTTGTTATTTATTTAATATATGATAAAATGAGGATCGAGTACATGTATGACTACTCAGCATCTATTATAAAAATACATACTCCTTTTCTAGAAAACTGACCCAAGATGCATCCATTTACATGATAAAACAGTGATATAGAATATCATAAAGTTTGAGAATGAGATGACTTCAAAAATCTATCTAGGTTTAAGTATAGAGCCAACTTTTTTCTTTCGTTCTCTTTTTTGCTGATACTAACTTTCATCTTAGTCAGTAGCACCTCCATCAGTCTGTGTTTACGATATGAATATACACTGTCACACAACCGTAGAAAATTATTCATCTTCCTCGCCCTACACCAACCCCTAGTCTACAGAGACAGGCTTTTTGTTGAGTTTTTACATGACGTATTATAGAGTTGAACCTATGATGTCACAAAGAGAATCTGATTGTGACCTGATACGTTTTATAAATGTCATTTGTAAATCCTCTTGTTGCTTTTGAAATTTGCGTACAAAGTTTCCTCTTTGGTTAATAAGAATTGAGAGAAAAGTTCCTGCTCCCTATACTAGACCACCGCATACCATCCTAACTAGAAACCGTGGAGATATCTAAACTCCAGTCATATATTTTGGGGTGGTTTGATCTGGATGGAAGAAGACACCAAGGTGAAAGAGGTGATCTGAAAACCATGTTTATGCCCCACACACGCCAGCCACGCGCCCCTGTCCTCCAAAACACCAGGCATCATTGTGTGCTCAATTTGAGGGAGCGGCAGGGGTGCACAATGGCTGGCTCAGAGAGGCACGGAGTGTGAATTATAGCCCTGTCTGGGGCCTAGCCATCCTAGCTCAGTCAGCGTGCATGGATGCTATTTCTAAGATCTATCCTATACTCACTTTCTATATCCAACTCCCTTTAACGTGTGCTCTTTCTATCTTGTTTACACAGCTCCATCTTTCTGAATTTAATAAGTTTGTGATGCCTTCATTTAGTATCCTTTGAACCCTCTCTTTTCATCTTATTCTGCCTCTCTCATTTCTTTCAAACTAATTCTTATACATGTACACTAAATATCTTCCGAAATGATAGGTACATGATTGAAATCTTTCCTTTAGTCTAAATGTCAGAACCTTATCCTCATTTCTTAACATGCTTTGTCTTGTGTTACTCATTTACTCTCTATAGTTATCTTGTACTTGCCTGTGTTCTACTTGTACATGGCCCCCTATGTACTATTTCCAAAAATCACATCTCAAATAAGATTTCAATTTCAGACATATATCTTAATCACTGATGTTTTTGTTTGATAGCCAACATAAAACCTGATTTACGTATGTCGAATCACTAGAAATTATAGTAACCGGAGGTAAAGTGAGTTTGTAGAATTCCTGAACAAAGTTTGTAATGAAAAAATCCTTTCCTAAAATATCTTTACTGTAGGCCAGGTATACACATGTACATGTTCACTTCCTGCTGTGCAGTGATCACATCAGTATGAAAATGAGCTTGTAATTGCCGTTACCTTCTTACTAGGCAAGCCGTCAGTGACATCAAATTGGCAACGCGATACACGTCCAGTGAACCCTTCCCTCTCCGAACCTAATTAATTCCTAATTGGCTGCGAAGGCTGTTGATTGTTAACCCAAAAGTTGGTCTTGCTGGGCTTATTCATTTGTGGCATTGCATGTGAAGATTGTCAGTGCCATGTAGGAGTCTGTAGAATGATTAGGTACCGGTAGATGGAAGGGACTATTCAGTTATTCTTTATCATCAAAGTATAAGAAAATGAATCTTAGAGCAGAGGTCCCATCTTCAGCAGCTTTTGTTCTTTAAAAACTATAATGTTTAAATTAATATTTAAAATTGCTGAGGAGTTTAAGCATTTTCAAAATGTTATATTTTGCTGCTTTTATCACTAGATTTAACACTTACAAACATTGCATCCAGCAGTAGAAAGTGTGAAATTTACCATTTCAAAAAAGCTGTCACTCCTCGCCCATTTTAAGTGTTGATTAAAGCATGAACCCATGATTAAACAAAGTATATAGAATGACATTGAACATTTTTTAACAAAGGAATTGTAAAACATTGTATTACCAAGACGATATAATAACATTTCAGCTTAATTATGAACAACTTTATCTTATAAGATGAAATCTCAGTGCAATTGTAGTTTATAAATTCAATTAATAAACTAACTCTTTTCAGGCTGTTCCTGGAACAGAAAAGCCTTTTTCTGCTCGATGGAGTCAATTCAGTTACCATTTTGATGACAGGTAGACTTGAGTTTGGATAGTAACTGATTCAAGAAATTCAATATTCTCTCAATCCTCGCCCAAAATCACCAGAATTGGGTCAGATTTTTCACTCAACAGTAATGTATATCTGGCTGTTCAGTATATCTAGTTCATTACAGCAACTACCTAAGTGAATTCAAAACTACAAGTACGTTGCAATTGTGAACATCTATTGTGCCATAGAATCAATGAAATGAAGATGATGATTGTGAACTTCAAATGTCTTGAAAATATTGACTTTCTGTGTCGGGGGTGTTTTGATGCCGTGATGTGGTTCGAAAGTCAAGGCTGATGGGCGCTTCTCGCTTTACCCGCAAATCCAGAGTAAACTCCCCCTCGTCGAAAATCAAGTCGTTACGCGCCATGTATCGAAGGAAGATGACAGGCAATTTTCTTGGGCATTTCACCGGAGATTACATGTTTATATACGGCCGAATCCTAGCCAAATATTTGGGAGGATTAGCAAAGGTTTTATGGAGATGGAGTTGGAAGTCTTTCTTGGGGGGCTGTCGAGAAATTGGTAGATTTGGGGGATGGGTTTAGAAGCTTTGGTTCTGGTACCTCTGTGACACGCATCATTTGGGAATTTGAAGGAATGATGGTCGATTGGGATAGAGAGCCATGTAATGAGAATGTCAAAATGTAGGGAGAGGAATAAGTCTGATTGTAATTTGATTCCACATTTAAAGCTGCCTACAACCGACTTTATATTGCTCTCTTTTTTAATTTTGATACGATTTCTTGAAATATAGAACTTACAGAGAACTGTCATTTAAGTTCCAAAGTAATTTTCCAGGATTTTGTGTGGGTGTGTGTGTTAGTATGTTTCAAATTATGTTTTATTTGCAATGTCAGGCAGATGGAATATTATGTAGATGTAGATGAATACTTTGCTATGTATGCTGAAAAGATTGATAGAATAAATAGGAATATATCTAATCCAACTACTTATAAATGAAGGAAAAGTCTATGCAGGTATAGAGTGTATGCATGAAGATGTGTTAGGCTAGATAGTGACCTGTGATAACCCTTACTGAAAGAAAAATACATAAACGAGTTGTTTTAGGAGCACAAACAAAACGAGAAGGAGGTCACCGCAGTTAGGGAGCATACCAACGGAGGAGGAGAGTGGAGATGGAGATGGAGAGAGAACAAACTACATCTCGCCCTACACTTACTGGCTTTTAACATCCAATCTGTCCATTTTATATCTATGATTTGTTTATAGCTACAGCCTCATCAGAGCCTACCCATTTCTGCCCGGGCCCCAATGTTTGTGTAGTAAAGAAAATAAATTTGTAGGACTCCCTTCTTTCCCCCGCCTCTCTACCACCACCGAACACTGGTATTTGCCTCATCCAGTGGAACAAAAGAGAGTAAGCGGGATGAAGCTTCTGTCTGTCTGGTAGCATTATCCAGTAGGGTCTGGTGTTGAATTATGCGAGAGGAGAGGAGCTCCAAGTTGGGAGGTTTTTTATCACCGTAACGTCTGTCAGGAACGCATCTTTTATCGATAAATGCCATTATTTATGCCCCTTCTAAGACTTGGTTAAGCTCTGTGATGATAAATCAGGAATGTCATATTTCTTTCTCCATTTCTCTGTCACTCCAACGATATGCTTTTGATAGTCATGGTGGCATGGAAAGATGATTAGATATGAAGTGATAATTCTTTCATAATTCAAAATTTCTGTTACCATTGTAATACACTACTCTTTTTATTTGTGAAATTCTGCTGGATACTGTATATCCTTGTGAGCTTTTAAAAGGTAATACATTTTTTTCACACCATATTACCTCTTTACCAAACTTTGGTTGAGAAAAAGAACTAGACAGCGGTAAATGATCTGAGGGCATTTTTATAGATTTTAATCCAGAACCTTCTAATCATATGAGTATGAATCTCTGCACAGTGTTTTCTCAACAAGTTCAATGTCGATGATTCAGCATTGCTTGATATAGTTTTTATTTTTCTATTCAAATTTTGTTGTCCACTTAGCCTGTCCCTCAAATGCTTCTATTTCTTTCTCTCCTGTGCATTTATGATATTCCTGAAGTAGCATTTTATTCCCTTTTGTCTCTTTTTATCCAATATGCCTTCATCCCAAGTGGACTTTCCAAGATTTTTTTTCGTGGAAAGATTGTGGAGTATCCCTTTCTGTGAATTACTGGTTCTGTGTGATGTCAAACACACAGTGAAACCTCAAGTGCTAGATGCAACAATCAACTTGAACTCCAATATGGAACAAAGTCTGCTTCTATGCTCTGAATGATCTATGTGTAAAGTAGAATGATATCAACTTTTCGATCTGTTATTTGTTTTTCATTCCTACTTTATGACTATAATGTCCCTTTGTCTGAGTATGCCATTTTAGATACAAGTTCTGGAAGTCAATTAGGGAATGTAGAATGAAGGATTGCAAAATGGATCATTATTCAGGAGCGACTACGTTAAAGTCTTTGAACTGATCTAGGACAGGGGAGCCAATTAAAATTTAGTCCACATTTGTCATGCAGATAAGATGTAGAATTCATTAAAAAAAAGTTTAGACACTGATCAGAATGCCATGATAACATTGGCTGAAGAGGGGTTGCTTCAGTGACAAATGCAAAACAATTCTGTGTCTTTCTATGTGGAGTGGTTCATAAATCAGGACGGGGAAACTGAAACCGGCAGTGTCAATGCTTGGTGTTTATTTGGCCGAGATGTCCAATGATAGAGGGGCAAGGTGGACGAAGAAATAGAACAGACAAGCGCCCAGTTTGGGGGATAATCAGAGAAATCAGATGCCCTACCATAAACACCACACAGAACCCTTGGGATGGGACTGAAGATGCCTTGGTGTGCTGGCTCCTGTTGATCAGCACTATGTCAAACCTCATGGGATGGGACCAAACAGCCCGTTTAGGGTCACAATAAACACCACCACTACTCCAAAACCCATGGGATGGGACCGATATATAAAGTGATATGCATGGCCACACAGTGTGAGCTATTTTAACTTAAATTGACCATGACTGTGAGTGGTCATTTTCACTTTTATTTTAGACAAAAAGCAAACAAAGAGGATCAACCCCTGGAAATAAGAAACCTCAATACAGAAAAAGTTGAATGTCTGAAGTGCCTTGCAATGAGTGCATATTGTTCAGGTTAGATAGCTTAAAATGTAATAGGTATCTCTTCCCATTGTCTTACCGAAGAGCATATCTAGTCCCACCCATAGAGATCTGTGTTATATTTCATCCGAAGCGATTTATTACACATGTTGTTACCATTGTAATTATGACCTAAGTGTTGGTAGGATATAGATGACTTATTGATCGGCTACATGACAGGAGAGGTTAAACATTAAATACCAAGGGTAATGTCAAAGCCCCATTCACATTTTGATGAACAGCCCCTTCTCAAGTTCTGTCTGAAATCAGCACTGTTCTAAAACTAAAATCTGTTGCAACCTATTTTCTATCACTGCATTTCACTGCAATGACTGCGTTTAGCTTCTTGTGTCACAAGTGTTTTATTTTAATGGTTTCAACTGATGGTGTGAAGTAAGCTTGTGCGTAGAGCCGAAGCCAAACTGAAATTGAGTTCAGCCAGCTCATGCGATGTGAACACAATACAAATTTGATCACAGCATTCTCCAATAAGTTTGACAAAGCATCTTGTGCTCTAGATCATTGTTCAGAGCGATTCTAGTTTAACATGTAGAGTGTTAACAGTGCCTTTAGACATTTACGTTATAATCGATACAAGCTTAATATGTTTGAACGTTGACCTGGTGAGTAATATTAGCTTCATATTCTAGAGTGTGAACGGTGCCTTTAGACATTGATGTAGGAGTAATAGTGTTGGTAGCACTCTTGAGATGAGATAACCCCAGTGCGTCTTCATTGCTTGATGGGAACTTGGCAGCTGACCATGTCGGGCCAGTCAATGAAAAGAAGATGGGCAAAGCCAGGAGAAGGATGGAGGGATGACTCGTATGTTGTGTGGGAATAGAAGAAGGTCTGAAAGGGGCTTGGAAGGGGGAAGAGAGAGAGAGATAGATAGATAGATAGATAGATAGATAGATAGATAGATAGATAGATAGATAGATAGATAGATAGATAGATAGATAGGACAGAGGAGGAGAGGGAGAGAGAGGATAGGGGATAGGAGGGGTGAGAGAGGATGGAGAGAGAGAGAGAGAGGGGGGGGGGGGGGAGGTGAGAAGGAAGATGAAAGGAAACAGGAGTTAGGGAAAGATGAATAGTGAAACATTGGAAAAGGAAAAGGAGGTTTACAGAAGTAGGGCGGAAATGTTGGGATGAGGATTAATCAATAAGGAGGAGGTCACATGAATCATGCATGTGAGAAATCTGGGAAACAGAAGCGAAGAGAGCAAGGGATGTAAACTTTCAAAAGAATGTTGGAGAGTGAAGGATGGAGAGGTTTTAAGTTGCATGGAAATTAGTCAAGGTTCAAATGCATAACCTTATTTATACAAATGTCATCGTATTAATAACAATTTTTCATAAGCTACTCACAATTTAGAAAATTTAGTGTCTTACTATCTACTCAAGATCACAGTGGTTTTCATTGTTTCCAAGACTTATGCTCTATATTCATTTTATATCTGCTATCTAGCATGCATATTTCTACTAACATCTAGACTACCTGATTAATATTAAATAGTCTTGGGGGTCCCCTAGTGCCTGGTATGATAGGGCGTCAAAACTAGACCATACTCCAATCCTTCAGCTGGCCTAGGGTATGATTGGTAGACCTGTACTGTAATGTTTAATTAAGATTAATTAAGTTGTACAGGTGCAAGTGGAATGAGGCCTTCTATATATCAAGGCCATCATTAATAATAACATTCAACTCAGGAGTGTGTAGTGATCATTTTAATGAAGATGAAATAAGAAACCTTAACCATTAATTTCTAACCCCAAAAATGTGATTTGGTAGAATATCACGTATTGAGAGCTGGACAGGATTAGTTCTGCTAAAAGATTATAAGTTAGGAAACTTCCTCTATCAAACGATACTTATTGGACAGATAAAAGGGGATGTCTTCATAGAATTTTTATGTACTTCAGGCACTTGAGAGTCTTATAAATGTTTGTTAGCCTTTTAATGCAAGATAAGTGGAATCGCAGACATTTGATATCATGGAAAGTTTGCTTAACTATAACGACTGGTAGCATAGATGGGTGGTGAAAGAAAATTAATTAGTTAAGTCTCTAGATATTATAACAGCATGAACACTGTGATTCATGGTTGATGCAGCCCTTAACATTATACCTTCCCTCCATCTCACTTGCTGCAATGCTCTCAAACTCTACTTTATATGCTACTTTTTCTTTTCTCTCTTAGTGCTGCCGCCCCCTGCTTTAATTCATGCTATACATTCTCTCCAACTGTCTCTCTTGCTCTCTCTCTCTCTCTCTCTCTCTCTTGGCCTTGCTCTCTCTTTCTGTCTTGACTCTTCTATTATATTTTGTTCTGTCTTCTGTATTTTCTGAAATCTGAACCTCTCTCTCTCTCTCCCTCACTCTTGCTCTCCCATTCTGCCTTGACTGTTCCGTTATATTTCACTCTCTCTCTCTCTCTCCCTCTCTCTCTCTCTCTCTCTCTCTCTCTCTCTCTCTCTCTCTCTCTCTCCCTCTCTCTCTCTCTCTCTCTTTCTCTCATATCATGTCATCTCAGCTCTCATCTCTTCTTTCAGCCAGGGGGTACTCCTGTCTGAACATGAACTATGGAATGTGTAGGACATTTAACGGTGTTTATATATAGATGGCCGATATGATGCTATCATCTAAACTAGCTCACTGGTAATCAATTCCTCATAACGAGGCTCTAGTTTCGTCTAGCAAACACCGGCGCACGGCTGATGATGACGAAAAAGAAGTTGCCCCCCCCCCCCCCTTCCTCCTCCTCTGTCAATATATTGGGCCTTAATCAGACCCTTTTATTTACCCAAGTTGCTATGGAAACTACTAAATCTATTCAGAATGTGTGACAACAGATTTTAGTCAAATAAATTTAAAAGGTGAATTTATAAGACTAATGGATTACATCAAAGACTCTTTGGGTGAATATACATAACCTGTCGTTTTTTAAACATCTACCAGCCTTACAACTTAGTAGGCAAACTTTTATTCTCTCCTTAGCTTGAGAAAGTCCACAGGGAAGGACGAAAGCTTGCCTACTAACATCGTAAGGTTGGAAAATGCTTAAAAACTATGGGTTATAAAATGGGTTAAGTGCTCTTCTCCCTTGCCCACTCACATACTCCTATGTGACTAGTGAGCAACATTCAAACTGCCACGTAGTGATGTTTGGATCGGGTCGGACCTAGGGGCTTCTGTCATTGTGAGTATCTTAGCAGAAGATCGTATTCCAGGCACGACAGACAGCTGATCCAAATCTAAGAGACAAATGAGTTGCAAGACTCTTCAAAGAGCAACCAACGCTTCTTAAAGATAAAGTCAGCCTCTTGGGTAACATTTTCGGGACTCTAGCTTCTCTACTTATTGAGCTGCAGTATCTTTCAGATACACCTAAAAGTATTAAATGAAGCACAAAAAGTCAATGACAGCAAAACTTGCCACCTTAAAGAGGGTAAAATAGTGAGGTGAAATACTTCTACAATACAACAATTTTCGGGGGGATAGATTATTTCATACAATTTAGATATGTTGAATTATTGGGAAATGCACAAGAAATTTGTTAAGTCACCTCCACCCCCACTCCCACACCCCCACAAAAAGTGGAAGTTCTGTTTGAAGTGCACTGCTTTACACTTTCTGGTTTTTGCCTTCCAATAATTTTTAGATTAAGATAATGATTCTTTATTGAACTCCAAAAGATGACTTTTAGAAATTGTCTGTTCGGAGCCAAAAGTTTATCAACTCTGTGTTACAATACATGAGTTTTTAATGCCCTTCTGGCTCCAAACAGACGAAACTGTTAGGTGATACCTTTAAGACATAGCGATGTGGTATGGTCTGGTCTGATCTGGTAGAGCAGATTGATGGGTAGAAGTAGGAGCTATCTCAGGTAATGAACCGTTTTCTAATGAGCAGTCTGTAATGTTAACAGCCTATAATATGTTGGGTTGCTTGATGAGCCTGCCAGCTTCTGGAATGCTCATTTAAAGGGATAGGTTAAGAAAACTTTCTTACATCAAGGCCCATTAGAGACATGGTGTGCAGTACCATCAAACATTGGATAGGAATCTGCTTTGGCAGATACATGGGAGGCTCATCGTTCATTTCATGTTTGACTCGGGTCTTTTGATGAGAGCTCTTAAACACCTCCAGGAGTAAACATTCACATTGGTCAATGTCACTATGTTGCCAATAGAGGGTCAGAAGAGTTAAGAGAAAGGATGAGGCAAACTCAGAGAGAGAAGGAGAGAGAGAGAGAGAGAGGGAGAGAAGGGAGAGAGAGGGGAGAGATAGAGACAAAATAATCTTGTGTTCAAAGTACCTGTACATACATGTTGCAGGAATAACTTTCTGGAGGTACTTAAAGGTAATGCAAAGTTTTGGGAAATGTTTGGAAATGGCCGGATAGCGATTTTGTTAAATGTTGATATATTTGGATGCCCCTGAGGATGTTTTATAAGCACTAGAAAATATAGCCCCTAAAACACTTCTGCTTTCGAGAAAAATTGAATATAAAAATTTACCGGTGCTCCCGGTAAATTTTAATGAATTTCAAATAGCTTATACGGCCATCCAATGGCAGCTGCGACCATGAAAATCTCAAAATATCCAGTAGTGATATATCATTTCCAAACGGGAATAGCAATTTGGTCAATTATAATAAAAAAAACATAGTTTTAAAGCTAAATTAATATATTGACCTTGAGAGGGAGCTATACAACATAAAGACTTTATTATCTACAATTTCATCACTTAAGACTCGATTTCAACTGCGACAACGATCACTGAATATTGTAGGATAGCATGCTTCCAATATGTTCATTTGAGCCAAATTCATGACCCCATACCAAAACTTTGTATTACTTTTAAAGAGCTGACAAGAGGAATCATAAGTTACCGGAGAAGGAATAGGAGTAACATGGTTAGCCATTATGAGTACATCCTATCGCTATGTTGTTTCGATTGTACAGTGATGATTTGTTGTTTACTTGTCATGCTAGTTGCCAATTTGATACCCTGGTATTCCATGTCTTCTGGTGTATCCTTTGCTGCCGAAGCATTTCAAACTGATGGGTTTAAGTATGATGATTGTAGTTAGGACTCTGTAGTCATAACTTCACGTTCTGTAACTGTAAGTGATCCCTTACAGCTGACTTGCAACGTAAGAAGACGATGTCATCACCGTAAGAACATGTCTACGGTCGTCATGTTTGATTGCTTTAAAGGTAATACAAAGTTTTGGGAAATTTTGAAAATTGGGTGGATAGTGAATCTTTACAATTTTGATATATTTGGATGCCCCTCTGGATGTATTATAAGCATTAAAAAAATTAACCTCTAAAACACTTCTGTTTTCGAGAAAAATTGAATATAAAAATTTACCGGTGCTCCCGGTAAATTGTGATGAATTTCAAATAGCGCCTACGGACGTACAATGGTAGCTGCGACCATGAAAATCTCAGAATATGTAGATGTGATATATAATTTCCAAACGGGAATAGCTAATCGGTCAATTTTAGTCAAGAAACATTGTTTCATAGCTAAGTTGATATCTTGACCTTGAGAGGGAGCTATACAACATAAAGAGTTTATTATTAATAATTTCATAACTTTTGACTCGATTTCAACCGGGATAACGATCAATGAATATTGTAGGAACGCATACGCTTCCAATATGTTAATTTGAACCAAATTCATGACCCCATACCAAAACTTTGTAATACCTTTAAGTAAAGTTTAATGTTGTCTTTAAATGACTTCCTAGGAAAGCAAAAAGTAAGTACATAGCTACTATACCAAATATTATTTGGCATAATGAAAAGAAGCATCTACATTTGCTTAACATGTTTATTCTAAGGCTGCATGGGCATCAAAATGAACTTCTGTCTTCATCAATCTTGTAAGCATATCTTCTTATCAAAACAGTCTTCTTAAACCCTTTTTCAGAAACTGGTTTTAAATGTTGAAGCACCAAATATTCTTTGGAATTCCAGAACCTAAATTTTTCAAATATTGTTTTTAGTCCTGCAAAAGAAAATTTCTGAAACAAACGGCAAAATGATAATATTTTAATAATCTGATACTAATGTCCTGAAAAATATTATTCGGTAACAAACTAACAATGGTCTTTATGACTTTGGTTGGATTGATCAAGAGACTTTAAGCCAACGTTGTCAATTAATATCTTGAGAGAGAGGTGTCATTTGGTTGAAGATACAGCCTGCAGCAAAAAAATTCTTCAATTATGAACCGGATCTTCTTTATAGACAAGCGTCTAATGTCTCGATACGTAAAGGCATCATTCTTAATACATGAAGAGTAAAACAATTGTCTCCTACAAAGCGTATGGATTCTGGGCCATCTGCCTGGAGCCAAATTGTTGAATTATGGACCGGATATTTTTAGACGAAGCTTAAGCTTGTGATTCCAATGATTGAATCAGTTGTGCCACGCCTTGCTCTTGAGGTGCTCGTTCTAGATCATCTGCCAGTGGCAACATTCTGCAATCATATACCAGGTCCTTCAGGGACAAGGAGAGCATATCATGCAGCGTGAAGACCTAAAGAAAAGGTCTTGTTTTACTATAGGTCCATGTGGAAATTGATGCATCATTTACTTTGCCAAACTTGACTCTAAAAATTGGGATTTTGGAAGGGATGGAAATATACTTTTTTATATAAGAAAGAAATATTCTAATGGCGGTCAAACTGATGCTCCAAAGTCCTAATCTTTCCAAGAATGATTAAGATATGGGATGATCATGCTCTTAAAAAAACACATTGTGTTTGGGGTGAGGGATTGAGTTGGGAAATACGGGAAGAGCTCAATACTATTCATGTTATCCTTCTGAAAGAGATAACCAACATCAGGAGCTCAACATGCTGTCATTACTGAGCTCATGGAGTAAAACTCTTTGAGTCAAAGGATAGCTGCGTAACTAAACGGTAGGAACAGGAACACCTCATTTTTTGTTAGCCAGGGGGAGAGTATGAACAGTGAGGTATCAAATCAACCTCAAACCCAGAATGTGTAGGAGTATAGCCCGTAGGCAGGCAGGCAGCATGCCATCATTGCCATCATTGCCATCATTGCCAGACGATGGCGTGGTCGTCATGACGATGCCATTCAAAGGATGCGCTTTCTCATGTCATCCCGTCGTTACCTGCTGCTGCTGCTGCTACCTTTTTCATGTACTGAGAGTTGTTATGTCATGTCAGTCCAAAGTTTGACACCGGGTTGTGTTGCTACCAGACGATTCATCTAGCAAGATGGAATATTCCAATGCAAACAACCATATACCGGTAGGATCTATCGTCTCCTTTGATTCAAGAATTGAAAATGTTACTCTATCATACCTGACATAAAGTTTCTGCAATGTTTTGTGATTTTTAACCTTATGCTGCTTACTTTGATTTCATGGTTTGATAATGAAAGATTAAAGATCGTTCCAATATTCACCGTTGAAACAAACACAAGCAAGTCTACATGTACACTTTCAACTTTACATTATCATTTCTAGATTATTTTGTAGTGGGAGTTTGTGTAGTACTGGTCTCAACATGAATGCTTGTAGATTATTATTGAATTTAAAGAGAGACATTTCACCATATAAATGTTATACCTGTATACATTTTTTTTTTTTTTTTTGGGGGGGGGGGGAGGGGGTCGGGAGATTCTTATTTTGAAGTGGAGAATTGCCCATGCTCTAAAAGTGCTGAGAAGTGTCCAAAATATGATTTACTGGACACTCAATAAAACCAGATAATAAAATGTAAGAACAGAGAAGTTCATAATGAATGTTCACATTCAACAATTTTATAGTCTCTTCATGGTGAAAATCAATTACAGCAACATGATTTCCTCAATTTATTGCATGCCCATATGTGAGGTCACTTTTGTTTAACAACCCTGTGAGTATTTCCATCCTAATTTGTCCCATTAAAAACCTCTTTTGAAGCAAAGCGTGTGAGCTAAGTGGCAGCAACACATCCCATATAATGGAATTACATAGAGAATCAAGAGTTCACAAATTGATGGACTCGGGAGTTTCATAACTTTGATCTCAGATCTTGAAAGTTTCATGCCACAAAATAATTGAATCTCAATGAACACAACACTAAATTTATGCATTTAAGAAAATTTCATTTTAGGAAGTTTCTAGTTTTACAATATTTAGATCTCTACATGAGTGAAACAATGTCAATTTTAGAGATATCATTTAGTGACGCGATGATATGATTGGGCCAGCTCATCGGTCTGATGCAACAAGCTGAATAAACTCCACACTTGTCACATGAGAATGTGGTAATGTAGTCTTATAATCCTTCTAGTTCACTGACCGCATTGGTCAAGCATTGGTCATGCACTGGTCAAGCAGAGGAGATACCTAGGCCTCATCGATGGTCAAGCAGGATGAGGATGTGTGCCGGATATTAATTTGTCCAATCTGGGGGACTTCCTTTGACTAATGACCGGAATCTGTCTTCTTGAAATCAGAACAAGGTGGATCGAGGCGTAGAGGTCATCGTTTATAAATGGTCAACAGACTTGGCCTTAATTAATTAATCAATCATCAAACTCGTTCATCATTTTCAACACATCAAGATTCTCTTTCTAGCAGCAACAAAACCTGCATAGAGTAGCCCTTCGTTTTTCCTGAAGCTTAATTTTTTAAATCCTTAAGCTTTTGATATGGACTTTGAGAAGTTTGAGTTAATTGAGTAAAATTCACCTCTTTGATTTAGATTATAATGATAGAATGATAGATAATAATGTTAGGAACTTTTTATTGTCATGTTGGGTCATCTTTTAAAGAAACTTTGTTCAAATGAAACTACAGTTGGGTCAAAGAAACATATGAAATTGCCTCCCTGCCCAGACACCCTAATTCCTCACTTGTTTTATGGTGATTGGCAATTGGAGTTTTATTGCAACATTGTGATTTCTTTTATTTCCAACCTTCCTGCAAACCCCCAAAGTTATCCTTGATATAAACACAACTTGAATGATTTACTCCTCGTTCTACTGCGGAACGTGTTGCAACCCTGCTTCTCTGACAATTTTCTGGTTGTAAATTTGCCACATTTCTACATCTGATCAGTTATATTTTCACAGTTTCTCAAGGATTCTAATTGAGAGTGCAGACACTTGGCCGATTGATTGATGACTACCAGGAGTAAATTCATACTTCGTTTGATCTGAACATTGTGATGATAATGACAGATTTGTGATTTTTAAAATCCTGCTTAATGCTTGTTTAAGTCCACAGTGACACTAAAATTGATTGAAAACAACTTAAAAGCTAAGTTAAACTTGGAGGTTGGCAGGGGAGAAAAGTAGTTAAAATGATGAAAAGGATTAGTGTTAATGGTACATGCCTGGACTGCAATGGATTCGTTATAGCTATAAATGTAGTAACTCTTTATACAGATTTTAAACGACAAAGCATTGCCTTTTCCATTGGGTGTATGGAAGGTCTATCAAATTTAGACAAATTCTTGGATTTGATTGGATAATTTGTGGGCAGTATTTGGTTTCACTTTTTGCATCAATGCATAAAATATGAGAGACAAACGGGATGTGTATAACAGAAGCTAAGGGATTATGCCATCGTATTAGATTTCTTTCTGAAGCATGAACTTTGAGATCTGAAATTGATATTCAGGTATGGTAAATGGAGTTACCTTTTGACCGATAGAACAGAGACTGTGGTGCCCTTCAAGATCAAAAGAATATATTTATGAGAGCTAGGTCGTATAATCTTGATAACAAACAAGTTTCATTTGTATAATAAAGTAGTTAGCCCAATGTAAGTTCTTTGAATAAATCTACCAGTACTTGCTTGTCTCTGATATGAGATGCATCCCCAAAAAGATACTTATGCACATCGTTGGATCGATGTATTGAGCGCTATATAAACACGGAATATTATCATTATTATTTATTTACACATTTCTTGCCAAAGACAAAACATGTGAATCTAATAATGAAGTAGTGAGTCCAGTGTAGCTCTCTTTGTTTAAGTTCTTTGAATAAATCTACCAGTGCTTGCATTGCCTCTGATATGAGATGCATCCCCTAAAACAAATCCTGTTCACACATAAACACAACTAGTTGAATGCTGGAGACAGTATAAAATGTGAACACAGTTCTTGTGCGTCCATCTTTCGTTATCTGCCCCATGTGTGCGGAGGAGGGCTTTTTTTCCGTCTCCTCTCTGCGGTTATGTTTACTGCCTGCGATTCAGGCCCTTGGGCTGCATCCTTGTTCGACTGGGATAATTGGTGAAAATAGAGGTCATGTAAAAGAGAAATCTAACTAAGGAGAAGAAAAAGTGACACGTGCCATTTTTTTCTTACCCTCCTAACTATTCTGCTAAGTATGTGGAATGTGTTTAATGACCAATCATTGGAGCATTCATTTTATACAACGTGAAATTGAGCATTACTTTGTTGATCTGATGCCCTACTTCCAGCGCTTTCTTCCTCCAAACTCTTCTTCACTTTCACTCCTTGGGTTTTATAACTTCTAGTCTTTCTTGTTCAAGTTCTTTTTTATCTTCTCCAACTCGTCCTTGGCGGTTTTCAAGCCGAAGAATTTTCGGCAGTAGTTCCATATGCCTCCCAAATTACTGTCACACGAGATGTTGAAGTTGAGCAAACGATCGGCCTTCATGCAGACTATTTTCTTACCAGTCTTGATCTATTTCATATGAGATCCTGGCTGTGATAAAAGCTAAAAATATTTGGCTGCCTGCTGCATATTTTCACTTTCTCTACTGCCCAGGTTTTTGAAGCGATGCCTCTACCACTTGTCTGGGGTGCATATTTTAGACATTATCTTGTGGTATAGTTCACTTGTCTTGGTTTTCGTCAACCAGATTCGAGTCGATTAGGGTGGATTGGGGGTGAAATACAAGAGCACCCCAATTTGGATCTTGAAATTTGCCCTCCTCTGATAGGACCAGGGTGACAAAGAACTTGCTACATACATACATGTACATAACATGAAGAAGAAGCAGTTGTTTAATAAATGATTTTGAAGGAGTAAATGTTATAGGACTGACGTTGGATGGGTCTGATGAGAAGCAAATATAGAATTCAATTGATGCATCTAATTTATAGATCACAATTGGTATGTGCAATTATTCTCTTCATCAGTGAGATTGGTAATGTCAGGTTAGGTTTTGAAAAATGGGCAGGTACCTTCTTTCACCTTGCCATTATCACTGTTGATTGTGATTGTTACCACCACCACCCTTATCATCATCTACAGCAGCAGCAGCACCACCAACACCATCACCATCACTGTCATCATCAACATCATCATTATCGTCATCCTCATAACCCATATTACCCTCCTTAGTATATCGTCATGACAACAATCTTCCACATTAATATCTGTGCAGAAAGACTACATATCTTGTATGCGAGTGTCAGATTATATCACGAGATATCTAGATTTCCATTCTAAATTTCCATTCTAAATTGGATATTTTCTTTGAAAGGGGGTCCAATCAGGATCGAAGTCGGGCGGAGGACTCAATTTGGCAGTGAGTGATGAGAGAGGTAGAAGAGAGTAACCCACCTTGATTCAAAGGGTCTAGCCCCTTGAGTCTTCAGCTCCCAGTAGGTCCCCCTCTATAGTCTTGGTCTCAAATACCTTGTTAAGTGTCAGGTGATCGCTACAGGTTCCTTGTGGTCATTTGTTTCTATCTATTTAACTTAAAGTAGTACTTGGTCATGAAGTGAGCTACTTCTTTAAAAATTTGTGTTGCAACTTTTTCAGAATGAAGTTTATAATCCATGAAGATTGCAAGGTCTATTTCCTAGGCTAAGTTAGCGGCAATGGTTATATTTCTTAAGACTAACCCACAGATCATCTTCTCTGCTGTCAAAATATTTGAATGGAATCCCTCAATATCCAAACTACCATTGTAAGTAAACACATACATGTAGAAAAACTCTCTTTGGTTTCTTTCTCTTTTGGTAATGGTGCTTGTAAGAAGTCGTTCTGGCAATGTTTAGCCCCATTTGACAATGGATTAGCTCTGGACAAAATGAAGCTGTATAACCCCCACTGAGCATGTCAGTAATGACATGTGTTTAGCAGTAAGATGAAAGACGATTTCCAAATATTTGACAAACAATTTTCATATCAGAATTTTCAATCTCATAGCTTGATGAAAACCTGAAGAAAGTTTTTTTGTTTTCCTGTTGTTTACCGATGTTAAAGTGCTTTACAAGTTTCATGGTTGTAGATTGTTTTGGATATTTTTAGTTTCATGTTCGTTTAAAAAGAAAAAGAAAGGAAATTTTAGGTGAAAAGCAAGTGATTTGCATAGATGTAATTTGTGATAACTCCTTGTTACAATGAATCATCTGATTGTCATTAACCTTCAGAATCAAGTTGATATCTTACAGTTAAAAAGATCAGGATGATTTTTAGGTTGGCCACAAAACAAAGTTTATTGTATTAATATCATAAAGCATATTGTGGGTAAAGTTGTGTTGGCCAAATACTTTGTGAAGTCTTCTTTCCAGAATTATAAATTTTAAAGAACAGGAGTAATATATCCTTCCAATATGAGCTTTGATCACCCAGTGTTGATGGTGATGACCAAGACCAAAGTTTGGTGCGTTCAATCGAATTTTCGAAGCTAGAATCACAAACATGAATCACAATTCAAAACGCCGTTACAAAAAGCAAGGTCACTGCGGTTTGCGTTCAAGCGATTTTTCATCAACGCTGATTCTAGCTCATTGCGAGCCAAACCACTGCGCATCACACTGCGCAGTATGGCCCAGGAACTTCGGCGCGCGTTTTCTGGAATTGTTTACGGCCGACTGTCGACTGCTGTTTTGAGCATAGATCGCAATAATAAGACAAAGAAAGATAAAGTCGATAGAATGATTAAAACAAAGAATAACATAAGAGAAGGTGAACGAAGGAAGAATCGAAGAATAACATAAGGAAAGACAGAAAGACAGAAAGAGAGAGTGATAGAATGCTTAAAACAAAGAATTACATAAAAGGTGATAGAAGGAAAAAACAAAGCATAACATAAGAATAGAAGGAAGAAACAAAGAATAACAAAAGAGAAGGCAATAGAAGGAAAAAACAAAGAATAACATAAAAATAGAAGGAAGAAACAAAGAATAACATAAGGAAAGACAGAAAGAAAATGTGAAAAAAGGAAGGAACAAAGAATGACATAAGGAAGAACAGAAAGAGAAAGTGATAAAATGATTAAAACAAAGAATAACATAAGAGAAGGTGAAAGAAGGAAGAATCAAAGAATAACATAAGGAAAGATAGAAAGAGAAAGTAACAGAATGATTAAAACAAAGAATAACATAAGAGAAAGTGATAGAATTATAAAAACAAAGAATAACATAAGAGAAGATGATAGAAGGAAGAAACAAAGAATAACATAAGGAAGACAGAAAGAGAAATTGATAGAATGCTTAAAACAAAGAATTACATAAGAAAAGGTGATAGAAGGAAAAAACAAAGAATAACATAAGTATAGAAGGAAGAAACAAAGAATAACATAAGGAAGACAGAAAGAGAAATTGATAGAATGCTTAAAACAAAGAATTACATAAGAAAAGGTGATAGAAGGAAAAAACAAAGAATAACATAAGTATAGAAGGAAGAAACAAAGAATAACATAAGGAAAGACAGAAAGAGCAAATAATAGAACGATAAAAACAAAGAATAACATAAGAAAAAGTGATAGAAGGAAAAAAACAAAGAATAACATAAGAATAGAAGGAAGAAACAAAGAATAACATAAGGAAAGACAGAAAGAGAAAATGATAGAAGGAAAAACAAGGAATAACATAACGGAACAGGCCACGATGGTATAGTGAACGCAAATTGCATGCAAAGCGGGCGCGCGGTTTTTCCCAAACCGGAAGAGGCTTCGTCATACAATCATGATTGAGAACTCCGTCCGTTCAATCGAATTTTAGCGACCGTGATTCTTTTGAATCATGATGCAAAACGCATCTTTTTCAGCGTTTCATGTTTGTGTTTTCAAACACGTTTATTTTTACGACCGACGAAAAAATCGCTTGAACGCATTGCGTTTTAAACTAAACGTCTTTAGAAACCGTGATTCTAGGGTGAAAAAGTGTCGATTAAACGCACCCTTAGCTATCATCCTCTGACTGAGTCTGAGGCTACAGCTTACTTGTTGCTTCCTGGACCAGACAAGGACAGGGCAACTGTCGGAGTATTCAAGCTGATTGGCCGCGTCACTAGCCCCGCTGGGCCGCTCGTGGCAACCAGCTGATTTGGCCGACTTGGGTTTCCCCTCTGGCCAATCAGAGAGCTGATACCATTCTCTGTCTCCGCATGACGGGGTAAAGAGTTTAACGGACTCTGAATCCTAGTCTTTCCACCAAGTCTTTGAAGCAATCATAGATTTGATGTAACCGTCTTTGCGTATTCTTTTCTTTCGGAATGATTGTTGTTTGATATTGCACTCTTCCTTACAAATGTTACAAAGGAATTATTCCCACATTGATATCACATCAAGAACAAAAAAATCTCACTCCGATGTACATTACGAACACTGACTTTCTGACTTAACCAGAAATACTATGTGAAGGTCTGCACTTAGACTAGTAATCGTCCAGTCTTGACCTGTTGTCTCCACTAGTTGAAGTAAGAGAGAGGGACATATTGATGTCAGCCCTTCCACTTTCCACACTGCACTGTTGTCCTAAAAAGTGAGTCCCTGGTACTACCCTTGCCTATACCATCACACGAAGAAAGCCAGTAGCACATCATCATGTCTGAATCATGAGCTGAGATGTCTTTAGGTTGTGATCGCTTCGATTCTACCAAGGGGTTACCAGACATCTACCAGTCCCCCATCACCTACCTTTACCCCTCTCCCATCCCCAGACCTGACCCCTTATGCCTCCTCCAGGCCCCCTACTATAAATTCAGCTCTTAGTTGTACTCTTAGCAGATATAAATCACTATTTCCTACGCTTCATTTCCATTGGCTCCATTGCCTATCATAACTGTTTTGACAGGATGGTTTTAACGAGGCTTGAATAGGGCAGGCCCCCAGTCGTGATCCAAGCGTGGAAGACTTTTAATTGGTAGAGGGCAAATGGGGTAAGGAGTAAGTTTGGTCTGAGATCAGCTTGGGTTACGAAATATGAAACCTGAGACGGAATCACTGGAAGATTATGATATGATGATAAATCTCTTTTATCATTCATTTTGACCCTCGACATGCCACTGTATAGCAAATGCATAGCTACTTGTGATCTTTTTCTAACACACATCTGCTCTTCAGATCCTCTTTGACACTTCTTCTGGTTTTCCATGAATTTTTTCATCCAAGCATTTGTTAAGATTCCATCTATCAAAGATCTCTGCAATGGCCTTTTGTATTGACAAATAGATATATTTTCACTTTTCATTTGTGAAAGACATTAAAGAGTGAGGTTGTATTTCAGGCCATTTTCCTAGAATGTATAACTGTGATTATCGTATTATCAGGTTGCCATTGTTCGATGCTTCATTTTCCTGCAACTCTTGCTGCATTTTATTTATAGCCCATCTGTGGCATACTGCTCCATCTCTTGCCCTTTAGCTGACAGCCTTGTAAAGGATGTTAAACTATCACCTTTTACCTTAATCATGTCCTTTTATTAATACCGGTATCCTTTCTCCCATCGACTGCTACCCTATCCACCCGCATCTTAGCACCCAGCCGCGTCCCTATTTTACACCTCTCTCCGACGCTCCCTCTCCAGTTTCAACCAAGCGCGTGCCAACCCTTAACCTTCCCAATTTTTCAATCAAAACTTTAAATTAACCTCTCCAATGTTTTTGCAGAGTTTCTACCAATGCCTCTCCTCTCTCTTTCTTTCTCCATTATCTTCTTCCAAAGAGGGTTTGTTGTGGCGTTAGCTTCGCCCACGTCTTCTGTTTTACTGCAGCAGGCAGGCACGCGTTGCAGCTTGCTTGTCCTTCTCGCTCCTAACTGAATGTGGCATTGAAACCCGGGAGACAGCGAGGAAAGAGGAGACCTGGCCGTGGGGTGCCAACAAACGCAAAAATTAACCTATAATGTCGACTCAATTATAGTAACCCTCTTTCTCTTTGATGTACTCTCCATTTTTCTCTCACTGTCCCTTTCTCTTTCTGTTTGGGGTCTTTCTAAAGTGCTATCTGGTTCTGTTGGATCTTTTTCTCTTATTCATTTTTTTCCTTCAAATTTGAAGTTTTTTATGCCATTTAGTGTTCACTGTCCACCAGTAACACTCTGGATCTACTACAGGAGTGGACATCTTGATAGTGACAATGTAATTAATGTAACTCTCTATTTTTTAGATTATTATTAATATTTTGTCACCATTCATCTTTGTTGGATTCATATAAAAATGTTTCATATTTTTGTTCACTATCAAAGTTCTTTTTCATGTACTTCTAATGTTTTGCTCTCTATTTTCTGATTTGAGCCATTTACTTATTGTGTTTCTTTCTTGTTTTTTCTTTCCAATCTGCAGTGCTGGCCCTCCGTCTCAAGTTAAGAAGACCACGAGAAGAGCTAGTTAGCCAAGGCATCATGCCCCGTAAGTACCCATCATAACTTCTCATTGTATTGTCTAAACTAAAGAAATGTAGAAATTTGATTTAAAAATCAAAACTACCAATTAAGTAAAAAAAGAATGGAGATCAGTTTGAATAGAAGTGGTATAAAACCAATATACTTTGTAGATACTTATTCAGTTTGTACAAATTGGCATTTTATCTCTTTGAAGCTAGAAAGGAGTAAACTCGTAACTTGTACAGTACTTTAACACAGAGTTAGTGACCTTTTAGCGCCAGACAGATGATTTTTAAGAAAATGTACTTGGTCTAGATTTAGGTGGAGGGGAGGAATACTGAAACAGCATTTTTAGTAAACAAAGAAGACATCATACAAGGGTCAGATGATAAATATCATACAAAGAATATAAAATAGTTTAAGCTGAGAAATCACTAATTTTACTGGGAGGGTTTCTTTCGATATAATTGGAAGAGAGCACCATGCATACACCTGTTTGGTTCTACATTGACGAGATACGATCCAAGTTGGAGTTAAGACCGGTAGGATGGCCGTCTGGTAAAGAAATCATCATCGTGACCTTGACATTGACCTGGCTTTACTCACAGTGACAGTCCACACAACATCGCACTAAACCCACGGATCGGCTCTGTCACAACACAGTCTGCTATTGTATCCCCCTCCTTTACCCCCCTCCTTTACCCCCTCACCACTCTAGATGTTTCGTCCACACTACATGTACAACACACTTCCCCTGGAGTCTCTTTATGCTTTTGTAGTACTAGTAGAAAGAGCATCCCACCACAGAAAACAATTGTTAGTCTGAATTCTACGGATCTATTTTCAGATTTGAAGAAATGTTTTGGGGAGGGGTTGGATGAGGGTGGGAAAGCTCTATCTCCGTTTGGGTAGTTTTACAAATCCTCGGATTCGGTATGATGGGCAGGAAAGACGAGATTTAGAGGAAAAAGATCCTGTTGGTTTCAAATTTGAATCCTACGGATGAAATTCATGCGTCCAAAATAGATAAAACAGCCCAAAATACCGGCAAATACAAGGATAAATCTGTTAAAAGTTTGTTCAGAATGGAAAGAGGAAGCGAGCGGATTAGGGGCAGAGAAAAGGCATCATTGTATGGGTTGTCATCGCCAATTAGAGGGCGATGTTCGTGGGGCGATGCGTTGGCCATCGCGTGTCCATATTGCCACCTGTACCGATAGTGTCAAGGGCTGGTTCTGTGATGGATGGGATATACACATGCATGGTACAGTACCACCTCTGTCTTCTTAGGAAACAACCCCTCTGCCATTTTACTACCCCTTCCCCCTTTCCCTTCCCCTTCCCCTCACCCCCTCCCCCCTCACCTCTCTTACATTGGGAATATCTTTGGAGACATGGAGGATTTGGGCTATGTGTAGTCTAAATACTGTTGACTGTAAGTCGTGTCAATTTGGCTAGTGAATTGAAAGTACACAAATGTACATTAGACATCAAAAACAATTTATTTAACATTAGCATAGAGGGGAATATGTGTTGCATTGTACTTTAGATGTGTATTCCCTCAAGAACCAGAGGGGGGGGGGGGGGGGGCAGATGGTACATGCTGTTTTTAAACAAACGCAGCCCATTATCAGAAATGCATCTTGCTGATTACGGTTCCACATCAATACATGATAAGTAGCTATAATAGTAGGAAGTCATATTTTTATATCTTTGAATTTCCAAGAGCAGAATATCCACAATTAATCAATTTATGATATATTCTTACAATTCCATAATGGATGAGAAAAGATAAGCTACTGATTATGTAAGCCAGTAGTTTCATATCTTAGGAAGACAACTTTGAAAAGGTCAGAGGTCATCTGAACATCTAAAAGGGATCATTATATATGACAGTTGTTTAATAGTTGATATTCTCTTTACAACTGTCCATCAAACCACCATCAACACATCAAACATCTTGTCATAGCACTCCCTCTTCTTCTTCATAGCCAAGTCGTAGTATTTAGCTTTCCTACCAGCCTTCCCATGCTGCATAAGGTATGTGCAATCAACACAAATACACCACCATGGGAATGGTCATTTCTAATTTTGGCCATCAAAATGTCACTCAAAGGCATCACGCAACCTATCAATCGTCAATGTAGTGTGTAAATACGAGACATGTTTTGCTTTTACTTGTGTCACGATTATAGCAGGGTTACTCGGAAAATGTAAAAATAATTTTCAAGGAAGCATCTCATAGGAAGATGCCCTAAACACGCTTATGGTACACATTTCTATTTTAATTGTTTTAAACATTTATAAACCTGATTTCAAGTAAGATAAGAGAATAGGAGACAGAGAGACATATACGGGGGAAAATAGATACACCGACATATATACAGGAATGCATTCTGTAATCAGAGGCCCCACTAAATGTCATTTTTCAGGAAAGACATTTAGTAGCATGATGATGTATTGGTGGCATTTTTTGTCAGGAATTTTTGTCGCTGTCGGGCAGACTGTTTGGGATTAGCACCTTCTCTGTGGATGGAATCGGCTATGAATTCCGTCTCGCCGATTGTTACATCGTCGTCTCGACAACTCTTGATGTGTCTATGATTAGAACCCCCCCCCTCCCCCCCCCCCCCTCCCCCCCCCCCTCCCCCCCCCCCCCTCCCCCCCCCCTCCCCCCCCCCCCTCCATCCCTCCATCCCCTACAGATTTTAGAGCCAGGCAGTGGTAGCAGAGGTTAGGTTTTAGTAAAATTATGCTGATGAGAAGTTTATCAGGAGTAGGTCTCGTTGCCAGTTAATGCAGTCCAGGAAAATCCTACTATTGTGTAAAAAAAACTTTATGATAATTATTGGATGCCACAAACTAGGTATGAACAAAGATTGAAGGGCTAAGTATGTGAGCAACAACGTCCAATGTACTCCTGCTAGATTAAAGTGCTGTATTGATTCTTCTTGTACCAGCTATGAGAAAGAAATGGTACTTGTGCTTGAAATGAGTCTGAATCCATTCGGACTCGTATTGTGTGTAAGTTAGACACGTCTGTATCAAAAGGGGTATGTTTTTCACAGTGATGACCAGGAAATGAATAAGTTTAGTCAGTGTAGAATAATCAAAAAGAACAACCAGATATCTTGATTTTGCTGCCCTTTCTTGAGGCCTTTTACAAATGAAATGTAACACTTTTCAAGCTTGAAGTAGTTTACTATGATCTATATTGAGGTGATGACATAATCACCCTGTAACAAGATTACGCATGTTCAGACCATCCTGTCAGTTTGCATCCGTAGATATGTGACATTCTTCAGCAATGATTTAATCCTGATGGTTAGGGAGGGGTGCTCAAAGACCAGGGGGTGTTTCACAAAACTTGCCACCAGTGACAAATGACAGTGTTTGTTATAAGCTACTGAAATCCTTGCTTCTGATTGGTTATATGCAGATTTGTCACTGATTTTTGTCATTTGTTATTGAAAAAAGGCTTTGTGAAACACCCCAGAAGTGAAGGGGAAGGAGTAGTAGAAGACTATTGGTAATGCTCTGATAGGGAGGTTAGTATTAGACTGGTGGTGATACCGTGATGGGGAGGG
This sequence comes from Strongylocentrotus droebachiensis, assembly GCA_035222895.1. Taxonomy (NCBI): domain Eukaryota; kingdom Metazoa; phylum Echinodermata; class Echinoidea; order Camarodonta; family Strongylocentrotidae; genus Strongylocentrotus; species Strongylocentrotus droebachiensis. The sequence continues at coordinate 109,719 of JAVYIG010001649.1, read as the reverse complement.
GTGGTATAAAACCAGTGGTGAAGGCAATGGAAATGAGAACAGGGGGAGTTGTAGAAGACCGGTGTTAATGAGGGAGGGGTGGTGGTAGCCAACTGTTGATAAAACTACAATGGAAGGGGGTGATGTAGCTGGTGTCATAGGGAGGGGTGGTAGAAGATTAATAGTGTTGCTATGGTGGGGAGGGAGCACAGGGGTGGTATGAGACTGGAATTCATGGGGGAGGGGTGTAATAGACCATTGGTGATGGTATGATAGGGGAGGGGTAGTATAGGTGACTGGTGGTGACGCTATCATTAGGGGAAGCTCAGTTTTCCGTTGTGCGCCTGTGACGTCATCAAGAGAGCTACATTCCAGACATTGTTATGAGATCCTGAAGATGGGTTAGCTAGCTCAGATGCTCATTTTCATCTCTGAACCACTTACTTACTTTCTCTCCCTCCTACTCTATCTACTCTATCGCTCCATCTCTCTCTTTCTCTCTCTCTTTCCATATATCTCATATTTTAACTTTCATTGTGATATACTGCATGGCAATCTTTTATCACCCCTTCAAAATTTCCATTTCAACTTAAATGTTACTGAGGATAATCATTACTAGGAACTGCTGAGGGAACATGGGGAAAGAAATCTATTAAAAACTTGATATCAAACATTGTTTAGTTTACACCTCGTCTTTGTTTGTATGACTCTTTGAAAAGACCTGGATATGTAATAGGTCTTAAAACTCCTACATGTATCATAATTCATCAAGGGAATTTGAGCCCACGCTGTTTACCCCTCACCAAACCCTGGTGCTTGGGTCTTGGAGAGGCAAGCTGAATACTTGACATTTGACGTCATCGCTCATCCCTCATCAGCGCTAGCTCTCTGCATTCCCTTTCGGTTTCCTACGTGATTTGTATCATTATTTTTGTAAATAGCCGTCTGATATCTGCTTGAAGTATATCACACCCCTCGGATTCTTCCTCCATCTTCGTCTCGTTCATTCATTCTAGATTCATCATCTCTTACGTTCCCTCTATCTGTTCCCATCCATCAGTCTATCCAATATTTAAGATATCTCTGGTAGACAGCATTGATGTCATACTTGTAGGTCTCTCAGGATGACGTCACATTGCGAGGTAGCAAGAAGTCAAGTCCATGTCCTTAGCTACTAGCTCACGACCCCCCCCCCCCCCCCCCGCCCTCGCACGTGATGTCACAGAAGGACATACATACCATAGACATGTCTGAGCCCTTGCCCCCTTCACTCCCCCTTCACTCCCCCTTCATTCATGTTACTTCATTTACTTCTCAATCCCTCTTCATTGCCTTTCACATCTCATCATTGCCAATCTTCATCATCTTGCAGCTCTCTCGCCCCTCCATCCTTGCCCTATCATACTACCAGCTCTTCCCCTCTCTCCCTCCATCCTTACCCTATCAAACTACCAGCTCTTCCTCTCTTGTCTCTCCATCTCTTGTCTCTCCATATCCTTGCCCTATCATACTACCAGCTCTTCCTCTCTCTCCCTCCATCCTTACCCTATCAAACTACCAGCTCTTCCTCTCTTGTCTCTCCATCTCTTGTCTCTCCATCTCTTGTCTCTCCATATCCTTGCCCTATCATACTACCAGCTCTTCCTCTCTTGTCTCTCCATCTCTCGTCCCTCCTTCCTTGTCCTATCATACTGCCAGCTCTTCCTCTCTCATCCCTTCTTCCTTACCCCATCTTTTCAATTGATCCTTCTCTTTCAACAACAACAACAATAAAACATAATTGTTTTTATTTCACTATCATTACTTGATTGGGTCATCTCAATTCTTGATCATCTTTGTTTTTCTTTTCTTGACAAAATCTCCCCATAAGCTTTACGTAATCCGTATAATGCTTTTCATGGTAAACTTTGGCAGTCTTACAAATAGATGCCAATAATACTGCTACTCGTCTTAAAGCTACAGAAAGTTCTTTCTCGTCTAAAATTCCTGTATCACTCTCTTAAGCACATGTTTGAAAAGTTCGTTAAACTAATTGTCTATCCATTTGATCTATCTCAATTTCTCTCTTGCTATGTATATATGTTTCTCTCTCTCTCTCTCTCTCTCTCTCTCTCTCTCTCTCTCTCTCTCTCTCTGTGGCCTAGTTGTTTGCACTCCTCCCAGCCATCACTCCAGATGATAAATAATAGCCTGATATTAATGACTCCAGCTATGATATCATGATGATGATGATGCACTCTTTGGCATCTCGACCTCTATCTTCGTCTCTCTCCTCCAAACCCCCGCATCACTTACCATCTGCAAGGAAGGAATCTCCCCTTCTATTATCTTGTCGCTCTGCATATTGTGTATCTTCTTTCCCCCTCCTCTCATTACCCCCACCATCATTACCCTCTGCAAAGCATCCAGTGGCATTCTCCTTTACCCTCTTCTGCCCCCCTTGTACCCCTCTCATCTGCGCCCCCACACCACTTTCCCTGGTAATGAATCTTCTTGGCATCTGCATCTCTACCTTTCTCTCTTTTCTCCTTCTTAACTTGCATCACTTTACATCTCGGAAGAATCTTCCTGCATTCTCCTCCAAGATGTAGCCTCAGCTAGAAGAGTTATCTTGTTGAGGAGAGTCTATACCACCACTACTACCACTACCAACCACCGGCGCCACCCAAAAACTCCTTCTACCAACCCCACACCTCCACCACTTGCAGCCAGTGGTTTTGCTCTTGGTCACTTATTTGGGATAAGAAGTTTTGGAAATTTTCTCCAAAACATGATATGGACTAGAAGTGACGGATACTACCATTTTTGTTCCTTTTGATGCCAATTAGTTGCTTGTGGATGATTCCTTCACCCCTTTTACAAACTATATGCCTTGAGATTTGAGCACTTCATCAATAACTGTTGATATATCCTGGATTTATGTTCAAGAAGTTTTGATGGTGGATGGCACTCATTGATAATCCAAGTTCAATAGACGACTTATCAGGAGTGAAATAACTTATTCATGATTTGGAGTTTGTGGATGACTTTAAAGGTGTATTTCTCAGAACATCCTTGGAATATACCGTTGTTGGGATTGCCAATCATCTGCCCCTATTATTCTTTTGATGGCTGTTGGTGTCATCAAAGTTTTCTTTGAAGGTTTGAGACAGCCGATTTAATTCCTTGCACCTTGTTGGTTATGTTCTCTTTGAGGATACCGTATTATTGGATTACCTCATGGTTTAATGGCTACCCATCCCACCTCTCTTGCTTGTGATGGATTTTAAGATCAGCCTTCATCTCCAGATACCGGAGGAAAGTGAGTTATGGAATGGATACAGCCCAATGATCAAACTGATTATGCTAGCTTGTAAATGGTGATGATAAAACTACTTTTAGAATAAGAATATAAACAATATCTGTAAAGCTTATCCATTTAATGTATTGGTAATGTAACAGTTTACCGGTTTGTAAGCGCTTAGAGACATTTTTATTAAGCACTATATAAAAATTTAATATTATTATTATTATGATTATATTTGTTAAACCAATCATACTGTTTTATAATGATGGATGTTCATGTCTGTATTAAACATGTACCTCTTAACTTTTCAAAATTAGTTGATATAAAGGTTAAAGCATCATTATTTCCTTTTTAAGAGTACTTACTGTATTTATGAGGATGTTGAATTGCTTTGTAAGAATAAACATTTTATGAATCTTCTCAATTTATTTTTGAACAGCCCTCAAAGCCACAACGCCAGCATTCCATGAACAAAGACAGAGATTAGAGAGAGCAAAGGTAAGAAATTCATTTCTTGAATGTAGTTTCCATGACTATTTGACATTGTGATTATCATCATCGTCATTGTCGTCGCCGTTGCCGTCCGTCATCATCATCATCATCCACGTTTTATTCATCTTTCACCTTCGCTGGATGTCTTTGGAAAATGTCTCAAAACTCTCCTCTTTGACCATGATCAACAACCTCTTTGATAATTTTAATGTAAAGCGCTGTGAAACAACAGTTAGTTTGGAAGAGCGCTATAGAAATGGCTTTATTGTATTGTATTGTATTGTATCATCATCATCATCATTGTCCTCGTCATTAACATCATCTTTCCCTATTGACATCATCAGAATTCTCAGAAGGCCACTTTGTTTCCATTTCTACACATCTTTATCATTGATTTCCAAACTGTCAGAAGTTCTATACAGTTCCATCTCCCTGTCAGAGGATTCTTTTTGTCCAAATCACCATGAACATATCCATCATCGCTGCATGTGCTGTAGGTGCACACAGGGTGTTGGCGTGCTTTCCGGACGGACGGAGGAGGAGGAGAAAAAAATGGGAGAAAAATAGAATTGTTTGTCCGGTAACCCGTCCTTCAATACTCGCCTAAGCATCACGCATCCCTCATTTACTGACTAGTCTTGTTAACCAGACTGACCTATCAATTAGTCCATCGGAATGCCACTGTTGATGGCGATGATGTCCGCCATAGTAACATCTGAAAACATATCTGCTTTCACTATGATGTATACTATGCACAATTTCAAAATGATTTGCACAAGATTGATTCATTTTGGTATACAACAAGCAGCATTGGGTTTCTGAAGAAATGTCTCTCATAAAGTTTCCTACTTTTCCTATCATCATATAATCTTTTTCCATCGTTGAAGAATTATAACAAGATTTGGGTAGTAAATCAAGGACCAGTTGCGTGCCGAAAACGTACAAGAATCCTTTTTCTCGGTTGGGTTTGAAGGACTCTACGATTGCTGAAGGTTAGAAGTTTAGAACAGCGCTCAACGTCTTGACTACTGTAACAAATGGTATCGCCCAGAGTCAAGTCCGACAGAGTTTATCCCCCATGTTTTGAAGTACCCCTTACCCATCCTTGGGCGCTACAACTGGTGAGGATAGTGACAGATCTTTGAAGGACATGAAGAAGGAATGCAAACATACTAGGGTTTATTGTGTCTCTCCTCCTCATCTTCCTTCTTTCTTCTGCTCTATGCCTCCCCTTCTCCACACCCCCTACACCATCATTGTGAAGGGATGGAGAAGAGGAAGGGGGGGGGGGGATGAGTGCCAAATTTTAGTGGGATTTGGGAGAGTTACTGATAATGTTTTGTCTCCTTTGTAAGGTAAGACCACACCCTATATATCCACTCCCTCTTCATAAGTATACCTTTTCCAGTCTTTTTCATCTCTCACAAGCTTTCTTTTTCTTTTTATCTACTTTTTTCTACCAACTTCATTCTCTTTCTCTCTCTCTCTCTCTCTCTCTCTCTCTCTCTCTCTCTCTATCTCTCGCTCTCTCTCTCTCTCTCTCTCTCTCCACCCACCATCTATATCTCGCTTCTCTATCTCTCTAGGTTTCTCTATCTTTCTATATCTCTATCATCACTGCTTTTCTCTTTCACTATCTTCTCCTTTTTGTTGCTCTTTCTTACTATCTTTCCATCTCTTTCCTTCTCTGCTCCTCATTTTCCTCCTTCCTTCTTGTCTTTACTCATCCCCATCCTAGTTCCAATGTTTTCAGAGAACCTCAGACCTAACTCCAGGCTAGTTTCTTTCTATTTTGCCAGTTGGATTATATTTTGCTTCTGGGCTGTTTGGGTGTATTTTTCTTTGTTACAGGTGGGCAGTTGCTTGTGATAGTGACAGTGTGGGATTATAGGACTTAAGTCTAAGTACCAGTGCTTTATTAATACAGACAGTGGCTTAAGAGATGGAATGCAGGGTAGGGTCGTCTCATAGGGCAAAGGATCAGGTTGAGAAAGAACTTTATCAAGATTTTTCTCCTCATTAAATCAACTTTTTCAATATTTGTCAGTAACTTGTTTTGGAGTTGAGAACATAGGTTAAGGAACTTTTAATATTGAAGGTTTCTGTTTCACCCAGTTCAAAGAAGTAGGCAATCATGTAGCTACCAAAAATAGTAAATACTATATGAAATAGATTACATCAAATTTATAGTGTTTTTTTAATAGGTTACATCCTCAAAATCTCATCACAAATTTATAATCCTTTTTAATTTTACGTGGGCACGCAATCTGGAAAGTTCCACTTAGAATGGCAGAATTCCACTTTTTCCAACTCCCCTCGCCTTGGAGCTGGTAGAGATGGGAGGAAAAGACATTATTTGGGAGGATGTAGCTTTCTTCCCAAGGCCAGTCGGGGGAGTCCAAATGCTAAACAGCGGCTAAATTAATTTGCAGATGACGCACCGAGCAATTGCGATATTTGGGTGGTTAATCACAAGTATTGGCCACCAAAAATCAGGCTGGTGCGAAGTGCAGCTGACACACACGTAGGACTGTTTAGAGACAAGTTTTCCATCTGTGCCGGAATAGTTCACCCAAATTCAAGGAAGAATTCAGTTTATCGGAAAGATTTTTCAATTTCCTGCAGATCATGGTGAACCAATTTGAAGTTTTAAAAACAGAATCTGAATATAGACTTGTTATATTAAGCTGGTGGTGGTGTTGCTTCGGTTGAAAGATAATACAAAAGGAATAAAACTTACCCCACTATATCATCTGCTTATAGCCATAAGGGCAGTAAATCTACTAAAAATGAGATGAGTTATTGCCCTTCTGGCGCTCAACAGATTGTATATAATTAAACATTTCTTTTAGGTGCACACATATTATTCCTTTATTTGCAATCTAAGCAGAATAAGAGCTACATGTACCAAGATCCCATTCCAATATAAACACTAGTCATAAATATGACCTATGATTTAGACACAGTTTTTCTTTTAGCAGGCCTAGTTTTTGAGTCACCTTCTTAACCAGACGTAGAAGTCATTTATATCTGATAATACAGACTGGATTACTATTCATTGTCTATCAAACTACTGCACTGTGATGAGCTTTATAAGTCTGATTAGTCCAGCAGAAAGAAGTTGGTAGTATTTCATTGTTTTCTTTCCTCATATTAAAATTCCCACTTTTCAATACACCAAGGGGAATTCTAATTCTTATACTCCTAAGAATAAAGTTTTGAAGTTATAGTCTTCTTTTTTTTGAAAAGGGGTATTTTCATCAAGTCTTTCAAACTTCATTGAGATTACCTAGATACTGCTACATATAATCTGTTTGGAGCAAGAAGGGCCTTAAATTATTTACTTCAACAAGCTCGGAATAAACGTCCTTCTGGCTTTAAAGAGACTATATCATCCGCTGAGAATCAGAAGCATGTTAATTGTATATAAAGGTATGCGAGTTAACATCTGTTTGGAGCCAGAAGGGTGTTAACTCATATACTTTAACACAGAGTTAACATCCTTATAGCGCTCATCAGACGATACAATGTATCTACACTTGGAATGAGCTTTCAAAGCAGCCAGAGGAAGCAGTAGGGAACCAACAGGTGATAGCTTCAAGACAGACTAAGCTATTTCTAGAAGACACAACCTGACAATCAGGTCAGACAGGAGCTAATCTAGGAGGTGTTGTAGGGTTTATATTTAATTGAAAGTATCAAGGTGCCGAGAATACTTTTCACCCAATTCCACTGCTTTGTCTTGGCTGGAGAAGTCACATACATCAGGAAAAAAGTTCACCCCCCCCCCCCCCCAAAAAAAAAGAAGAAGATTGTATTGATAATGATGATATTATTGATTAGGCCTCTACTGTTTCTATTTGGTCAGCCCACTGGAAACAAATCAAAAGTAGGCTTCGAGTAACCATTTTAAGAATGAGAAAGTTTTAAATAAAATTGATGCTACATTATGCAACCATGTGAGCAAGGGGGTTCTTACATCTATACCCTATAATGGAGTTCTTCTATAAAAATGATTTCATATATCTATATCAAATAACAATATGTAGCACACTTCTTTGTGATGAAGAGCTGTTTTTAAGGTGGGGGAGGGGGTATACCCCCTATCTGATTTTTAACCAAGTACACATTTGACCCAGCACCCCCACCTCTATGGCAGCCCAAAATATGGGGACCAAGGATAGGGCAGGGGCAAACGAACTCGACATTGATGAAGGAAGCAGAAAGCATTCCAGGAGCGGTGTAAGACAGCATGCAAGGTGTTGCTACTGTGAGCTGATCCTAATTCTGTTTCTCATGATTAGGGTCACAGTGGGGTGTTGTAATGGTGTGAGAGACATGATTGAATGTGCTGAGACAAGTGTTGCAGCCAATTGCCACGTCATTTTTGTAATGATTTCATTTTTGTTCTGGCTGTCGTTGTGTCTCACTCCTTCACCCCCACCTCGTGCCCCGCCCACTCAGTTCTCTCTTGAAGTTCATCTTCAGTTCCTTTTTGCCTAGGCTTGCTTTACATGTGCTATCCTCTGTATTTGTATAGTCCATTACATTTTTATATATATCTGCTGGCTTTTATCTTATAATGATTTTGCCCATCAATATTCTCTATATGCTGGGTATCACTTGTTTGTGTTGATGTTTGATTCAGTTTTGCCTGCACAAATTTCAATTCAGATTGTCTCTCTATTGAAGAAGGCATGCCAAATGGACTTAAATATTCCTGATCGAAGAGGAGAAATTTGAAGTGATCACAAAATAATTACCTCCTCAAATTGAAAGACTCTGTCCTGAAATCCGTTCTTATTTTGGTTGAAGTTATGAAGTAGCTGGAGGATTGTTCAATGTTTTCATGACCCATACCAGATTTGAATGTCGGCCACTCTCGCTCTCTCCTCCCTGCCCCCTCCAAATTGGCATGGCAAATCCTCTGTCGTCAGCCTGTCGCTCCACGCTTATTGTCGCGCAAATCCTAAGCAGTGGGACTACAGGGGAGGGAGGGGAAAGAGCTGTCACGTTGGTTCGGCTGAATTAAGCATCACTCAGCAGTCGCTTGTGCTACCAACGCTTCATGGCTGTTAGCGCTTTGCTCCTATAACCGGCCAATTTGAAGAAGAAGGAGGGATTTATCAGAAAGTGAGGCTCACATTCCGTTACAATCCAGTTGAAATGTATCCATATCTGCTCTTAAACATCTGTCTTTTTGGAAAATGCTCTTCCATCATGAAATATGAAGAATAAGGTTTAAGGCAAAACTTTTAAACGATAGTGGTAACCCATTTCTTCTTGCTTTTACATCTATAAATTTTCCTCTTTGTTTACCTCTTAGCTTTGTGCTTCCCCCTTCCTCTATCTCTCTTCTCGTTTTACATCCATCTCACTTTGTGTCTGTCTGTCTGCTCTGTCTCCCTTCTCTATACCCTTTCTTTCTCTCTCTTTCTCTTGCTGTTTATACCTCTATTTATCTATGTATCTATTTATCTTCCCCCCTCTATTTATCCCCTCTCTCTCTCTCTCTCTCTCTCTCTCTCTCTCTCTCTCTCTCTATCTCTCTCTCACTCTCTCTCTCTCTCCAGTATGAAAATTAGAACTAAAGTCCAGCGAAATCAGCCCAAGCAGTATGGCGCTGCCACAAATTCATCTTAGAATGAATACCAGCAGTAGCATGCCCTACCAATACAATACCAATTTTCACTTGTCCTCGAAATGAGCCGTTTCCCAATCATTTTCATCTTGCCACTGTTTGCTGTTACCCGCTCCCAGTTTTGTGTCTTTTTCTTCCTTTTGTCCGGACGACGATTTCCTGAAATGTAAACCAGGAGGGTTTTTGTAAGCGGTCCCATTGGTGTGAGGATTTCTCACTAGATTAGAGATCTATTGATTGCACATGCTACCGTTTTCATCCTTTAACTAGACTGTCTCATGCATGGATAACTTGCTGAAATTCAATACTTTCAAGTTTTGGTTTATTCTCCCAAAAGAGAAAGTGGTAGCAGGGTGAAAAAATGTGAACTTCAGCAATGGTCTTAGTCAACTTTTAAAAAATAAAAATGTTCAAAGTGATTTTTTTTGTCATGATCTTTGTGAGCTATATAATGTTTTAACAACTGAAGAAGCAATGGAAAGTTATATTTCCAAAGAAAATGTAATTTTCTTCATATGGAAGACTTTTTGGTATATCTTATCATGACAATTCATATTTACAATGCTATCTTTCTGAATCATTCTTGCAAAACCAATTTTATTTGTTTGGTAAATGTATTTTAGAATCAAACTATGCTAGATGTACTGCAATTCTCACCTTCCCAGTAGAATCCAGGCTCAGAATCCTCCCGGAGCCTAGCGGCCACACCGTTCATCAAACATGTATCAATGTGCCATTACATATCACTTTGTCTTGTCGTCTTAGAATAGGAGACGAGTCATGAGATGGGACGTTCATCCCAGATTACATCCTAATATTGTTTCGCCCAAGTCAAGAATGCTCTAGAAAAGCAGCCCTGAAAGCCTATGGATTCCTCGTAAGCTTCCAACTCTTTTCTAAGTATCCTTGGCCTAAAACCATTCTTTTGCCCCTCTTCTCTGTTTTCATTGTCTTAAAGGTTGCTTGTTTAGTTGTTATCTTACTCTTTGTTTTTTTGTTAAGTTCGGGAGGCGGTCATGTGGGATGGGCTTGACTTAAAGTCGATATTGAGTTCGTGATGTAATTGTAGTGTGAGAGAAGGTGTGAAAAACTTCCTTTTGATCTTGTAGGGGATATTGTCAAGAGGGGGCAGTTGGGCTAGGGGGTAGTGGATGAGGCTGTAATTGTCTTAGGCAGTAGGCATCATCAGGATAATTGTCCTGGGTGTAATTATCCAAGGGGATAGCTGTCTTATGTGGGATTTGTCTGGGGGATGATTTCCCTCTGGGGGGGGGGGGGGAGTATTTATTCAGGGGAGTTGTTTGGGAAGTGGTGGTAGTCAGGGGTTTAGCTGTCCCTGTTAAAACTATTGAACCATATTGAGCATGAGATATTCCACAGCTTAGATGTCTTGTTGAGTGTATTAATGTTCACAAGAAGCTGGTTTTAATCAAGATTTGACCGATTACCCATCAAGCAATGAGTTTTAAGATTGGCTGGCAACAAAACATACTTCACGCTCCCCCCTCTTCCTGATCAACTCTACAGCAATATGTACAAATCGTTTCATTCTAGGCTATATTGGCATCTTTTCTGTGTGAAATATCTTTAGAGTGTCCCATATACCGTAAACAATGGTTTCCAAAGCTCTTGTATACCTTTAATATGTATTGTATCCATCACCCTGACTTTTTGACTCACTAATGGAGTGTAGATCTGTAGGGAGGAGCGGTAAAACCCAACTCGTTGCTAAGAGCTTTTTGGTTTGGTAATGGTGGTAACTTTCCTCTTCACTGCAGGACTGGTAAAATATGGAGCATTCTTTATGAGGACTTACATTCTTCCAGTAATGCATCAAGTGATATGTCTAGCTGTTTGCTATACAAAATATGATTGACTTATATATTTCCTGGAGATATAGTTGGTCTATGGATTGAATCACTTGATAGAGGGGGGGGGGTATATAATCTATATATGCTGTCCTTAGATTATTTTGTCCGTGGTTGATGAATATGATATCGATATTGTTGGAAGAAAGGGTGCTTTGTATTCACACAACCAGCTAGAAAGTAGATTATCAACTCCTTATGTAATTTTTATGATGATGATTGTATAAATAGTTTTACTGATAATAATATTGCGAGGATATGCAATGCTTTAGTACATCATAATGTAAGGTCTTTAAAACAATAGACGTATGAGAGCGGTTGGTCCATGTTCAATCAGATATCAATGTCACCTGACCAGGAGATCAACACCATTCTTTTCAACATGCTTTGTTTGTATTGAGCCTTAAACATGTATCTCCAGCGAGTCACTTTAGGTTCATAAAGAAGTCAGATTGAATGGTCCGACAGCAGGTACCTGGTACGATCTAGTGATATTCCTATCAGGTATATAGCCAGCATTAGTTAGACGCGGCATGGAAACCTTAGCTGACAAGTGATACAGGCTTGGCTTTCTTGTATGGGCGAAACACATAGCTGAACTACAAACTTACACCACTATAGTTGTTTAGCCCTAATCAAATTATCTAGCGATCGTAGAGGTAACATGCGTGACCTTTCCTAAAACTATGCAGCAGAGAAGCTCATCTTCTAACAGCATTGTTCGTTATGAGTCATTAGTCTCTGCTTATCAGACTTATGTCACACTAAAAAAAATTGCTCTTTTTGTTGAGTTATAGCGTAATAGCTTATATACAAACACAGCAAACATTAACATGAAGTGCTAACTACATTAATTTCAAATGTTGTGTTTGTATAGGTCTTTGTGTCTAACTTTCAAAACTTTCAAAAAAGTCCTTCAATCTTTGCAGAAAGGTTCAAAGGTATATATTTTTAGACACTGACAAAAGTTATTAAGTTGCTGCAAAGTGAGTAATATATGCACATTTACAAGAAATTGCATATATTTCTGCTTCTCTGAAACATTAAAAAAAACTTGTGTTAATGTCTTCAGATCTACTGTAGATTATTGTTAGTTGCAGTAATTAGACATTTTGTGAAAGTCTACTTGGAGTTTACTCCTGGTTATGAAATTAATATTATTGTTTCCTGATACCTCCCTAAGGGTTAATTCAACATGGACTGCATGAGTTCACACCTCAAGACGCAATGAGTCCATACCAATATTATGTTATGATTACACTGTTAGCTTAAACACCATCTTTCATGTCATCCCCCTTGCCTCATATCAACTGGCTCACGTACGTCCCGAGCTAAAAGTTTGTGTCACCAACATGGTTTCGTCATCACTGGATGGTTGGTCGGCCGACAAACCGCTCGCTGGAATGCAGTGGATTGGATGACAAATGAGAAAAACGGTTGTCCTGTTTCGCTGCTCCCCCTGCTTGTGCTCTACTGGAAACTTGGCTTGGCAAAATGAGATTTTGCTGCTCCCTGTGTACTAGGTACATGTGATGGAAACAGGGTTGATGCTTGTGGAGGAATTGGAATATACTTGGGATGTTGTGGTTTGATATGTTAGGCAATAAGCATTGTTATTTCTTAAATGATGTTCTGGGGCACTACAATTGTAATTTGAGTGTCAGACAGACAGCATGCAACATGAAAGAAATGTCAACCTTTAGCAAGATAAGTGAACAGCAAAAAAAAAAAAAGTTGTAGAATTTACATTCTTTGCTCCCAAATATCTTTAAAGACAAGAAAAATGGCTACCTAATGGCAAATGGCTAGGTACTTTAAAAATAAGGAGTAGTGTTTTCAATTTTATAAACAGCATTGCCACCTCATAGTTGGTCTACACTTTAAATATTTCAAAACATTTAACTTCCTTTTGGTAACATGTGGAATACCTTTGGTGTAAGAACAGGAACCATGAGGAATAGGAAATGTAGATATTCGGACCAGCAATCATACAGACACCATGATGTGTGGGATAGCTAGAAGTCCTGTTCACCAGTGCCCTTAACCCAAGACATCTAAGGTCAGTAGAACGTGAATTAAACACACAGCTTGTCTTCCTATTCAAGTTGTAGAGAGTAATATGGAAGCTCCTGTGACAAATGTAATTACGCAAGATGATTGGAGAGAAGGTAAAGCGGTTTACTGGTGCCATCCAGAGAGCTTGGCTTAATGGAAGAAGAAGATTCAAAGGTTGGAGAAAGTAGATCACTGACTTCCTTTCCCTTCATATCGTCCGTTTAGAGCCAGAAATGAGTTGAACTGACTTCCTTTCCCCTATACTGTGTGTTAAGAGCCTGAAGGATATTAAACTGACGTCCCTTTTCCTTCATATCGTCCGTTTAGAGCCAGAAATGAGTTGAACTGACTTCCTTTCCCCTATACTGTGTGTTAAGAGCCTGAAGGATATTAAACTGATGTCCCTTTTCCTTTATATTGTCTGTTGATACCCAGGGGGCACATGCATGTAATCGATCAAGGTAAAAAAAAAAGGGGTCTAAAAAAGTTCAACCGATCATGGAAATTTTTTTTGGGGGGAGCACTTTTTGGTGGACTGCTTGTGGGTAATATATGATTGAGTTTTCATAACTTGAAATAAGGAGTTTCGTGATTTTTTGCTTCTCTTGACTATATAGTTTCCTTCTCAACAAGCTCACAAGTAGAAACATAAGATAGTGCAGACTGAGTTAATCCAACTATATACTTCTCCCCCTTTTTTGACCTCCAAAGCAGTATTGAAATATGATTCTTTCCGCATTTCATTCAAACTCATTTTGGCCCCTGGAAAAGGAAAAATGATACCAGAGGATATAATGACAAGGCCGCTATTGTATCTTAAACTTCCTGTTTAAAAGAATCCAAGCAATTTTTCCTGTCGCCATCACCCGAAACTTAAATCTTCAAACGAGAAAAAAATAATCAATGAAATATCTCCTTGGAATTGTCTTCTTTCAGTGAGCTTGGAGATGAGCAGACTCTCTGCCATTCCGCAGAGTTCAAAAGTTAAGAGAAACCACTTCAGGTATTCTGTGAGAGAGACAGGGAAGTAATAGGAGATGCCCAGAGAGAGAGGTGATTGTGTTCAAGTGGCAGCCTTTTAACCTGTCCTATAAAACGGATGTAATTCGGATTAGATGATGTGTATGGATGTATGCTTATGGATAATGATTAAAGCTTAATATTAAACCAAGGAAGATAATAATAACTGTAGTTTAAACTTTTTTGAATGCTCCAGATTCTCTCATTGGAAGGTTCTTTAAGAATCAGTCATACTTTTGAACCTCATTCATGTATTTATCTCTCACTTCTGAGGAAGTGTTAATACCTGAAATCATTTTTTTAACAGTGATAAATAACCATTCACATTCTGAAGCCAATTTCATGAATGTGATATTTTTACATTTTTGGATCTAAATACCTCCATTCAAATTATACTGAAGGACACCACAAGGTAACAACAGATAACTTCTTTATGAAGAAAAGTATGTAAGGGCCCCTAGATTACATGAATAGACTCACTAACTTGTGTGTGTGAACAGGGCAATCAGATGCACTTGTACCTTGTAAGATGATCAGGGTATCGGAGCTCGCGCCAGACCCGTCATCACGGTATTGTCTTTCTCTGCCACAATATTGGTGCTCTGCCTATGACTGGGCCCAGGGGATGGACACAGGGGGATGGACGGAGAAGATAGCTCCTGTTTGAATTCAAATCAGCGGTAGATTTTAAGAAGGTCATGTTAAGAGTGAGGTTTGAACTTCAGACTAGCTCAGCTGCAGTTTATAGCACGGTGCATGCTTTTTTTTCAATAAGCTGTAATTTAAAAAAAAATCTAACTCCCCATCTTCATCTTGTTTCTCTCTCTCTTTCTCTCTCTCTTTCTCTCTCTCTTTCTCTCTCTCTCTCTCTCTCTCTCTCTCTCTCTCTCTCTTATTCTTCTAATCTCTCAATCTGTCTCTTTCATGTTCTTGTGCTTGTTCTTGTTCTTGTTCTTGTTCTTCTTCTTCTTCTTTCTTCATCTTCTTCTTCTTCATCTTCATCCTCTTCTTCTTCTTCTTCATCTTCATCCTCTTCTTCTTCTCCATCTTCTTCTGCTTCTTCTTCTCCATCTTCATCTCCATTTTCTTGCCTCACCCTCTCCATGTTCCCCTCTATTTTGGCTCCCCCATTGTCTACTCACTTGTATCTTCTACCACCCATCTAAACCACAGTAAGAAGAGCTTATGGTATACATCTATGGTAATCCAATTCTCATTGCTGAGAGATTGGAGACCAGTATAGAACGACCTTCTGCGTCTATTACAATACAAGTGTATACACAGTTTTGAAGCACAAAGGAGTTAGCTGTATATTTACAGACTTCATGAACACCTTTTGCTTTGATTTAAAGACATATTTATTTTCTATCCAAAAGTTTCAGGTGAAACACACGTTTCTGTCCCCTTCCCTGTTATAACAATGCCAGGTTTAATCATGGGTGTATCCGTGCTTGCCTGCTTTATCAGCCAAGCTTTGAACTTGTATAGGGAAGACCTGCTCCTTATGATCTCAATGCTCAAATACAGAGGGTTGATTTTGATAGGACCTATTGGGACTAAAGAGAGAAAAATGTAATGATTGAATCATCTATTATAGTTAATTATATTCCATGAAAGTTTTGTGGTTTTATAATTCCTCCATATACCTGGTAGTGTAGTACCAGAAAGAAGATGTGAGGTTGTCCCAGATGGATTGTATCTCGGGATCCACAGAGAACTACAAGCTGTGAGATAATGTTGACAGGTATTGGGATTGAACTAGTTCTAGGAGGTAAATCTAGACGAATAGAATTCCTATGTGTATATACTGATCATAATATATATATTTGGGCTTTGGAGAAGGTGGATATGAACTTAACTGTATATGTAACATCCTTTTAATAGTAACATCATGAAAAATAATATTGAAAGAGAGAAAACTATTGAAACTTTTAACATGTTAGTTATAGCTTGGTGGTACTGTAAAAATGTTGATGTACTGTCTGCCCTATATATATTGTATTTTAGCAATAAGCAATCCAATACACACGATTTTACTTAAAATTTTGTAAGAACTTTCAAGTATCAATTTTGTAACCAAATATACACTTATACATGTAGGTATAAGCTTACCAAGACAAACTATACATAAGCGCTCACGGCCAACCCTTCTCATTTAGTCCATCTAGGGATTTTAAGAAGTATGTTAAGGAAGAGGAAGAGAAAAGGTTCGGTAACCCACTGGTGACATTAAACATGCCCTTCAATCATGTAGCATTGAGCATGAACCCAAGCGGACGCGTTGCAGGACCAGTAACAAAATATGGTTGTATCCTCTCTCCGATGTCACTGCACATTACTTGAATACAAAAAGAGAAAAAAGAAGGGTTTTGCTACCACTCATTGCCCAATTACTTGACAAACCATGTCCTGTCAGTTGGCATTGAACTATGATCTTGACGCAACATGAAAGAAACAGAAGCTGTCTCTCACCTGTACTGTCAAGATTGTATGACATTTGCTCCAATGATGATTGCTACAAAGTGAGTTTCTAACTCTAGATGAGTTCTTCGCTTCAACCAAGAACTCAACCATGAACCCAACAGCATAGGTCTGCATATTACACTCTAACCCTGTACTCTAAACCTATCCTAAAACAAAATCACAACCCAAACCCTTCAATTTGTTACACAATAAAGCCTGGACAGATGTAATAGAGCATATTTATTGGATATATTTGCATGTTGGACCATCACTGCAAGAGAAGAGAATGGATGTTTGCCTCTCCCATCTTCTGGCATTATCTCATCCCTCAGGCAATGTTACATACTGGCCCCAGAAAATATAGTACATGAGAGATCGTTTTGACCTTCTGGAGAAAGGGGGAAAGACGACCAAATTTTGTTTCCCTTGCTTCAGCTGTCATGGTTGGGCACCTTCTCCCTGCCCGTGGACCCCAGCTGCCCTGAGCGCCGCCGTGACCCACTGTGTGCATTAGCTGAAGACAGCAGGCCATATTACGCTGCTCTGCAAGGATATCTGTCCTATCTGGACTAGGAAAATTAGGTTAAATCAAAGAGGGGAATGTGAGAGGAGAGCAGCGACTGAGTAATCTTAAGGACATCGCAAATTTCATTAGGTTCTATAGATCTGGCCAGTGGAATCTTATCACTTGATAGATAGTTCTGTCAAGTTCTATTTTCTTGAATTGTTAGCACATAACGAATGTTGTAAATGTACCATAGATGTCTTTAGATGACATTATCATGAAAATCAAGTCGAATTTTGAAGTCACATTTGGTGCTTCACAGCCCTTTAAAAATGTTTTAGTGAAAGAAATGAACTTTGAATGCCCTCTTTTTAATTCATTTGTGTTTGACAGTAATGTCCCATATTGCCTTTCTCGTATAATTTTTATATTTTTTATATTTTCCCCATCACAGTGATTTTTTTGTCAAGTAAAAGTGTTCTCAGGGATATCTTATCAACCCACTGATGTAGTTGGCCCAGTATATCTCATATGTGTCCTTGCAGTTCAAGTGTGGGATAAAAATTGACCCTCAGATATCTTTAGAAACCACTGGCCATAGTGGCATAAATAATCTTAATAGATGAAAGAAATATCAGAGAGAAAGAGAGAGAGAGAGGTGGGAGAGACAGATATAAGACAGAGAGAGAGAGGGGGGGGGGGGGAAGAGAGAGAGAGAGAGAGGGGGGGGGTAGGCACTCAGACGAACACTAGAGATGCAGGACAGATCTAGAGAATGAGAGGGGAGAGTAAGAAGTGACAAGAAATTTGAGAAAGAGAGAGAGAAAGAAAGAAAGAAAGAAAGAAAGAGGGGGAAATGAGAGGGGGAAATGAGAGGGGAAAGAGAGAGAGAGAGCAAAATCAAGAGAATGAGAAAGCAGAATCAAGACAGAGTAGGGAAAGAATAGAGGATGATGTGGAAGGACAAAAGAAGAGATAAAGACCGAAGGAGAATGATTGGGGTCAAGAGATGACAACATTGAATGAGTAGTGTAGAACAGAAGGGAGGGTTAATCCTATGCCCATCAGCAGAATGTATTGACTCTCTGATTAGTCAATCCATGATCAACCACATCAAGAGATAAGAAAACCAGCAGGAATGTTCTAATATCTGCCTTTTTTCTTGTCGTCTTCTTCAAACTGTGACTCGAGGCAAAGTCAATGTAGGACCACCAGAGTGGATAGCATCAATTGCTCCAACATGGCATTTTCTTTCCGTTTTTCAACCATTTTCTCATCTTTTCCCCTCATCTTGTCAGGATGATGACTTTTGTCTGTGATGGTTCTTCCCTTTTCTGATGGTTTTCACCCCGTCCCTGGATGTTGTTTCATGTGTGTGTGATGTAAGAAAGGAAGACTGCTGTCAAAGCTCATCCTGTGACCTTTGACATGGATGGAGGAAGTCTTCGTCTTGGTCTTCTATGCCTAACTATTCTTCTAAAAAAATGCATCACCTTATGATTTTGACAGAAATTCTTCGAATTATCAAAATTTTCTTAATATTCACAGTGGATTTGATGAAACAAAGAGCCCCCTCCCCCACACGAGCACACACTCACATACCCTATCCCCTTTTCTTTCTTTTTTCATTTTCAGAGGGAAGAAGTAGCAATCTTCATTTTAACTATATACCAATGATTTTCTGGTCTATACTAACTTAAAAGATCAAAATGTCTGTCCCTCTCTTAAAAATCATTAAAACAGAAAAGGGGCTGACACAATCAAATAATAAAGTGATAGAAAATGTCTCCTTCTCAACTTGCCTGAATGCTCCCCGTTAGCGTAGATGGGAGAAGACCATTTCTTGGCTAATTCTTAATGATTCATGAAGTATACATTAACTACATCCTGCAAACGATCTCCTCATCATACGTCATATTTCCAGCAGCCATTGACTAAGGAGAACACAACCAATATGTGGCCTAGTTGAAGAAAACCTAATACTTCGGATTAGATGAATGAGAAAGTGAAAGCCCTTATAGCCCAAGTTAACAATATCCACATGCTCAATATCATAACTTGATATGATAGATCCCAACTCATGTGGATGTCATTAGTCAACAATCGTTTCCAAATGAAAGATGAAAGTGATATTGAGCTAGGAGAGTCACTCAAGGTTTGCAGAGAGAGGAGAGGGGAAAAAGGCTGGCAGGAAACTTTGAGATCATTATTGCAAAGAATATTCATCATCTGGGTTTTTGTTGCAAATGAGGATGAGAAGCAAATATGAGTCATCTTTTCGTCTGTCCAATATTATGTTGAAGTATTGAAAGTCTTAGCTGCCTCCTTTGTAGAAAATGTATAAATTTGATAGTGAACAAAGGGCAGAGGCTCCTTGGAAGTACCAACAAAAAAAGTTATTTCATTTTCGAATCACTGTGCCCTACTTTATCCACTAATTTGCATTCATAACATTGACAGTCACTAACTTCCCTTATCTGTAAAGCATTCCATATACATGCCACCAGAAATATCCAAGGCGTGGTATAAAAAGAGGTGTATATTGATGTTAGGTGATGTAATTTCCGGAACTGTGACGTCGTCCGTCGTAGATTTGAAAGCATTGCTACATCATTGTGTGAACCCTGGCAGCATGCCACCCATAGAGGACACCTTTATGTGTGTTTTCATAACTGGGGGTGTCAGATATTGATTGTTGTGTTTCAAGATAATTATGGAAAGAAAATTGTGGTGAGATAAAACCAACATTTAATGTGCTAATCTGGGAGATGATGTTCCAAGGGCACTACTCTTTATCTCTCTGGTTCTTTTCATTTCTCTCCCCCTCTTTCTTTTTTTCTCTTTCTCTTTTTCTCTTTCTCTCCCTCATTTTGTCTGTCTTTCATGTCATCTCTTTCTCTCTCTCTCTCTTTATCTCCCCACTCTCTCTCTCTCTCTCTCTCCCCCTCCCTCTCTCCATCTTCATCTCAAAATGTTGTTTTTATCTCTGCCTGCCTCTCTTTCTTCCTCATTCTCTCTTCATCTTTTATTCCATATATCTCTTTCATGACATAGTTCTTTTCTATTGTAATTCTTTCATTATAAGCCCTCACACTCATTCGTCTCTGTTTGGATAAATTCTCTATAGTTGTGTAATTCTTTGTATATCAATGGTTTTATCGGTCTTCTGCTTTGTATTTTACAACCCAATAAATACACGGTATAAAATATTGTTAATACACTTGACACTATTACTTCTTAGCTTAATCAAGCTTAGAAATAAAAACAGAAAATGATGTAAAATGATGGTAAGATGATGCTTTCAGTTTTCTCATCTGCTTTTAATTTTAATGGAATTTTAATGAAATTTTGTATTTTTTTCTTCTTCATTTCTTTGCCATCTCTTAGGTTGGAGACAGTCTACAGAGGAAGATGAGAATGAGACCAGATAAAGCTCAGCTTGTACATCAACACATACTAGAAGGTACAGTCAAGGATCGCATCTTCTTGGGTGTGGTCTGTGAGATGGAGAGGATGATCTAGTGAAGATAGTGATTGTAATGATAATGATGATGTTGAAGAGGTGTCAGATGTGATTGTAATGATATTGATGATGTTGATTTTGTTGGAGAGGTTTCAGAAATGGGTGAAATGATGCTGATGATGTTAATGATGTTAATGATGTTTGTTATGCTGATCGTGTAGGAGATGATGTTGCTACTGGTACTTGCCAGTGACATTGGTTACGCAAGTTCAATCCCATCAACTTATGTAATAATTGAAAACTTTTAAAGCATAGATATTAATCCATAACAGATATTATGAAATACCTTTATGAAGCAGGTTGCTTATTAGGGCCTTCTGTGTAATACAATTAAAATAAATTATTAATGCTATAAATTGGTAGGTTGACATTATTTGATGATAGACTAAGCAATATAGCTCATGGTACAATTGATGGCTAAAGGAATGACTATGATGTAATTGCATTTAATGGAAATTGGTTAGGGATAATGGGAAACATCAATGAGTTTCATATACATGTATCTTAAAGAGGGTTGAAAGATCACCTTTGGACTATAAATAGACCCGAGCTCATGAGTTGCTGTGACTTTCCATTTTCAGACACGAACATGGAGCCTATGGTGAGTGCGACACATCAGAGACTAAAGAGGGCCAGGATCGAGCAGGACCTGGACTGCAAGATCAAAAATAGACCAGGTCCACTAGAGCTGATTGAAGGAAACATCCTGAAGGCAGAACAGTTTGTGGAGCAGGCCGTCAAAGGTAAGGTCATCGATGGATGGAGGTGAAAGCCCCACTGCACTACTTATAGCTACACACCATGATAACGTCAAATGAATATATAGAGAAAGATGTGAATAGAGGAGAAATATCCTCGAGTATGAGAACAATTTCTGGTTCTTGGGAAAGCTACAGCCCATTAAATTGAGAATAGAAATCCTGTATTTTAGCGACTTCTTCCATGCGTAAGTCTTATATAGAATACTGTATGGAACCACCCTGAAACAGTCTGGTATACTTTTGCATGGTTTGAGATGGGAAAGGACAATGTGAGAAATAAGCAAGATCAGAAGTATCATATATTTGTAATATTTATTGTTTATGTATGATTCTTTTTTTTCAGATGGCAAGGTGAAGTTCCTGAAGACAAATGATATGGATACATGTGATGACTCACCGTATAACTTTGATGAGGACAGTCAAGATGGGGGTAGCGATGAACCCATGTCACCCCCTCAGCTATACTCACAGGTGTCTGATAATCCTCCAAGCAGTGTGGGGAGTATACCTTCACCCCCGGACTTTACTTCATACTATGAACACCACATGATTCCTCCTTCAATAACTTCCAGCAGCCCCATTCAGATTAAGATTCCATCGACCCCGCCGCAGACGATGTCGATGATCACGATAAAGCAGGAGCCGGGCATCACCAGCCCTCCTCCGATTGTCAGCTTTCCCAACACGGTCACGTCATCGTCGCCATCGAGCAGTAAGAGTGGGTCATCATCGTCGAGCTCGAAGAATGCAAGGAAGAAACAGACGAAGAGGAACAAGCCGAAGGAGATAAAATTCCATGAGTATAAGCCTCCTAATGAACAGGCAAACAAACTTGAAATTTCACCAAATGCCAGTAATCCTTATAATTTGCTGTTGATGCAGCAACAACTGCTTCTGCAACTTCAGCTGTTGCAACAGCAACATCACCAACTTATTCTACCCAATGCTCCAAACATAAGCACAACTTCCAGCAAACTCTTGAGCAGCAATCATGGGTCCCAATCTCCAAGTAGTACCACGGTGACCAGCTCGTCCTCACCGACGCCTCAGGATAACAAGTCCAGTGTGGCCAACTGCACTAAAACAAGGGTCCTCTCCAACCTGGAGGACATGAAAGTATCAGAGTTAAAGATGGAGTTGAAAAACAGAGGACTTCATGTGTCTGGCACAAAGCCTCAGCTTGTAGAGAGGTTACGCCCCTATGCGGATGTTTCCATGTCCCCGGTCACGACGGCCAATTCCTCTAATCACGATGTCACATCCTCTTCAAGAACAAGTGGCACCAAGGTGACAAGTTCCACCGATGCAGGCCAGGAAGTTGCTAGTGAGACAGGCAGCGCGAGGGCATCCATGAGCTCACCTCCTGTATCACCTCCCGACTTCAAATCTCCAGTCTCTGTATCGGCTTCTGAGATGTCTGACCCTGCTTCTCCTGGCAGTGCCTTTGATCCTATGTCCCCTTCCACATTCCAGATGGCACCACCCCCATCGGTCACCACTAACCCCGGCTCCGTTGTATCGGCTTCCTCACCAACCAACGTGTTCAGCCCCAGCCCTGAAACCCAACAGAAGCAGCAGAACCATACCAATATACAGATGCTCAACTCTTTCCAGAATCAAACCTTTCAGATGGAGTTGAACGACAGCAACTCTGTCATGGAGCAGATGATGGACATGACTGCTCAGCTGGCGTACAGCGACTCGACGGTCAGCAGTGATATTCTACGCAAACAGCAGCAGAAGATCGAAGAGCTTCAGAGGGCCCTCAGGTTATCACAGCTGCAGCTACATCAACATCAGACAAGCTTACAGTCACCTCTCCTCAGTCCACCATCAGTACCACCACCACCACCACCTCCTCATCCTGCTGCTGCTGGAGCTACCGTTTTATCACCCATGTCTGGCTCTCCCATCAAGCTTGCAAGCATCAATCCTCCTCCTCCACCTCCTCCAATAAGTATCTCACCAACCTGCAATCCTACACCAACAACTATAGCATCAGCCATCCAACAGCCTCCCCCTCCAATAACAGCAGTTCACATCAAGGCCCAGTCTCCCCCAAAGCAGTCGTCTCCACCTGTATTCCAACCTCCCGACTTCTCCCAATGCCTTAACCAGCAGCAGAGGACGTTCACCTTCAGCACGCCTCCACCTAATGGTCAACCCTTCTTCTTCTCAAAGACAACCCCAGAGGTCAAACCATTGGCATTGTCCAATGGACTTGCGTCTGGTCAGAAGTCATCGTCCTTGCCCAGCAGTCCGACTGACCCAGAGGCAGTGCTGGGTATCGGTGGTGGGGCTAGTCTACCGGCCTACAACAGTCCACCACCCAACTATGAAGAGGCTGTCAGACAGACCAAGGAAAGAAAGGTACGTACTCACAGTCAATCACGACCATTCCAAATCTTATCAAGTTCTCAGTTGTTCAGTAGTCTTTAATATTTTTAACAAAATTACAGTTTCTCTTCATTTTGTAAAAAAAAAAGGGGGGAAAAAGTGTTGTTGTTGTTATGTACAGTAATAACAATCCCAACTGTTATTTAAGTTCGTATTTGTTATTAAATGAAAACACACAATGCATGCATGAAAACATTGTCCAGTTATCAATTTTAACTGCATGTCATCAAAACCTTTGCATATCTACTTCAAAATAAATATACATGTACCAGCTGCAAACTGATAATCAGAGTAAAGACATCTCAAGTAACCCCATGCTCTGAACCTTCTCATCTCTCTACTAGGCTAACCTCGGTGCGCTTCTGAACCCTACTAACACCGAGACGGGAGAACCCAGGATGACCAAGAGCCAAGACCTTGATGATCTTCTGGAAGTCCTGGTTGATCATGGATGTAAGTTCATCAAATCAAATCTAGAGAAAATTTGAAAGAGCAAGCACTTGGAAATATAATATTTTCTTTGTTTGTTGATCAATGATTAAAGATGGTTTAGTGTAAACAACAAAATGATGGATATACCTGTATTCTGATACTATAAAACGGTACCTTTAGGAACAGAATGTCAATTGATGTTCACAATTCAATGATACAATCAAATAATACCTGGTAACTGAACCAGTATGTGAATGAACCTTTGATTTAAGCACATTTAAATGTCCTGGTAGCCGGGACCTATGTCCATGACTTGCTTGTTATATAACCCTTGTACCTTTTGAAATGAGTTCAAACACTGCTCTATTAAGTCGGGGTACCCTCCTTCTAAATACTTGGTAATTGAGAGAAATACTTGATGGTGTTAGGTATTAACTTTTTATCTCTCTACTAACTCTCCCTGATAATTGTTTCTTTATTGTATTTCCATTCACAGATCAAATCCCAGTAACGCCGAAGAATAAGGATGTGATAAACTTGAGTCAAACCAGACTCCCTCCTCCACACATCTCTCTGCCAAGCTTTACCATGGCAACAACATCCTCCAGCCAAAGGCTCACACAGGCAGTAGTGTCAAATACAACAACTACCAGCCATCATGGGATGCCACAGAGTCCAATGTCTCATCCTCCTCATCCACCACCTCCTCATCCCCAGCAACAGCAACAGCAGCAGCAACAGCAACAGCAACAACAGCAGCAGCAACAACAGCAGCAACAGCTTCACCATCCGGCTGCAGCGACGCCCATCGCCATCCCACAGTCTTCTTCCGCTCCTTCTCCATCTCCCATGGAGCTTCCAATGGATGTCGACACCGCCGACATGACCCTCAATGCACTCGATATCGGTAAATCCCAGCCAAGCATCAACAAGGAGCAGCATCTAGTGTCGTCGGCCAATATGGATGACAAAGACAATGCCAACATCCTGGCCTTTGATATACCTAACATGCAGGTGGATGGGGAGCGGGACAGCACAACATTCTGGGCGTTCGGAGACCACCCATCACCCAGCGCTGGGATGCTGTGTCCGCCATCAAGCAACGATGCTGACATGAACTGGCTGGATGTTATGATGTCATCATCAGGATCGGGGCTCACCCCCGTCAGTGTGACCCCGCCCACTGGCATCGGCGCCGAGGGGTCACTAGGGACACCTCTAGGCAAAGAACCTTTCTCTCTCAATCTCTTTGATTTGAATGACGATGCTTGGGACAATATACATGTCACCGATTGATGATGATATATAGTATGCTCCTAATTTTGTACCGTCCCAGAGATCTTATGAAGCAAAGCATAGTCATGAACATCGTCCTGGTTCAACCAGAAGTGCAGGCCAGAGGATGTCCTTGAAGGCATCATCGATAGTGACTGTTTGGTTTGGAAGAGGAAGAAGACAGAGATGCAATGATGAAGGAAGTGCATTGTCATTATCTGAACTCTGGGACATGAAGCCTAATCATGACATTTCCAAAGGTCTATCATCGCCATTTCATCCAGCGCTGAAAATACAGTCCCTTTTGCTTTGGAACAAAACATCGCCGGAAGTTTCTTTCTTGCGCTGGATACGTGCTATGAATGGCGATGCTGACAGAAACGTTGATTTATGAACGATTCCAAATTTTCTTATCCTCAATTTGTGTGATGAATATCTGTAAGACGTCTTGAAACAAGTTAATTGCAGTTGCAATACTAGTATGGTGGAGAAAATGTATGCTGTTGAATGGAGTTTCTCGTGTTCAGGTGCCTTGACATATTTGTGTCATTTTGCCAAGGAAAGTTTGATATAAGAAGATGTAAGCATTTACAATTCACAACTTTGTATGTGATGGAGGTTGATAAGGAAGATTTTGATCTCAGACTATTTTGAAGAGAAAGGAGCTGAATGACTCAAGTTTTATTTTTTGAAAGAAGGCTTCTGCAAAGTGTGGAATTTCCTCTGTGTGGTTTGAAGAGGGAGAAAAGAGATTAATTCAGTATTCATCACATTGAAGAAAAGAATGATTCTATGATTCCTTTAAAAATTATTTGTTTATTTTTGTCTTGTTGGTCTGCTTTAGACCATGCTGCTACGCACTTTGGAACATAATGTTCTCAAGATTGTCTGAATTTCAATATCATTGTGCTGGAATTCTCAACTCTTGCTAGGTTTGTGGCCTCAAGTTTGTCTATGTTTCGCCATAGTTCAATATCGAGAGAATTTATGTTTCGACAAGAGTATAAGGTTATCAGAATTTCAATTAAAAAGACTTAAATTCTAAAATATTGCCAAGTATGTGGCCTCAAGTTTGGCTATGTTTTAACATACCAGGAGTTCAATTTTGTCAGATATTCAGTCGAGTGAACTGGAATTCTCAAGTCTTGCTAGGTTTGTGGCCTCCGTGTTTGTTTATGTTTCAGCAGAGTTTAAGAGTTTTATTTAGTCACATGTAGCTCTGTGCAGCGATTGGAGGAGTAAGAAAACATGTGCACTTCAGATATTAGATAGTATTTATTTTTGTGGATTCATATTTATGTTCATTTATAAACTCATAAATGAGTTGATGTATGGTTTGGTATATATGTTTTTATTTTGTGTGGCAATATGTGTTTAGTTTCTTTATCTTGTCATGATTGGAAATTTTTGTTTTTTCTGTTCAAGTGCTTCATTTTCAAGTCAAGTTTATGAGAGTACCAGATTGATAAGCAAACAATCATCATTTTTGTGTATTCAAATTCAGTAAAAATCTGCAAATGCTTCTTCACTTTATTTGATTCACACACAAAAAAAGGAACAATTCAAGAATAAGATAAGTTTCTTGGGATTTGTGCTTTGAATTAGATTTGACATAACAAGAGGTATATGTGGTTTGTTTTTGGACTATAGATTCATATTGCATTGAAGAAAGTTGTTGTTATATGGAAGCCAGAGAATATACTAGGCCTGCAAGAAAAAACTATTACACATAAAGCGAGATACCAGCAAAAGATGATCTTTGATCATTATTATTTCCAGTACTCCAAAAGATTTACAGCCAGAATGCACCATGCAACCCTTCTGTTCTGCAGACAGCAATCCATCTCAACGATCCAAGTGTTAAAATAATGACTACGGATCTAAGAATGGCTACAATGCAATACAGAAACAGGTACCTCCTTGAGAATATTGTTCCCACAGAAGATATATCATGCAGAATTAAACAATGGACAAACCATTTTTTAATCAAAATTTAACTCTCAAATTTAGCTTATTCCTAAATTTAGTGGCACAGAAGGGATCAACTACAAACTTACATCATGGATTTTGATAGCCAAGTATACTCTCTCTCTTAGGGAGAGAAATGTGCATCTCGACTCGTTGCAGTTAAGATTCATTTCACTGACTTCTTTTGCAGGCCTAGTAGCTAATTGTAAAGAAGGCTTACTCCTTTTCCTTTCCATTGAATTGTTCTAGCAAAAAGCATTCCACCTCGTCTTAAAAGATAGGGGTTACCAACATGTTCCGTCTATTTCTTGTGTTCTATTTCTACTTTTTTTTCTCTTCTGTTCTTTCCTCTTCTCGCAAAGATGCTTTAATTTAGAATGTAAAATTAAATCAGAACATATTGGGTTCGAACCCAAGCTTGAACATATTTCAGGTTGCTTGTTGTTTTTTTATTTCCAGTTTTGTTGATAATTTCAGATATGTTTCTATTTAATTTATCTTCTCTTGAACATTTTTTCCAGTCAAGTAGAATACACTAGTTGAATGTGTAAATAAGAGCGAGTATACAAATTGATTATTAATATTACTATTGGCCATAATTAATATAATTGTAGAGTAAGAATTTGGGGTTGTTTTGTGTAATTTGTTATAGTTAAGCATTTAATTATGTCCCCCATTATATATTGAAGGTGTATATGTTGTTAATATGAACTGTGTAAAGTAAACAAACAAAAAAATCTGTATGAAAATGTACATAGTATTCTGTTATATAGCGAGTGTGATTTTTCTAACGAGTAATGATGGCCTATCATAACCTGTAGATAGTTGGGTGTTTAAATGCTATGCAAACATCACTATGTGAGGGATACTATTAAAGAGAAACGATTTGCTGAGATGTATACTGGTCTTCCACAGGTAATTAATTGGGATATATTTTGATTGTCAATTTTTCGTGTGAAAATGTAACATAGATATAATACAACTTGAAATCTGTAGAAAATGCACTGAACTCACTTTTCAATCAAAACAGAATCGAGTTGAGTAAAAGATAAATCACATCTTAAATATGTACCTTACTATCTTCTGTCTCTCTAGATCTTTCTCTCTCTCTCTCTCTCTCTTTCTCTCTGTATCTATCTGTCTGTCTGTCTCTCTCTCTCTCTCTCTCTCTCTCTCTCTCTCTCTCTCTCTTTCTATCTCTGTCGAAGATTTCTCTACAATGGGTGTTTAAAATGATTAAGTATTGATCAATGTAAAGGTCACACAACATGCTAGATATGGCATTTGATGTAAAGCTTTTATAATGATAACTAGATCCTACCAGGAAATTTAAATGTGCTTAAATCAAAAGTTAATTCACAAACAGCAGGGCATGCTCAAAGTTCCCATGCGTTACCAAGTATTGTAGAATTGTATTATGGAATTGTAAAGATAGATTAACATAAAATGTCAAGTTATAGGATATATTGTCTGATTAAAGCTGTATCGGCTTGATACACTAATCTGATATAGTGAATCATATATGTATGGGGACAAAATGGCTTGGATTTGCTAAGTAATATAATCATCATCTCAATGTATGTCCCCTGATAGCTTAAAGGTAATACAAAGTTTTGGTATGGGGTCATGAATTCGGTTCAAATAAACCTATTGGAAGCATATGCGATCCTACAATATTCAGTGATCGTTGTCGCAGTGAAATCAAGTCTAAAGTTACGAAATTGTAAATAATACACTCTTTATGTTGTATAGCTCCCTCTCAAGGTCAAGATATTAATTAAGCTATAAAACAATGTTTTTTGACTAAAATCGACCGATGAGCTATTCCCGTTTGGAAATTATGTATCACATCTACATATTCTGAGATTTTCATGGTCGCAGCTACCATTGTACGGTCGTAGGCACTATTTGAAATTTAACAAAATTTACCGGGAGCACCGGTAAATTTTTATATTCAATTTTTCTCGAAAGCAGAAGTGTTTTAGGGGCTAAATTTTATAGGGCTTATAATACATCCACAGGGGCATCCAAATATATCAAAATTGTACAGAGTCACTATCCACCCAATTTCAAAATTTCCCCAAACTTTGTATTACCTTTAACTATGATAAACAAGACAATTTCAGACTCAGTAGTGAGTTATTAATACCGTAGCCTTTTGCTCAGACTGGTCTCAATAAGGTATTATTTACTTGATTTAAAGCCCATTGTATTTCACATATTCCATGTGTCTGATAGATTACTGTGACCTTTCAAGTCATTATCAACATGTAAAGAATCCATAGTCTCATTTAAATCAGCATTATGCAGTGTGTTTGAAATGAAGATTCACATCATGTAGTCCATGATTCCAATACCCTATACTTTAAAGTTCATCAGCTTTGAACTAAAACCAGCACAATAATTGCATATTTCTCAAACCGAACTATTATCATATGCAAAAGTGGCAAGTTATTTCATGCTGGAAATTTATATCCCTTTAAGTTTACTAACATTGAACATCTCCTAATATCTCTATTTCTCTTGCGTAATTTACATTTAAAATGAAGAATTCCTTTTGTGATGTGTGTGTGTACCTGTGTATTTATAGGTTTCTTATATTTGCACCCACAGTATATTATATTATTTAACAAAAAGACAACTCCTATGTTCTCTTGTGGACGGACATGAGTATTAGAATGATATGAATTAATGGGCTTAAATGCGGGATATGTTTGGCTAAAATGTAATAATGAAGTGTAAAGCATGTACAGACTAATCTCACTTATTGTCACACAGCCGTGGAATAGTCGCTTATACAATAAAAAATGCTGTATGCAAGTTATTTCATTGACTGTGTTCAAGTTTTTGTTGTTTGAGTTTGATAACTGAATATGAATGTTAGTGGTGGTGATGATGATGATGATAGCTGTGGTAGTGATGATGACGATAATCTTTGTGATGATGATGATGATAGTGATGATGATCATAGTTGTGGTGGTGATGATGACGATAATCTTTGTGATGATGATGATGATGATAGTTGTGGTGGTGATGATGACGATAATCTTTGTGATGATGATAATATGATGATGATGATGAAGATAACAATGAAAGCAATGAGGAGAAGAAAGAAGAAGAAGAAGAAAAAGAGGAGCAGGAGGAGGAAGAAGAAGATTGTTATGTTGTTGGGAGTACTTATTATTATGCTGATGGGTTGAAGGTAAATACATAATGTCCAATCAAGAACTTACAAACTACTTACACTCATACAGTTGCAGAAAATTTCAAATTTAGCTATTTTCCTTGAAATAAGTAGGCCTATTTATAATCAAAGTGAAGTATCCGAAAACAAAAAAGTCGTAGAGATCAGTGAGATGTATCAATCAGAAACGATGAAGATAAAGAGCGCCCTCATCCAAGTTGAGTGAATTCCGTAAAGTACATGCCTACCCCTTCTAATCTTTTTGTTTTTCGTAACTCAAGGATGAAAGGTGGTCCGCTTGAACGTTGATATGCCACATTCTCAAGAAACAAACATTGGGGAAAACTTTTGTTTGTTTGTTCGTTTTTTGGTTTGTTACATACTCTAAAATATAAAAAATAAACTTGGTAAGGGTATGAATAATTTAGTTGTCAATTAACTGTATATTGGCTCGTTGAAAGTGTTACTGCATTGACACAAGTAGATTTCCCACATTTCCATTCCTATATGACTGCATTAAAAGAAAACGGGTATGATTGAAAATTAACAATTTGTATACACCACTGCTGGTCAAATAAAGTCGAATAGGGAGTATTGAGTGTTCTAAATAAAGCCCTTACACTAATAGTATGATTCTTTTTCTTATAATCTGTTCATTGGGCGTTGCAAAGCATGATAATAAAATAAAATGCCTATACTGTATTTATTCTTGTTGCGTGCATTTACCTCCCAATAATCTAAAATAGTGATTCAATTACATTACTTATTTTTGTTTTAAGGTTAGGAATGACACGAGTTTGACTGGTCTACCAAAAAGTTTCCTCCTGCGTGGTAAATTATTGTTTTGTTTCATTTCCGTACTTTACACAACCGAAGCGTGGCTGGAGCATCAATACAAAATATAACAAATAATAATTTTAAAAATCGAGATAGGCGTAGGCCACAAAAAAAGAAACTTCAACCTTTGTGACGTTTTTCATACTTTGTATACATTCTTGGAAGAGTTAACATAAGTTATGATTATTGTACGGAGATTACACAGGGTAAAGAGCGAGGACATCTTGTTAAATCGTGTAGTCTAGTACAGCGAAATACTGATAATTGATCAGCGTTGCATTTCATTTTACTTGAGATGAAACTGAATGATCTCCCCGCTGTTGCTTGTTATCAAACTGATCTTAATTAGCAATATTTTAATCTTAACGTGAATCATTCGATGGAGCCAACATCAGTTGCATTTGTCATGATGTATAATATATAATCTTATATCAGGGTATATTTTATTACCATGGGGTGTATACCCCCGCCCCTAACACAATTTAATAGTGAGGATCAACCATACAAAAGTGCCATCGTGTTTTTTTCCTCGATGTCATTGCCCGATTGATTTTTAATGCCTGCTTTATTGTTGCATAATCGTATATAACTGGTCGTCTCCCTTTCTTGTGGGGAGGGGGTATTTTATTCTTAGAACTCATCAAAAGACCCCCCCCCCCCCCTTATAACGTTGTTTTTCAAAAGTATCGGTGTGTGCCCCTTTCCTCTCATTTAATTTCCCTACCATTACTACAATGTATGACATTCATCTGTATTAATTTGATTCCTAGATTTCTGGCTCGATAAGTAAAACGAAAGGTAAAACGAAAAGTAAAACGAAAGGGGGACCCGCCCCCCGCCCCCCTGGCCAAAAAAAAGAAGGAAAAAAAAAAGAAGAAAAAAAAAGAAGGAAAAAAAAGAAGGAAAAAAAAAGGGGAAATATAATTTATATATATATATATTTTTTTGTGTGTGGGCTCAATAACGCAACAACAAAAAAGTGTTCCTTCCACCCCCCCCCCCCCCCCCCCCCCCCTCCTAAGCAAATCTGACGACGTAATTTTCTAATTTCCGGGGCCAAACAAAAAAAATAAAAAAATAATTGCTCATCTGACAGTGATTAAATGCGTTAAAACACCTGAGCTTCCAGGGGCTCTGCCCCCTGGATTTCACCTAGGGCCCAAAGCCAGGCACCTGGATGCTCATCTGACGGTAATTTAATGCTTAAAACCCCTGAGCTCCTGTGGACTTCGCCCCCTAGCCCCCACCTAGGGCCCTAAGGCGGACGGCTGGATGCTAATCTGATGGTAATTTAATGCTTAAAACCCCTGAGCTTCTGGGGGCTCCGCTTCCTGGACCCCACGCCAATTAGTGACCTGCCAGTGTCACAAATAAGGTATGATTATGCTTATCTGACGAAATTAAATGTATAAACCCCTGAGCTGAGCTCCTGGGGGCTCCGCCCCTTGGACCCAACACCAATTTGTGTCCTGCCAGTGTCACAAATAAGGTATTAAAATATGCTCATCTGACCGTAATTTATTGCCCAAAACCCCTGGGCTTCCGGAGGCTCCTTCCCTTGGACCCCACGCCAATTCGTGACCTGCCAGTGTCACAAAAAGGGTATAAAATTATGCTCATCTGATGTATAAAACCCCTGAGCTTCTGAGGGCTCCGCCCCCTGGACCTAACATCAATTTGTGTCCTGCCAGTGTCACAAATAAGGTATAAAATATGCTCATCTGACCGTAATTTATTGCCCAAAACCCCTGAGCTTCAGGGGGCTCCGCCCCCTGGACCCCACAATAATTTATGACCTTCCAATGTCACAAATAAGGTCTAAAATTATGCTCATCTGACAATACTTTGATTTATAAAACCCCTGAGCTTCTGAGGGCTCCACCCCCTGGACCAAACACCAATTTGTGTCCTGCCAGTGTCACAAATGAGGTATTAAAATATGCTCATCTGACCGTAATTTATTGCACAAACCCCTGAGCTTCCGGGGGCTCCGCCCCCCTGGACCCCACGCCAATTCATGACCTGCCAATGTCACAAATAAGGTCTAAAATTATGCTCTTTCGACAATTATTAAATGCCTATACCCCCTGCGCTTCTGGGGGCTCCACCCATTGACCCCCGCCGAGAAACGTTCAGCGGTGCTTGCATGTAAGAGTGGGGGTGATGGGGATTTATGTTGTCTACCCCCCCCCCCCCCAAAAAAAAAAAAAAAAACCCGTTTTTTCCACTGCCGGTATCACCATTACGTACCAATATTTGGATCGCATAATTTCAAATTTGGGCCCCCCTAAGAAATCCTGGATCCGCGCCTACCCCCACCCCCATGTTCACAGACATCGTCGACCTTAATATTTGATTGTATGGATTTCATATTTAAGTTTAGTCTCATTATGAGCACCGATTTATTTTGCAGATCGACGTGACGTAATGACAAAAGTCACAAAACGGGACTTTTTTTTCGATTGATGAAAAAAAGAAAAGAAATCAAGTTGTAACATAAAACAAATAACCCCATCCAACCAAACACACTACTACTTCCCCCCCCCCCCCCCCCCGCCATGCGAAACACACATTTAGGCATTGAGTTGG
Source organism: Strongylocentrotus droebachiensis (assembly GCA_035222895.1). Classification (NCBI taxonomy): domain Eukaryota; kingdom Metazoa; phylum Echinodermata; class Echinoidea; order Camarodonta; family Strongylocentrotidae; genus Strongylocentrotus; species Strongylocentrotus droebachiensis. The sequence continues at coordinate 75,444 of JAVYIG010001649.1, read as the reverse complement.
CTAGCGCAATTTCATTTTCATCTTTAGTAGAATCAGTTGTAAAAAAAGCAAATTCTCGTCTGAAATTTTTGTACAGATATCAAAGTTGTATGGATTTAAAAGCAAGACGTACACTCTGTTTTGCTCTTATTCAATGTTTATTTGACTATGCTAACCCTGCATGGTATAGTAACATAAACAAGTCAGATCAAAAGAAGTTGAAGATTATACAGAACAAAATGGTGAGATTTATCAACTGTTCTGGTCCAAGAACTCATGTTGGCTACAGCGAACTTTCTAAAGCTGGTTTTCTTGAAGTCGACCAAAGATCAAAACAACTCGCATTGCATCACGTGCATAAAATATATCATACTAGGTCGAATCATTATATTCGATCCAACTTCGATCTTGTTACTGACGTACATGATTATAATACAAGAAATAGACGATTCAACTTTAACTTACCAGAAAGAGTAGGTAGTATTGGAAATTCGTTTTATTACAATGCCATAAAACATTGGAATTCCCTTCCCAATGGTGTAAAAGAAATAGGAAACTATGATCATTTTAAGAGGAAATTAAAGGAATACCTAATACTTGACAGTCAGAGAAGAGAAGTGAATGACATGTTATATGATTGAAATTTGTATTCTTCTGTCGGTTCATACTTTTTCATGTTGTATATACTTATGTTTTCGTACGTTATAGAAATTCTACAAATTCATCATTATTTTCCTCTTCTTCCTTCTCCTCTTTTTCTTCTTCTCCTTCTTCTTTTTCTTCTTGTACTTAATATCATTTCTATCATCAGTTTAATGTTGTTATTATTATTATTATCTTTAATAAGTAGTTCTTTTAATTTTCTTATCTGTCTGTAAATATTACTATTTTAACTTATTAATTTTATACATGTCTGTAAGGGACCCCGCTGGAAATAAGCTCTCGAGCTTTCGTGGGTTATCCTGTTCAAGCTGACTTATTTTTGATCTGTTATTATTGTATATTGTTGTATGTTGGAAGCTTGTCGAATAAAAATCAATCAATCAATCAACCCGACCAACTTCCACTCTCCCGCTCCAACCCCCTCAGTCACCCCTCCCCTACCCCCACCCCATCACCCAACGTAACGCCCTTCCTAGGCCCATCCCCCATCGTCATCAGTGGTCACCTGACAAGTTGCCTAGCACAGGATCAGCTGTTTGTATAATGGTTTCATTTAGCGACCAATAACAGCGCCCAATGCGGATTCGGGCGTAGTTAGCCCAGAAAACAACAGAATTCGTCCTATGGTGTCTTCAAAAATAAAAACGGAAAATGAATGTGTAACATGGGTAATAAATAGAAGAAAAAATTGAAGAAAGCTTTTACTAGAGTCGCCAGTGTGAAAATGAAACGTGGCATCTTATAGCAAAACAAAGACCTTATAAACTGGTACATTTCAAGCGTAGAAAACGTCTGATTTCAATTTCAAGTTGGGATTATATTACACCCATTTAGGAACACGCAATTCTAAGGAGTTTAGTTTAGCGAACGAATAGATGTTAATACTATTGTTAAATAAACAAAGTAAGATCGAACTAAACAATATACTGAATAATTTAGTTTCAAGAGATTTTGGCTAGTTTTCAGATTTGCAAAATTAAATATAGCTCCAATGGAAATCGGCCTTTTAACACAGAGTGTTTAATAAAGTATATGACTCAAATTATCGAATTTTAGATAAAAGGCATTTATTGTATGATATTTTATTGAGATAATGACGCTTATCAATTAAGGGTGAATGGTATTACTGTTTCAGATCGAAGTTAAGGCTCATATTGGCAATTACGGGGTTTATCCGCACTGAATACCTATACATATATGTACAATTAAGACCAAAATACGTTTTCAAGTTCGAAGGCTTTTAAAACTACCTTAAATGACCTACACCATTTTAAAGCTGAAAACCAGGGGGGTGTTTCACAAAGATCCTAAGTTGAACTTATCTCTAAGTTGGACTTAAAATTCATGGGAAGCCATTAGCATCCTTGAAAATATTTTGTAATTTTTTTTCAGAAGGCATAAAATGTTGATTCAAATCATTCATATTTTCTATTATCATGGGAGATTTCATGTTCTTGATGAGGAATTGATGAAAAGTTTAAAATATTCCAATTTTTGCTTTTGAATATATTTCAATTTAAGGCTTCAATGGCTGTCCATACTTTTTAAGTCCAACTTAGTGTTAAGTTCTACTTAGGATCTTTGTGAAACACTCCCCAGCCCTTTACACTCCGATATAAGGCCAAATAATTAAAAAAAACATGTTTAGCGTCCTGTTTTTTTGAAACATAGGAAGGAGGAGGCCCTTTTTTTTCTTTCAAAATGGCCGCTCAAAATGGCAGCTCGGTACTTTTTCCCTGACAGTCGGGCTATTTTTCAAGATGGCCGCCGACAATTTAAAAAAAAAAAAAAAATCAGAAATAGATCCATTTTAAGCAGTGTTTTTCATGTTTTTTTTTTCTATTTAAAAAAAAAAAAAAAAAATAAAAAAAATAAATAGGCGGCGGCCCCCAAAGGGAAGCGGGCGGGGACGCTAAACATTTATATTTTTTTAATGGCCTAAGTCGCATGCAGAAACTTCCTGTCATGATCTGTACCAAAAGTGGGAGTGTCGTGGTCGACGGTGGCCGGTCTAAGGCGCTTGACTGGAAATACGAAGGTCGAGGGTTCGAATCCCGACACGCCGGCACTAATATCAGTTGGCAAGATATTACCTGCACTTGCTATACTCTCCACCCAGGTGCTAAATGGGTACCCGGTAGAATGCAACCGTCATTCGGTTGGTCAAACAGTTTTTGAGCGCGGTCAAGTAACGCCTGGCTGGAATACTCCCCAGGGAGTGGAGATTATGCACACAGTGTGTGCGGGCAAGCACTGAATGCAATGACCGGGGTAATATTTGTAAAGTGCTTAGAGATATTGTACTAACCGCTATATAAAAGCTAAATCATTATTATTATTATTATTAAGACTCGGTTCGGCATGTGACATCATTATGGGAGTAAAGAGTAAAATCTCAGCTTTAAAACGGTGTAGGTCATTATTTAGTTAAACCTTTCATATGATAGTTTTAAAAGCGTTCAAAGTTGAAACGCATTTTGGGGATTAATGTATGTACAGTGCGGATAAACCCCGTAATTATCGGTTTGAGCCCTTCAATCTGATAAGACCCAGACAAGAAGTTCGGCATGTACCATATATGAGGGCAAAGAGAAAAGAATTTAATTTTTAATTGGTGGTTTTCATTTGTTAGTTAGAATGGCATAGGCCTACGATAGTTTTAAAAACATCAAAATCTTATTTCTTACTCCGGGCTCATACTCCTGTTGCCGATACCGTCAGCCGAGACGTGCAATTTTCCTTTTCGAGTGGACGATTTGGAGACACTATAATCTTCATTATTGATGGCTAGCTTCCTCCTTATTGGTCGCTAGTTTCAAGAAGTGTCGCAGTTTGCACCCTCGACCTCCCGCCCGCGGCCCCGTATAGGCCTACATAACGGCCAACGTATAGCCTTCACAGCTCAGAGCTCCTGACAGGCCTGGATGTTACATCAGCTCTCCTCCAAACTTAAACATCATAAACATCGCTATACATATATCTGCCGCTTTTTGATACTGGATCTCAAATTGCAGACGACATTCCTTTCAGTGTATGTTTGATTGAAGAACAGTCTACTTTAACTTGCTGAGCTGAGCTGAGACTGAGTCAAGTCTAGATCTAGTCAGTTTACATTATTTACAATCTAACTGTAGGAACGTGAAGAGTGAAGTGCAAGATGGCATTTTTCAACAAATTGAGTCAAAGTGCAAGGAATGCTGCTGGATCATTGAGCAACATCAGAGTAGCGGCCCCAAGTATGTGACATTTATCTATAACAGTATTACCACTTTCATGTGCATTTATCTCTAGAGAAGAAAACCGATTTCAATTTGGGATGGAGAACGTTGCTTTACGCCTTGGCTTTAGCCTTTACTACTAATTTAATACAAACAAAAAACGAAACTGAGATTTATTGATGTTTTATCATAACTTAGTCACAATTATGATCAATAAATGACACATATTTTTAAAGCTTAGATGATCCTCCTCTTTCACTTGATGCAACTCTTATGATGCATATTTCACGCATGAGTGATTAAAATTTATTTGAAGAAAGGGTACCAAAAAGTGATTTGGCTGACGGTATCTGAATTTCGAAGAGGAATCACATTTCTAGAAAGTTCATTTTCTGCCCTTTCATATGACACCTCAATCAGGAAAAATTAGCTAGGAATAACAAAGTTCTGTTTGTTTAAAGGTAATACAAAGTTTTGGGAAATTTTGAAAATTGGGTGGATAGGTCTAGTGAATTGATCTTTACAATTTTGTTATCTTTGAATGCCCCTGTGGATGTATTTATATAAGCACTAAAAAAATTAGCCCCTAAAACACTTCTGTTTTCGAGAAAAATTGAATATACAAATTTACCGGTGCTCCCGGTAAATTTTGATAAATTTCAAATAGCGCCTATGGCCGTACAATGGTAGCTGCGACCATGAAAATCTCAGAATATGTAGTTATATAATAAGTGATATATAATTTCCAAACGGGAATAGCTAATCGGTCGATTTTAGTCAAGAAACATTGTTTCATAGCTAAATTGATATCTTGACCTTGAGAGGGAGCTATACAACATAAAGAATTTATTATTTATAATTTCAACACTTTGGACTCGATTTCAACTGCGACAACGATCAATGAATATTGTAGGAACGCATATGATTCCGACATTGTTAATTGGAACAAAATTCATGACCCCATACCAAAACTTTGTAATACCTTTAAAGTATTATACTATTAATGCTTGCATTTCCATGATTTGTTTATGAAACAAATTCGTTTTCACTGGCTACCTGCCATAGCAACAAACAGAATTGACAAAAGATTTTATTCTGTTTCGTTGACAATCAGCAAAATTTGAATTGAATTGAATTGAATTGATTTAGACCTATTGTCCATACAAATGGAAATTTGTTGTTCACTTGTACAGGTGTGTTACAAACAATGTACACAATTATACAAATTATAAAACATGATAACAACATAACATCAATGGCGTTACATCCAACAATACGAGCGACGTCCCTCAGCCTGGCACCTCGCAATTCAAACGTAAATAGGGAACATGGATGATAGAATTAGTCTATCAGATAAGCATGATACATTGTTAGTACAATGTGATTGCTTGCCTAGGAAATGGGCTGATCTTTCGTCAATACTTTCATAATTTCACACCCAATTCCAAAGAAAAAAATTTATCTGGGTAATTTTAGGTTCCTCTTTCCATTGGTGGTATCAGATTTTCAAAATCTTACCAATTTTTTGAGATAGCGCATGACTATGGTCACACCAACATATGGATCTTAGACTTTGATATATACATGTAGATCTTAAAATGCTTAAACATGCTTTAAAGTTCATTCTTACCAATGCCATGAGTACCATACAATCCCAAGCAAGATCAGGATTAGACTGAAATACTACCAACCGTTATTGGGAGTTCGTTTAGAAAATACATTAATAATCATTCCCCATATCATAAATGGAAAAGTAACAAGTTATCTTTTTATTTAAAAAAACAAAAACAAAATAAAACAAGTTTTTCATACCATACAGTACGATCGGGGCAGTGCTCACGAAACCATTGTTAGTACAATTTCATCAACATCCCATTGATATGCGTGTTCATTTGTACAGGTGTATATGTATTTCAGTGGGATGTCCGCAAACTTGTACTTACGACCGCTTTAAAAAAAAAAGAGATACCCAGGACCAGGGTAACAATGTAAACTGAAACTGATTACCTGACTACCAGCAACTGTCATCATTCATGAGTTGAGACCCAAAAAGCACTTGATATTCAACTGCATTATCATAATATTCACTTATTATTTTCAAGGCAAGTTGGCTCAGAGGGTATACAATCTGCCTGTTGAACCAAAGATTGTGGTTTCAAACCAACCCAGGCGGATGACTGCATGAAGCCTGTACTAGTTAATAAAAATTTGTTGATATGTCCCTCCCCTTAAAACCTACAAATGATTTGATCAAGATCTAGAAATTCTCTTAAATTTTGTTATTACATCACTGTCTCGTCCATATTTATTTGTATTTCAAAGGGCCTCTGAGAGGTTATTTGTATTACCCCTTCTGAAATTGTTTAACTTTTTTTTATAGGTGGAGGAGGGATGGCAAATGTTTTGTTTACATATATTTATGTACAGGTACAGTACATGCCATTTAGGTGCCCATGTGTCAGGAAAAAATAATATTTATTTTTCGGGGGCTACTTTTCAAGCTTGCCTGCATGAAAATATAGCACTCTAAAATTTGTTTTGCATTGAACTCTATGCAAATTTATGAGGGCTCTTTTCTGATTTTCGGGGGCTCTTTTGGGCATTTCGGGGGCGAATTTGCCCCGAGTCCATGTGTATTTTTTCCCTGCTGTGTGTACTTGTGTACCCCACCCCTCCCCATTTTTGTTTGGATCCACCAACATCTTTTGAAATTACTTGAAAAGGTTGATGTACACCCAGTAAGCATTCATGTGTATTTCTTTTATGCAAGGGTCACTCTGTGGCCTGGACCCACCCTCCTCAGAGGTCGCCAAATATCGACGTCGACTCGACGCCTAAGCCTGACCCTGACCTATTTGTTGTTGTAGTGAAGTCCTAACGTTCGTTTTTCTTCATTGGGTGAAGCTTTACTATACAAATTGATGAAATGTGTGAAGCTTTGACGAGTAATTTGTTTTTTCTGGTGATGTGACATCGAATCCAATCGGTCGCCTTGTTTGTTCAGGTGATGTGACATCGAAGCCACTACCGGTCGCGTCGAAATCATGTCGAAATCATGTCGAAATCATGTCGAAATCGTGCGTTTCAAAACAACTATTTAATTTTTATTCCGGTCACTCATGCACTCGCAGAGTGATCGTCCTGAGGTCACCGAACTTTTCTCCAGCGAAACTGATTTCGAGATTTCACGAGATCGTTTTCGAGTAGTCTACTAGTCTCCTACACATAACTAGTTGCGTGAGTATTCGCAGTATACGTGCCTGAAAGGCCAGCCTCAAGTCTGGAAACGAGACTAGTAGCCTACGAGCTGTCGGTATTGTACCCAGCATGACAAAATAAACATGTTACTGTATCTTTGAATTGAAACCTGGTTGACTTGGTACTTATTGAGCAGTATGGAATTACTATCATGACTATAGACCATTGCAGTCATGGTCTACTATTATAAGTAAACATTGGTGGAGCTTGATTTCAAAACGTGAAGCTTGAAATATGTAATGGCCAATATGGTGAAACAGTGGTGAAGCTTGAACTATGCAAATGGCCAGTATGGTGAAACAGTGGTGAAGCTTCAGACCGGCCGAAAACTTACAAAAGTGAAGCCTCACCTATGGAAAACTGACACAAGTGAAGCCTCACCTATGTAAAACTGACAAAAGTGAAGCATCACCTATGCAAATAATTCAAAGGGTGAAGCCTGGACTAACACATTTGCTGATAAGAGTGATGCTTTGCCTTTGTTTTTTGTAAAGCACATGAAGTGATGGTGAAACCCTGAGGTTACAAATAATTGGCTCAGGTGAAGAAAGGTGATGACCTGAGGAGGGTGGGTCCAGGCCACAGAGTGACCCTTGCATTAGGATGTAACGATGCACAATTAATTTTTTTATTCAATTTATGTTTCAAAGTCCAATTCACAGAGCTTTGACAGCAATCTAATGATACATGTAGTTTATAATAACAAGCTTTCTTCTGGAGCGATAATGTGCGTAAGTTGTTACAGATAAATACAAAAGAATTCCAATTTTACTACCATAATGCTACCATGCATAATGTTTTACACTGTACGTGTAATTTTACTTTGTCACTGATGTATACTTTGTAAAAGAAACTGCAATTCGGCTCTCGGGCCGAAAATGTTTTTTAATGAAATAAACCATTTTAAATAAATAAATAAATAATCATTTTTGGTGATTGTATTTTGTTGTAGTTCGTCACAAGGCATCTGCCAGTGCCGCAGCACCCAAGTTGGTCCCAGATGAATACGATGGGCCACTCATGAGAACAGAGCTTCCAGGACCAAAGTCACAGGTAGGCCGATCATAATCATCATCATCTCTCATATCTTCTTCTCATGTCTCGTTCCATGTTTTGCGAGGGTTTTGAGCTGGCCGCCGGGGAAACTCATTGCTTTCCGTAGCCAATAGCTTTCCTCTCTCCTAACTACTGTACATGTTAATACATGTACCATCTCAATCTACCCATCCTTTATACATCCATGACCCTACACATGTGAGTTTTTTCAGTCATGCCTATGTATGAGATATGCTTGAGAGAAGATCCTTCAGCGATATAAAATGGGTACTTTGTCATTGCAATTTCGTTTTCACAATACTTTATTCAGGCAACAACCTCATAGCGTGTGTCAGAGCTGTCAACCATTATGTTTTTCCTGGAATTATTCTTTATTTCTCTCCACATTATGGTAGTACGTTTTTTCTTTGTAGTACTTTTTTTTTTTTTTTGGTCGCACAAGGTTGGCAGCTCTGGTGCGTTGATTACACTGGGAAAGAAAGGGACAATTAAATGGCAAACTTAATACATGGTGATATTACTGTGCTTTGAGTTTCATGGTTTTCATTTGTCAAAACACGATAATATAACTAAAATCTTGAAGCATAGGTTTGTATTTTCAAAAAAGTCTCAAAAGATATTTTACACTCTTCCACATATATTTTTTACTTGATATATATCTGCAAGTTTTGAGTTATTTTTGTTTTCTTGCACCTAGTAAATATCAACGCAATTACATTTACCGGTACATGTACATGCCATGCATCTAAAATAGCCTTTATATGATATACCGTATACACTATTATGGATGAATATGATAGTATGCAAAAGGTCATCAATTAAATGAAAACCATATTGAATCAACTTTGGAAAGGATGCAATGCCTACAACCTTTTATGGAATTCCATTTCGCAAAATAGAATTTATTGTCGGTTGAGTTGAAAGTTCAGTAGGAAGGAATATGGTAGGCCTATATTTATGGAGAGTTATTCATCCATTCATCCTTTGTAAAATCAAAAGCCACGTCATTTGAATGAAAGGTCGCTCGTCCTTTTAAGCTGTAGAGAATACCTGAATTTTAGATATTTTAGTGTATTATACAGTGCGTCCCAGAAAAAACTAAACCATGCCTTATCAATGTTTTATCATATTAACTTAAGCACAATTATGATGAAAAAATGACACATATTTGTAAAGCTTAGATCCTCCTCTTTCATTTGATGCGACTCATATGATGCATATTTTATGCATAAGTGAATAAAAAAACAATGTACCAAAAAGTCATTTGGTGAACGGTAACTGAATTTCAAAGAGAAAATCACAATTCTAGAAAGTTCATTTTCTGCCATTTCATGTGACACCTCAATCAGGAAAAATGAGCCAGGATTCCAGGAATAACAATGTTCTGTTTGTTTAAAGTAATGCTCACATTTACATAATTTTATGAAACAAATTTGTTTTCGCTGGCTGCCTGCCGTAGCAACAAACAAGAACAAAACAGAAAATTGACCTCCACTGGCATACTTGAGCAATAAACATAATGCCATCAATATAACAATAAAACAATCAAATATCAATTTTCATATCTTTATGGACCTAGACGTCTGTAATAAAGATCATTTAAAATGGACATTCATATATTCATATTCATATACATATTTTCATTTCCAACAGAAAGGTTAACAAAGTTATTTCATTTTTTCAGGAAACTATACAAATAAACTTTGCACATAATAAAATTATTACAAGAAATTCTAAATTTCTGAGGAAATGGGGGGGGGGGGGATCCACTAAAAAGCAGTGCTTGTAGTTTGTGGATCCCCCAGAAGAAAACAAAAAAATTGTTTCAAATTTTGCCTACGAAGACTTAGAAAACACAAGACAATATTACCAAACAACATACAACCACAAAACGAACAAGAAGAAGTAAAACAGATAAGAAGGAAACGGGAGAAACTAAGCAAAACAAAGAATAGCTCTTTTCTCATGCCAGTACCCCTCCATTCCATCATCATGGGACAAATGGAAATCTAGGGGATGGAGGCAGGTGAGCAAACAATCGCTTCCATTTGCCATCGATCTTCTTCCCACTCCCAGGCTCGGTGGAAGAGACCCTGGTACATGGGTAGTTTCTAACGGTCCCAGTGGTATGGCTATGCTCTAGCTCTTAAATCCTCAAGCCCTGTACATGTATGTACAGTATGTACATGTACTTTTGGCTAGAGGTGCCTTTGTATTTGATACAGAGGGTCTGTTTGGAACCAGAAGGAACTTGTACATGTAACTCATTATACAGTGTGCATGGCCTAGGCTCTGAAAAGACAATATATGGCCTTGTGTGAAAAGGTTGAAATATACATTTACAATTTATTATCCTTAAAATATAGGTGTGCAATATTATATGTACGATACGTTTATGTTGTGATTTTGATGATTTCAACCTTGTGTCAAATACAGCATGTACGCTATAATCAAGTGTGCATGTATTATGGCTAGAATTCATGGTTTTATTGATGAAACTGTTTAATTACCGGTAGTCGGGCAAAAGCTTATGTTTAGACATTTGCAATCCATCACCAATGGACACAATGTTCATATCATACCTTGGATATCATACCTTGGAAGTAGGCATAAGGTTATACAAAACTTATTTGCCCCTCGGTGTCTGTTAGTGGGTTACTCTTGAATTTGGCGTTGTGCAGTTACGGATGAACATGGACAGTTGAATAGTTCATCAGGGTTAAACTTGTCCTTATACATGTATGTTGCAATATTTTCATCTTTTAATAGACATTTCTAGGTATTGAAACTCCATTGTTCATGCGAGAACTCCATTGCAACATCTTCCTAGATTTCATTTTTGTGACATTTTTGTCCTTCTTACCCTGAGATTTTACCCAAGTTATTCTTGCTGCCTTTACTGATTTACACACAGTTTGGTGGTGTTGAATGCATTTTCAATGAATGCATGGTACTCAACTGTAAAGCTATAATGTATGTTGATCCATTGTGTAAATTCTTTGAATTTCAATGTGATAATAACCATTTACATATACCATTAGCCCCACATTAGGAGTGTCTGCACTATCTCGAGATTGCCAAATATCCAGCTATTTGAACTGTCCCGATCGCAAATTATCCAGCTATTTGCGTCTTCATTAGACCAAAGTAGCAAATTAGCTGGATAGTTGGTCGGGATAATATCCCAAGATATCTCGGTCTAGTTTGCAAAATATCCCACTATTTCCGAACTAGCGGGATAGTTTGCGACCGTCTTCATTAGACCGAAGTACGGAGTCCAATATCCCGATCCCATCATGCACAACGATTTCCGGTTCGCACATGCGATCTATACCGCTCAGCGCGCTAGTACAACCACTGACCTCGAGTAAACACGGAAAACTGCAAACTAGACCGAGATATCTTGGGATATTATCCCGACCAACTATCCAGCTAATTTGCTACTTCGGTCTAATGAAGACGCAAATAAGCTGGATAGTTTGCGATCGGGATAATTCAAATAGCTGGATATTTGGCAATCTCGAGATAGTGCAGACACGCCTATTGGTATACACTGACTCTCTATACGAGCCAATGACAGGGTTAAAGGGATCGTTTAACAATGTTGAATCTGAGATGCATGGCCCTACGTGTTATCAGTGTCTATGATATGGTGTAATATTGAAGCCCTAAACAAATCGTGCTATAAAATGATCAAGAAGTGACTCAAAAAAAGTAAAAAATCTTTGAGTGACCGGTTTTACCATACTCGTTTTCCGCAATAGACTGTAGTTTTGTGAAAACCATTTAATAGGCAAACGCAAAATTTGGTTTCGATTTCCAATCATAAATATCTTGATAATCAGACAGGCGATCGGCTTGTAAAAGTCATGGGGTCCTGACTGACCTAAAGGTTTATAATTTTGATTGCAGCATGAACTAAATCCAGAATTTTGTTTCAGAATCTGAGACAAAGTTACCGGATCCCTTTAATACCACTTCTTCTCTATTTTTCTTTCTTCCACAGGAACTCTTGAAGAAAATGGACAGCATTACAAGGGTATGTACTCTGTACATATTATTTACTAGGAAAAGTATTCACGCTTTCCAAATGCCCCAAGGCCACTGTGTAGTGCTCAGTGATTGTGTCCATTGAAATGCAATCCAGGGCCTACGTGTACATGTATGTTTATTTTCGGTTTATTGAGTACATATGATATTCACAAAAAGTTCCCTATTTTGTTAAAAATTGGTATACAATCATTCAAATGTGACAATTTGTTGGTGAAATTTTCTTGCTCTTTGTTATTAAAAGAGCCGCAAACAATTCAATGTTTGCATAGTGTACATATGAAATATTGAGGTCAGCAGGCCTACAATATAATAATAATAATATGATAATTAATATTGGGTCCATATACTCTAGCTATATTTATGTTTTGCTGAGAGTATAGAGCCTTCACATGGTACCTTCAATTTCCATCCATTATTACAATGAAAATAGGTGCTTTGCGGGCTCTAGGCAGTGCAGTGCTCATACTGTATGTAGGTGAAATGGTAGGGATTTTGTTTATTCAATTTGATTTGACCTCTGTCATGATAGCAAATTTACATTTGACCCACGCTACAGTACAGTATTTACTCCCCTGTCTGCCTTCCCCGTGTACACATGTATGCTGAGAACTGCACATAGAGAGCATAATATATGCACCTGTACCTGTACGTTTATATAGATCTGGGGATATATGTATTTGCCCACCTGTCAGCCTTCCCATATGCGTTCACAGATATCTGATAGAACTGAAGTAGGTCAAGGCTGAAATGGTGCAGGCTTGAATGGTCAAATCAAACTGGTATGCTAGCTATTGTATTCCTTTCAGCTGGAAAACTCAAAATCTTTGAGAGTCACTCAACTATTAAATTATATTGCATTGCCCTTATTTAAAGGTAAAGACCAGTAATGGTCATGCGATTGCATTGTGAAAGAAACGTTGTGGAATCGATCAGAAAAGGTCGATCATCTAGCATCTAGCATCTGCAAGGTTCTGGAATCATCAAAATGATAAGAAATTTGGCCCATTCTTCGTAAAGTTACAAGCATTATACACAGAAAGATGTACCGTAAATCTCCGTGTATAAGGCGCACCTGTGTATAAGGCGCACCCCTATTTTGGGGGCATAAAAAAAAAAAAAAAAAAAAAAAAAAAAAAAAAATCATTTTTTTTGTTTTGTTGTTGTTATTGTTTTGTTGCCGAAAACCCACCAAATAATAGTAACAATGTCGTTGTAGAAGAATGTGTGTAAGATCATTAATGTAAATTAAAAACAGGTCCAGACTCTTAAGGCTTCATGATACCAAGTGTCCCACACCAGCCTCATCACATCAGCTAGCAGAAGCACTGTGTTCTATGCCAAACATCAATAGTCATGCATGATATGAATAGAATCCTCTAAATTTCTGACAATAGAGTACCTAGGATAGAACCTTGTGGTACACCATTTGTTATAGATAAAAAAATTGAGGAATTATTAAAAACTACATTTTGAGATCTATTAGAAAGATTACTTTCAAACCAAGATGACAGACAAATTTGAGTGTTGTTGTAGTTTCCGAGTGGTGAGTCAATACACTGATTACTGAGCTGGGAGACATTGCCAGGCATAGCGCCATAAATCGAAATAGGGAAGGGAAAAAAAAAAAAAAAAAAAAAAATTCTGTATCTGTGTATAAGACGCACCCCCGATTTTCAAATTTTTTCGGCGCCAAAAAAGTGCGCCTTATACACGGAGATTTACGGTATATGGGACTACCCTATCTCTCTCACCAGACCATGAGAGAAATAAATTTACCAAATATATGAATTAGTAGGCGGTTTCCCGGCAAATTTTTTATCATCATGTATTAGTCAAAACATATTCTTTCACATGATTGGTAATGAGAGCTTCCATTTCATTTTTTGAAATTGGGGCGTTGCCAATACTGGTCTTTACCTTTAATCTCAGTTAATTTATTTAAAAAAAACTTGTAGCTACAATGTAGAAGCTGCTTATTTATAGCAAGACTGAACAAAAATTCAAATGTGAATATACAAATGATAAAAAAATGAATTACAGAGATTACTTTTACAAGAAATAGAAAATATAACTACAATGCAGTCACACGCAGCTCTGATTTAGAAGCTATTGTCATGCATTCACACCTGCTCTATAGTGACCACCTGTCTACAAAGACCACATTCTACCCCCTTGAAAATGGTTTCTCATTGAAACATGTACTATAGGCGCCTGTACCTAAGACCACCTGCCTATAAAGACCACTTTTCTTGTCTCCCTTTGGGTGGTCTTTATAGACAAGATTCACTGTACATTGAATAGGTATTGTGAAACCAAGCATTCACAAGGGGTTGATGGTGAAATGACTTTAATACCTGTATGTATGAATTTCCAAACAGCCAAAATTCATTGTATGCATGTGAGGATTGTGAGCTATACAATAAGTAATTATTTTTTTCTGTTTCTGAACATCGTATAACAGAAAATTGAATCACAAAACATTGTTGAAGAGCCCTTTTGAGCCTTGTTTCGTTTGAAAAGTTGTTTTAAAAATATCTGATGCGTGACATTGAATTTAATGCTTGATGAAGCACTAACTGCTTAGAAGGGGTTACATGTTTAATGCATGAGCAGTACACATGGATCAGTCTTTTTTAATAATTAATTTGGATAATTTGAATTTATTATTGTAATAGATTGAGACCTGACCCTTTAGGCCATGTAAAATTGATTTCATGTTGATCGTCCCCGCCCGCTTCCTTTTTGGGGGCCGCCTCCTATTTTTTGTTATTTGTTATTTGTTTTTTGTTTTTTTTTTGAAATTTTTTTTTGAATTTTTTTTTGATTTTTTTTTTTTTTTTGAAAGAAAAAAAACATGAAAAACACTGCTAAAATGGCTCTATTTCTGATTTTAAAAAAAATAGCCTCGACTGTCAGGGAAAATGTACCGAGCGGCCATTTTGAGCGGCCATTTTGAAATATCAAATATCAAATAACATGGTACACCCTCCTCCTCTTTTTCAAAAAATCCGGACGATCAACATGTAATCAATTTTACATGGCCTTATACAGTTTAAGTTTAAAAATACAATGGTTCAGCATTAATTTTTGATACAATAGTGTTTTATTTGTGGGCTTGAAATGAAATATGTTTATTTAGTATTACATGTATTTAAAACACTTAAACAGTTTGAAAATAAACCCCATGACTTCTGTCACATACATCTGTACTAGTACTTTTGTACTACCAGTAGTATTTTGGTATAAACTGTACAGTGCATCCCAGAAAAAAACGAAATCAAGAATTTTCAATGTTTTATCATAACTTAATCACAATTATAATTAATAAATGACACATATTTGTAAAGCTTAGATCCTCCTATTTCATTTGATGAAACTCACACGATGCATATTTCACGCATGAGTGTTGAGAAACAATTTGAAGAAAGGGTACCAAAAAGTCATTTGGCAAATGGAAACTGAATTTCAAAGAGAAAATCACATTTCCAGAAAGTTTATTTTCTGCCCTTTCACTGTTTCTGCTATTCATAGAATTGAAATGGAATGATGAGTTTGATGCAGGCCTGATAATTACCCGATTACATTTTTTTCCCCCTGATTTTTTGCCGATTGTCTTTTTCTTCCCAATTTTATCCTGATTTTCCCTTTTTCCCCCCAATTTTCTTACTCAAAAGGAGGGGAATGTTTTTAGATGCCGTTTTCCCCCAAATCCTCTTCTTCTTTTTTGATGGTTTGATGTGATATTACCCCTACAGAACACGGCAACCATTCAGATGTTTGTAGACTACAAAGCCAGCAAGGGTAACTTCCTGGTAGACGTCGATGGCAATCGATACCTGGACTGCTTTAATCAGATCTCATCTGTTCCTCTTGGTATGTTTCTCCTCCTTTATTCTTCACCTCATCCTTGTCATAATCACAGACATACAATAGTGAGATTAAAGGTATTACAAAGTTTTGGTAAATTTTGAAAATTGACTGGATAGTGATTCTTTACAATTTTGATTTTTTTTAATGCCCCTATAGATGTATAATAAGCACTAAAAAAATTGGCCCCTAAAACTCTTCTGCTTTCGAGAAAAATTGAATTTAAAAATTTACCGGTGCTCCCGGTAAATTTTGATAAATTTGAAATAGTGCCTACGGCGAGACGATGGTAGCTGCGACCATAAAAATCTCAGAATATGCAGATCTGATATATATATTTCAAACGGTAATAGCAAATCGGTCGATTTTAGTCAAATAACATTGTTTTATAGCTAAATTAATATCTTGACCTTGAGAGGGCGCTATACAACATAAAGAGTTTATTATTTACAATTTCATCACTTTAGACTCAATTTCAACCGCGACAACGATCACTGAATAGCATATGCTTCCAATATGTTCATTTAAACCAAAATTCATCACCCCATACCAAAACTTTGTATTACCTTTAAGGTCTGGAGGTTGTCTCAGTGCTGAGAATCAGGAATCCATTGACCCATTTCTAACTAGAACCAGTACTCCATGTTTTCACAGTGTACCGATCACCAAAACATGTTTTGCTCTTGATGTAAGGGGTTCCATGTTGCTATACTGTAGTCAAACTATAAGCTTCAAATCTTTGAATACTTTCCCAGTGAAGCGTAAAACATCTTTGTCGAGTAGACTACAATAACACCAGTGACCTGCATACGTGCCCTGTATGCAGGGTTTTATGTTCTCCTTTATTTTCTTCATACTACTAAAAAATAATTTAGTTTGGTTTTATACATTCTTAAAACAAATTATTTTTTCAGGTGATTGGTACGCTTTAACATTATGGAAATGAGAGAGTTCAGAAATCAAAGGGTTAACTCATGACTCTTTAAGTTTTTAACACTTGATCAATGCCCTTCTGGCGCTCAACTGATCATACATGTGTTACAGCAGGCGCCTCGGACACGTGGGCACCCAAAATATTTTGAAGCTTTTAGATAATGCTCATGCAATACAGACTGTAAAAAGTCCAGACTGGGCCCCCTTCCAGAAAAGTCAGTGTAGAGCCTTGCAATGTTAATGCTATTCCAGTCTTCTGTATGTACAAATTTGTATTTCCAGTTGTTGTCATTTTTCATAAAGAAGTAAAATATTCTAACAAAATCACATTTAATCAGAAGAGAACAGGAAGAATTACATCTACCTTACAGTATATGCTCCCCATAGAGCTTATTTCTATGAATGCCAATCATTTAAAATAGAATTTGTTTAAAGATAAATAGTAGATTGGGATATCTTTGTAATGAAACCATGCTCAAACTACAGCACTTGGTAAATGTAGCAAGATCTATCATCTTCCTTGGCTCTAACCGTTTCATCTTTAATAAAAAAGAAAATATGAATGATATATTGAATACAAAGAAATCTGGGAGAGATTGGTTAGAATAAAGACCGGGATCAGTATTCAGAAGATGGCATACAGCACAGAGCACAGGATGGACCTCTTGAGACGTGGCTGGTAACCAGTCTACAACCTGCCACCTTGAAGCTTCAAATCTGATGTGATTAAGATATAATCAAATTTCATCTCGGGCACCAGGGTTCATAATACAGTTATCTGCTATAATGAACAGTATTCGCTAGCTTGGGTATTCCTTGCCGAACGCGCTAGTCTCCTCCACTGAATTGAAGATTAAAACCACTCTAGATTTAAATGAAAACTTAAATATGATAAAGTGTGCTTTATAAAAATGAATTGAAATGCAGGTATTTATCCTTCAGGTTGTTGTCAAGGAAGAATCGGTTGAATTAGATAAATACACCTTCAAATACATTTTGGGGGGCATAATTGAATGAACACCGTTGTAAATGCATATATGTACAGTACTTTTATGCTTGGTTTGTGATCCAGAGAATTGATTTATTGCAAACATGAAATGTACAATCCCAGTTCATAAGCTAACCCATCTTCTAAGAGCATTAACAGCTGAATATCAATTCACATTTTTCAACATATAATCAACATCCTTCTACATTGTACATAGTTCCTAATAGATAATGTTGTGTTTACATACATATTTTATGAAAACATACATACCAGTACATACATGTACATGCATGTCATTTTAATTTTTATGCAGAAATTAGAATTATCATGGCTACAGGTTTGATGCGCACGTACTTCTATATACATGTAGGATTCCAATGCAGGGAACAAAGCCCATCTCCTGTTGATATGCAAGATTTAGAATACTCCGATATTAATACGCTCCTTATTGGGGTGATGTATTGATTGGATGTGAGGCTGTCCAAACACTCCAAGATTGATGGAGTGCATTGAAAGAATAAAATACAGATTACATCAACCAAGAAAATACCCAAAGCCTGGGTTAAATCAATCTCGGCCTGATCAGACTAGGTTAAATTTATATGAAACTTGTATAAAGAAACGTTAACATCTTGTTCAGACTAGAAAATAATATTGTATAAAGTAAATAATTTTAAAAAGGTCAATAGACTAGCTATTTTCGTAAGGTAAACAAATTTAATGCATACGTCTTTGTTAAGCGCCTCGATACAAACTATTTGATTTGATTTGATTTGATTTATTTCTGTTTGATTTTCTTTTCTTTTGCATTTTTACAAATATGTAACAAACAAATATTTCAAATTCACTCATGACAAAGCAATGGTGAGAATAATAGTATTTCAATAGACAGAATCCGAACTGCATACATTAGTTGTTGCCAGGTTGGACAAAGATTATGACTTGCCCTACCTAGCAACACTTTATATGCAGTTTGCATTCTGACTATTGAAATACTATTATTGTTATCAGGTGAATGTAATAATTTGTATTGAGGCACTTCACAAAGACTTATATATTAAATTTGGTTAGATTACGGAAGGCTTAGTGACAAGATAGTTGGCCCAGTTATATTATTTTGGTACAATACACCGTTCAGACTGGAGAAGGACCTGGTTCTTTATAGATTTTTTGTTCAAGACAATGTCCAAACAGGTATTTTTTGCCATAAGACGTTTTGTTACACAACGTTTCTTTATAAGATGTTCAGACTAGGCAAAAAGTAATTACTTAGCCTATAATAAAGCTCTAGGGTATGTTAATCTCGGATACAGTATTGCTTGAAAAGTTGGAATAAAGTAGACACTCTCACACTGTGTCACGCGTGACTGCATGTATTATTCCATAGAATTTGGTGTTACTTGGTGTAAGGGTGTCTACTTTATTTCAAGCATTACTTCAAATAATACTGTAGCTTTACAATGATTCATTCCGATAGTCTGACTTCAAGGTTAGCCTCTGCCTCAGCTCAATCATGCAATCTCTCCGGCTCGTAACAAAAGAAAAAGGTCTACCCGTATTGACTTTACACACCGGACTTTTGCTGTAAAAGGCTCGTATAACAAAAGAAAAAGGTCAACCAGTATTGACTTTACACACCGGACTTTTGCTAAAAAAGGGGGGGGGGGAGTCGCTGGGAACACGCATATTGCGTACCCTAAATAACACTGAGTGGGGGGGGGGGGGGGCTCTGTCATAATAGAAGAGGACAACTGTTTTTTGCTATTTTGTATTTTAACCTCTTCTGCGTCTTATGGACTGCAAACCCTGTCAAAGATTTTGAGTGTTCAACAATATGTTCAAGGTCTATGTTTTTCTTCCTGAAACAGGAAAAGACACATTTAGATGAAAGCGATTCTAGACAAAATTCCACTCATGAAAGTTCATTTATAACAACTGTTAACATTTATGGTGGACCTGGAAGGTTGTGCAGTTCATTTTTGTAATAAACGCATTCAAAATTCAAATTTACAACATTGTATACACTTTTACTTTGTATCTATCTATAACAATTTTACCTGGTATGAGTTTTTATTTATTTGTCTTTTTTCCAGTTGTTTCATCAATTCTTTATTTCAATAGAAATTGTTATACATATATAGATCTGATGAAACAACAAGGAATAGAACAAAAGAGACGAAACAAAGTAAAATCCAATACCTAATGCATTTGTGTACTGGTATGTCTCTTTTGAATAAATAATATTTTCTTCTTTTGTTCCATTTTCTAGGTTACAACCATCCAGCTCTATTAGAAGCCGTTACAAATCCAGATCTTGCTGTAAGTGACCCAACTGTATGAAACAATATTTTTTTCTTCTCGAAAGTTTTCCAAAGTTCATTATTTCTGAAATGCTATTCAGTTCTTTCTTTTTCCTCATCTTTCTTTTCCATTTTTCTATCTCAGTGTCCCAGTGTTCAAGACAAATTTAGTACTGCTACTGCATGTCATAATGATAATGAACTACATGTAAATGCATAATTATCATGTAATTCACCACTGAATAATTTACTCAGATGTATTTGTTGTACAATTTTTTTTTAAAGGTGAAAATGTATGAAAAAAAGCTGTTGTTCAGAGTGAATATAAACACCAGCATACATGCTTTAATTAACAACAAACATCACCATCCAGCACAAAAGTATATCAAGGATAGAGGCATTGTTGAGTAAGTTTAGCTTTTACATTTACTGTATAAATATAAATTCTGAAGAAGAAAAAAAAAAGGCAATTGTTATTTTGAACATGTGATAGAAAGAAGCAATCTCAAGGAAATATGTCTGTGTATTAAACCACTCTCAGTGTAGATCCTACATTATACCCACCCAAGAAAGTAAATTCAGCAACCATTTTTTTTTTTAGGGAGGGGGGGGGGGGGGGGGGGGCAACTGTTTGTGCCAAACTCTAGGATCAAATTGGCTGATGAGAACCAGGAAGGCTTATCTCTTTTCAAAATTATATACCGGTACGTTAATGCCCATTTTGTGCTGTATGGCCCGGCTGGCTGCAATGCTAAGAGTACATCCAGGGTTGGGTTGATGTTTGTCAAGATTGCTTTGTGTCTGCACTGCTAGTGTAAATGGACTGACGTCTCGTATGTCAGTCAGCTGATGCATTAGTACTTCTCATGCTCCTATTTTATTTTGCTTCTCTCTTCTTGCTCAGGGTTAAGTCCGCTTGATATGTTCTCTCTCCCCATTCTCCTCTTCCCCATGTAGGCCGACAACTATCCCTCATTTTCCCTATTTTCTCCGTCTTTCTCTCCGTTGTCTGTCTGCTTCTATCTCTCCCTCTTTTTCTCTCTCCCTCTTTTTCTCTCTCCTCTTTGTATATTTTTACTCTGTCTACACCTGTACTTCTTACTCACTTTCTCTCATCTTCCATCTCTCTATTTTCTTTCTCAATATCTCCTCCTCCTCCTAGCCCCCCTCTCTCTCTCCCCCCTGGCTGTCTCTCTCTCTCTCCCCCCCCCCCCCCCTGGCTCTCTCTCTCTCTCTCTCTCTCTTTTCCCTCTCTCCTCTGTCTGTCTGTCTGCCTGTTGGTTTGTCTGTCCGTCTCTCCTCTCTCCTCTCTCTTCTCTCAACCCCCCCTCCCTCCCTCCCTCCCTCCCTCCCCCCCTACCTTTTTTCATCCCCGCTCTTCTGTCTCTATATACTCCTCCTCCACTTCCACAGTGACTTCATCTTTACATTTCCATTCAAAGCGTCTGTAATCACACAACAGCCTATATCTCCCAGTCCTTTCTACCAGCATACCCTTATTCCTCCGAGCTTCCTCTCTTTGCTTTCCGTCCAACAAAATCCATTATCCTGGTTGCCTTCAGACAAGTAGAAATGTAAATGGAGGCAACATTCTTCCTTTTGTTGATTGAAAGGGTTAGAAAACAGTGACCTTGCGTTGACTGCAGATCTGGAAAAATACCATCCCTGGATCATGATGGTGTTCTCACTGTACTGCAAGCTTGTGTAATACACATGAACATCTATGAAATTCATTGTAATGGGATAAGTCAATGCAGTAAGATATAATTTTACATTGTTGGAAATTATAGGGGATACATGATATTCTGAAACTACAAGATGGGGGGGGGGGGGGGGGAGGGGGGTACAATGTAGATATGATATGAAGTGTCATACATGTATATAGGACTACAGAATAATGGTCATTACACCAGATTACTATTGAACAATAAGCCTGAGATAATGTGGGCTGTGGCTTCAAGTTTAGGAAAAAATATATTATATACCAAAAAGAGATTAGAATTGGCAGGTTTCAAACCTAAGCTGAGGGGCTGGGGTACTTAGATTGAGGGGCATTGTAGATACATGTAGAATAACAACAATTTGGGGAGAATTGAAGCATTTGATTGTGTTTCCATGAAAAGAGTTTTTGTTATGTTATTCAAGAAGAATCCCAGTAGTTGAGACGAACATAATAGGAAGCGCATTAGTTGGTCCGTCAGGCATGACGCTCGATCATGGTACAATATTGAACCTAAATCATTGAACATACATGGTGTACATGAATGATCAGAATCACAAAAGAAAGATGATCCATTCATGCATTTCTAAAAATTGTCTACTCTAGTCGATCAAAGGTGTGTGCCGGAGGCGTGACAATAACAATGTTTGTGACATGTAACAAAAACCTGAACATTATTCTTTGTTCATGTTAGCTAAAGAGGATCAAAGGTTGAAAACGTGTCTACTTCTGATTCATTGTGTGAAAGAAGACGTGTCTGAGAACCGCTTCCAACTGGATGCACTCAATTACAGCATGCGTTACAAGTTTCTGGACAAGTTCGGGGGGGGGGGGGGGCACATATTGAAACAACTGAATGCATTAGTTAGCATTTGCCAATACCTTTATGTGACATCAAAGGTAGTCATGGACATAAAAGTTACATTAGATTACATATTTTAAGAATATCATGTGGATTTTCCCAGAAAATCCATGCAATCGAACTCCCCTGAAATGTCACCACTTTTGTGAGATATCACTGGGGATTTTTTTCTTCTTCATAAATATGCACAAATGTACAATGCGTAACATAAAAAATGTAATTTGCCTGTAGGAGCAAAAAATTCCTTATAAGGATAGATAAGGCCATGTAAAATTGATTACATGTTGA
Organism: Strongylocentrotus droebachiensis; assembly: GCA_035222895.1. Taxonomy (NCBI): domain Eukaryota; kingdom Metazoa; phylum Echinodermata; class Echinoidea; order Camarodonta; family Strongylocentrotidae; genus Strongylocentrotus; species Strongylocentrotus droebachiensis. The sequence goes on along the minus strand of JAVYIG010001649.1, from coordinate 52,259 downwards.
TCGTCCGGATTTTTTGAAAAAGAGGAGGAGGGTGTACCATGTTATTTGATATTTGATATTTCAAAATGGCCGCTCAAAATGGCCACTCGGTACATTTTCCCTGACAGTCGAGGCTATTTTTTTTCAAGATGGCCGCCGACAATTTTTTTTTTTTTTAAATCAGAAATAGAGCCATTTTAGCAGTGTTTTTCATGTTTTTTTTCTTTAAAAAAAAAAAAAATCAAAAAAAAAAAATCAAAAAAAAAAATCAAAAAAAAAAATCAAAAAAAATAACAAATAACAAAAAATAGGAGGCGGCACCCAAAAAGGAAGCGGGCGGGGACGATCAACATGAAATCAATTTTACATGGCCTAATGAATAAAAATGTGTGATCTCTTTCATTTGAACTTGTATATGATATCTTTTCAGACAAGGGCATTAATTCTATGTGAAAAGATACATTTATGAGTTCATCTGGCTGTCAGGAGTGTCAGCGCACTTTGCTATTTGTAAACAAGTGCATCATACAAGGAAAATGCATTACCAGTACAGTACCCAATCTTAAACTAAATCACACCTTTTTATAACATGCATAGTTAATTTGTTTTCATCAGAACCTCCCCCTTCCTTAATATCCTCTTCTTACTCCTCATATTACTACTTCTTTAAAATATGATCATATTTTTTATTCATGGTGTATCTTCTATGCAGGATCCGTACATTACATGTACATCAAGTCATTAGTACATTATATCCTGAACTTTCATTTGTTATTGTTTTAGATTTCGATGATAAACCGATCAGCCCTTGGAGTGTTCCCACCTGCTGAATACCCTGGCCGTATGGAAGATGCTCTCCTTTCTGTAAGTCAATCAAACGGGGCTCGTTCACACTTGATATTGGAAACAACCTTTATCGTAGCGTTTTTGTGTACATTAAAAAAGAATGTGAAGTGGGGTTGAATGTACATGTATAGCTGCATACAATAAAGGTCCTATTATATGTGTACATACTTTGGTATAAGAGCTTTATATAACAGTTTTTTAAAGCACGTTGTACTTTATGTTGCAATACAAAATGCAGAGGTTTACTGTTTCATTCGTGCACAAGTCCAAAGTCTGATTTTCCATCAAGAAGGGCCATGTTTTCTAGTTGCCTTCCTTCCATCCTTTTTAGATTATCAATCAAATAAGGTACCTAGAGAGATTTTGGACATTTTTTTTTTTTTTTTTTTTGGGGGGGGGGGGGGGGGTATTATTGAATTAACCTTGCAGTTTGATGATGTTTAAAATGTTATCCTCTTTCAACTCAATATTAAGCTTATTGATAAATATTCTGGCGTGGAATATAAACATTGTAATTACCGAGGCTGAAAGTTTATATACCGTTTATCAACATGAAAATATTATTGTATCATGCAAGTCATTCAGGTGTATCCAACACAAGCTCCTTGCTTCATAGAATTTTACTCCTCCTTCCCTGTATCATATTATAATGCCTTTGAATTATACTCATAGCAAAACACATAAATGTCTTTGTCATTTGAAGAACATCAAAAATGTAAAAGAAAAAAATGACTGGATGAAAATTTGAAATGGAAAGTTTATGATAAAAAAAGAATTAATAAAATCCTTGTGTGTAATGACTGGCTATCAAATATATTTGAACTGATGGTGAATGATGAATGTTCACAGCAAACCAGACATTGAAGAAAAGAAAAAAAATGCTGAGTTGATCAATTTTCTTTTGGCTATCATACAGACTTGATCAATGTTTATCCAGTGGGGGTGTTATCGGGTATGCCATGTGTTTGGTCAGCAACAATGCCCCACATTGGACTTTGACACATGATTTCATCAAAGATGTTTATAATGTAATCTCAATTGTTTGATCATGAACTATTGTTTAACTTTAATTGAGTCTTGTCACTCGTGCATGACTAACTCAAGAACATTTCAATATTTAGCACATTTTTTCCCCCTGTTATTTAAGGGCAATAAACTTTAGATTTCTAAATACAGTAATCCTGAATAAATACCTTTTTGAATTGAATTGAATTGAACTCTTCATAAGATGGGGCCTTTAGGAAAGGCTCATAAATATTCTGATCCTAAGTACACTTTTTATATCATTCATTAAATAGATAAAAAGGTCAATAAACTAACGAGAGACGGATCACATGAATGATGAAACTTGTATAAAGTTTGTCTTTAATATTGATAGAAATTCCAACATGATATTTTCATATGATGATGTTTTCAGATTGCACCTAAGGGGTTGGAATGCGTTCAGACAATGATGTGTGGATCGTGTTCGAATGAGAATGCACTCAAACAAACTTTCTTACAATACAGGGTGAGTATTCATAATGAATGCCATTTGATCATAGATATTTCACAGATAAGATTATTATTTGTCTGCGGTAGGATTGTATAGCAGGCAAATGTTGTTTGTATCGTTAATGAATGCATACTTTATGTTGGGTTCGGGGCCGTGCCCACATGGAATGTAATTTGCATAGGTAGCTCTGCTGGTATTCGATGTGCGAGCTAATTCTGCCTCGGAGACCAGGGCGTGGCATGAATTAGTGTGCAATTGAATCATTCTAGCTTGAACTTTCAACGAGACAACTTTTATTTACAGTAAAAGTGCGTTGTGTCATGTTATCGACATGACTGTGTTTTATTAAGGTTTTCCAAAGTTTTTATGCTCGTTGAGTTTTACCTCTGGTTTTTTATCCTGGAGACCTGGACCATGGTCGGTCCGGTTTCCAGTGAAGGAAACGAGAAGAAATGTTTGTTAAACATTCATACTGAATAAACGGCAGGCTCTCAGTAGTCGTTGTCAGGCTATCCCACAATAATTGAAGTGTATTATTGTGTTATTTGTTTGTATTGGGAGTCAAGAGGGATGACAGATGAAATAAAACGTGAAGTTATATGACAGACAATAATAATAATAATGATATTGATAATAATGATAGTAATAAAAATGATAGTAATGATAGTAATGCTAATAATGAAAGTAATAATGATGATGATGAGGATGATGATGATGATGATGATGATGATGATGATGATTGTGCTGATGGTGATGGTGGAGGTGGTGGTGGTGGTGATGATGATGATGATGAGGATGATGATTGTGCTGGTGGTGGTGGTGGAGGTGGTGATGGTGATAGTAATAATGATGATGATGATGATGATAACAATAATGATATGATAATAATAATTAATAATTGATATTGATTTTTAATATTTTGTTTGTTTATTTCGCCAGCACAAAGCCAGAGGAGGAAATCCAACACAGGAGGAATATGATTCATCTATGTGCAACCAGGTCAGTCTACATTTTCAAAGATAGATTGATTTTAGATAATCTTTGAAGTTTGAAGACAATTAAGAGTTCTCTTTGAAGAAATTAAATTTTTGTAGAAACTGTTGGGAACTGTCATTGTGTTCTATTTGAAATTTCCAATGTACTCTATATCAATATTTCTTCTTTTTTTGTCCCAAAATTTGAAAAATTGGCCGGTCGGCCTTTGGGAGGGGGTAGGGTCGGCTTTTTGGGGGTGACCCATTATCACTTTTTTTTATTTTGTTCTTATTTTATTTTTATTTTAAAAGAAAAACAACAATTTGTTTCCTTCCTCCAGAACATACACATAAAAAAAGTTCAAGGGAGGGGGGGGGGGGGGGGAGTAACCCCCCCCCCCCTTCCCCTGCGTACGTGCCTGGATTCTAGGCACCAAGCTATCCTTGATGCCTGTTAGTGTCAAGCCTTGTTTTAGTCAATCCTATTGCTACAATCATAATTATAAACCTTTAAGTCATACATGAATCCCATATACTTTTACAAGCCAATCTCTTGTCTGATTATCAAGATACACGTATCTACATGTATGATTGGTATTATAAATTTAAGAATTTGTTTTCCTAAAGGTATTTATAACACTACAGTCTATTGGGGAAAATGAGTATGGTAAAACCGCTCACTCAAAGATTTTTACTTTTTGAGGCACTTTATGATCATTTGAAGTGCAATTTTTGTTTAGGGTTTCAATATTACACCATATCACAGACACTGATAACACGTAGGGCCATGCATCTCAGATTTAATGTTGTTAAACGATGCCCTTAAAAGCGATGAACTGTTTCGATGATCATTGTTTTTCAACAAATAACTAGAATTGACAACAATATAAGAGGGCGGTATCCTTTATCTTATTTGCTTGATCTGCCTTAATCGACTTAGTAGCCAAGCTGCTAGTGCTGTCTCTTATATGTTATGTAAACAAATTTACTGACCTGGATGTCGGAAATTTGACACTGGATATGTCAAAAGGCCATAAACAGCATATATGGTCTACAATGTATGTGTATAGTCTACAGTCCATGTGGGTCACTGGACTTTGCCAGATTGAGGAACAATGTTGTGTCAGCAAACTTTGTAGTGTCTTTTTATGCCTCCGCCACCGAAGGTGGTGCCGGAGGCATCATGTTTTCGGGTTGTCCGTCCGTACGCCGTACCGTCCGTACGTCCGTCCGTCCGTACGTCCCGTTTGACCGTTATCACAATATCTCAAGAACCATTTAAGATTTTAACTTAAGACTCGGGAATAGTATTTATCACCATAGGAAGACGATCTGATTAGATTTTGGAGTACGTAGGTCAAAGGTCACAGGTCACAGAGGTCAACTTATGAAATTCCTTGTATTGAGTTTGTTAGCGCGATATCTCAAGAACCATTTGAGATTTAAACTTCAAACTTAAGGATAGTATGTATCACCATAGGAAGACGATCTGATTAGATTTTGGAGCACGTATGTCAAAGGTCAAGGGTCACAGAGGTCAACTTATGAAATTCCATACATTGAGATTGTTATCATGATATCTCAAGAACCACTGGAGATTTAAACTTCAAACTTAGTGATAGTGTGTATCACTATAGGAAAACAATCTGATTAGATTTTGGAGCACGTATGTCAAAGGTCAAGGGTCACAGAGGTCAACTTATGAAATTCCATACATTGAGATTGTTATCATGATATCTAAAGAACCACTGGAGATGTAAACTTCAAACTTAGTGATAGTGTGTATCACTATAGGAAGACAATCTGATTAGATTTTGGAGCACGTAGGTCAAAGGTCAAAGGCCACAGCGCACATTATGAATGCAAAAACAGCTTGTGATCGCGTTATCTCAAGAACCGATTGATGGATTCATGCCAAAATTAGGTCATGTTTGTTACTTGCAGAGCCAATGAACTGAGTAGATTCTTGGTTCATAAGGTCAAAGGTCAAAGGTCATGGGCCCATTATGTATGCAAAAATAGCTTGTGAACGCATTCTCATTAGAACTGACAGATGGATTACTATTTAACTCAGAACATCTTGCAGAGCCAATGAACTGAGTAGATTTTATGGTCATGAGGTCAAAGATCAAAGGGTCATATATGTATATGAGAAATTGCTTGTAATCACAATATTCTGAGAACCTATCAATGGATTACCATTGAACGTGAATTCAATTTTTTTTTTTCTGTTTTGGTTTGTAAAATTGCTCTATAACGGAGGCATCATTTTCGACTGCGCGCAGTCGAATTCCATCTAGTTTATTGCTAGGTCATATTCTGTCTTAAACTGGATTAATATTAAATCATACCTGGTATTATTTTCATACCTCTAGACTGGCGTCCAAGGATAAAAAAAGTCTCCTTCCTCTTTGTCTATGATATAAGCATTGTCTGGAGTATGCAGCCTAATTATTATTAACTCATTTATTTCTCGCTACAAATAACGTTAGGTACTGTAGTCTGTGTACCAAAGGTAATCAAAATTTGTCTGGAGATATAAGCATTGTCTGGAGTATGCAGCCTAATTATTATTAACTCATTTATTTCTCGCTACAAATAACGTTAGGTACTGTAGTCTGTGTACCAAAGGTAATCAAAATTTGTCTCCTGTGTCATGAATGTACGGTATGCTCTGTGAGTGTTTCACAATTATGGAAAGCCGCTAGCATCTATGAAAATATTTTGTAAAAGTTATTTTGAAAGGCATAAAATGTTGATTCAAATCATTCATATTTTCTATTATCAAGGAGATATCATGTTCTTGATGTGGTATTTATAAAAAGTCTAAAATACTTAATTTTTCACTTTTTAATAATTTCATTTGAAGGCTACAAATGGCTGTTATTAATGCTTCAGTCCAACGTAGAGTTAAGTTTGACTGATAAGATATTTGTGAAATACCCCCCAGGGCTTCACTTGACATGACTTGTCAGAAACGTAGGTTCATTGTTTTTGGTTGCAAAATGGGTTTTAGGTAAGGCTTAGACTTCGACTTCGAGAAAGGGTTATATATTGTGTTTGGTCTAGGGTTGTAGCTAGGAATTTGTTTAGTGTACCGAACCTCCTGCATTTGGAGGAAGTATCACGCCACCACACTCATAATTTCAAATCACCCAGTTTTCCTGTGATCCATGTCGACCTCTTCCCTATTCACAGCTCTTGTTATTTTAGAGGTCCCATGTTGTCTGTACAAGTATGGTTAACCCAGTACCTATATGGGAGCTGTGTTGTCAATGTATTAAGCCTACGGCAATGAAATAATTCACTTACTAGCCCACAGATTTATTAATGTGTACCGTACCTGTGTGCCAATGTGATTGTTATTGACCCTTTGCAAACTGGTTGTGATACTGAACTGAGAATGGCTCTTTGTACGTAGTCCAGGGTAGCTGTTTACCTATTTTTATCCTAGATTGTTATCTCACATTGCCGCATGGATTGTGAGATATCAAAGGTGCTTCCTATGAAATGTAGGTTTACCAGTATGACTTTGAATCGAGAGGATGAATAGAACTTACAGTATTGAAAGAAAGTAAATACTCTCACACTAGTGTCACGCATTACTGCATGTAGTATTCCATAGAATTTGGTGTGACTCTGTGTGTAATAGGGCGTCTACTTTATTTCAAGCAAAACTGTACCTGCATTATTGAATCGAATTGAATTCAATAGAATACTGTAAACATTGTTTATTTCGCGTGATTAATTTTTTTCGAGCTGAGCGACCCCAAAACATATTTGCGGTTTCTTAAATTTGCATACATTGCATGCAATTCAGCCCATTCAAAACACGCATCAGAAGTCATGCTTATATTTTCGCGAGTTCTAAAATTTGTGCTTGCCGATCTTAGCGCGAAATCCATGAAAATTAATGAACCGCAAATATTTCCGCGTTTACAGTGAGCCATTTTCTAAATGTATTCAAATTTATACAAGTTTTCTTAGCAAATTAGAGCTATTGCATGTACCTGTTATATATTATTGTATTTCAATACCCAGGATGCTAGTTGCATACATGTACATTAGTTGTTGCTAGACAGGACAGACGTGTATTGTCATACCTAACAACACATAACACATTCTGACTATTAAATTACAATTTTTTGTTACATCTGAATAAAAAAATTCATAACAAAGCATTAAAAAGAGATGTAAACATTGGATAAGATTACATTACGGAAATGGCCTGTTGATTTGAATTTTATTTTTTTCTATTATCACATAATGGAACAGAATGAAAATGGCTATTCTATATAGAAATACTTAATAAGTCATATCAGAACGATGAAAGTGTATTCATGACATTGTGATCAAATTTATTCCGATTTTTGCAGGCTCCAGGGGCACCAGACCTGTCTGTCCTCTCATTCAATGGAGCTTTCCATGGCAGAACTATAGGTAGGAATTCTTACTTTGTTCCTTCCTTCTCCATTTTTCATCTCCCGCTCTTTCTTCAGCCATTCCTTCCCTTTGTTCGTTTTTGTTAGTTTTTTTCCTCTTCTTTCATCATTTGCTTCATTTGAACTCTCTTATTTTCCCCTTTCTCTCCTTTCTCTCCTTTCTCTCCTTTCTCTCCTTTCTCTCCTTTCTCTCCTTTCTCTCCATTCTCATTTAGTTTTTCCACAGCTTTGTTGCCATTCCCGTCTTTTATTCTTCCCTACCATCCTCCAAATCACTGTCCACTCACACACATTTCCTATCTTTAATATCTTCTTTTTCCACTGTTCCATATCTCAATTTTCCATTTCTTTCCATACTCCTTCAATTTTCATGTGCTCTCTTCTTCTTTTTCTTCTTCTTCTTCTTCTTCTTTTCCTCCTTCTTCTTCTTCTCCTTCTTCTTCTTCTCCTCCTCCTCCTCCTCCTCCTCCTTCTTCTTCCTTTTCCTTCTTATACTTCTACCAACTCTTCCTCAAATTCTTTTCCTTGTATATTTTCTTACTTTCCTCTTCTGTTGTACCCATTTTATTGCTTCTTTTCCTGCTTGATAAGATGCCTCCATGATATTTTGTCAGTCTTCATCCTTTACATTACATCATGTATCATCCTATGCTATAATAATTATTAAAAAAAGCATCTGCAGGTATGAAGATTATCTGTTTACAGCCAGAAGGACATTAAACTCATATTCTTGTACACATCTTTAATGCCCTTCTTGCTCTAAACAGACAAATATCATGTATTTGATTGTAGGTATGTTGGCTCTGACTCACTCCAAACCAATCCACAAGGTAGACATTCCATCCATTGACTGGCCGTCGTCAGACTTCCCGGCTCTCAAGTACCCCCTCGACCAGCATGAACAAGAGAACAGGGTGGAGGAGGACAGGTGCTTACAGATGGTAAGCAGTCAAACCTGTCTATAAAGACCACCTAAGGGAGACAAGATAAGTGGTCTTTATAGGCAGATGGTCTTTGTGTACAGGTTCCTTTAGTACATGTTCCAATGGAAAACCATTTTCAAGGAAAACAAAGAATGTGGTTTTTGTAGATAGGTGGTCTTTCTATACAGGTGGTCGCTAAAGCAGGTTTGATTGTACAAGATTATTATAAACATGATTGTGATTCCATAGATTTTAACCCTCCTGTCCCAGTACAGGTTGATTAAAAATTGTAAGAATTTGTTTGAAGTGATGATATTGATGTCAGACACTTGTTTGATAGTTAAAATGAGGTATAACATGAAGAATGTTGCAGAATATTGATGAGTAAAACTAAATTAATGATAATGAAGATGATGATGTTGGTCATGATGATGATGACAATGAGCTGAGGATTATCTTACTGAAAAATGTCAATTTCAAATATACCATAACATTATCCAACCCTGAAGAATTGTCCATGATGTAGGCAGTTTCTTCTGAAAGCAGGAAAAGTTAACCCATTGCAATGTTTAAACCTTAGTACATTTAGCAAAGCCTAACCAACTCCAAACCGATCCCATACCAACCGATTCTCAGCAATTTGTGGATGATGTATTACAGTCAAACCTGTCTATAAAGACCCCTCCCCCCAAGGGAAACAGAAAAATGGCCACTGTAGAGAGGTGGCCTTTCTAGACAGGTTCTACAATACACATTCTCTCTCAAGGGAGACAAAATACATGGCCACTATAGACAGGTGGTCTTTATATAGAAGTGGTCGCTGATACAGGTTTGACTGTATTTTGTTCAGTTTGTTGTTGGTCTGGTGTAGGTCTCCATGGTGAGACCTGGGCCCTGTTTCACAAAACTTGTCATCAGTGACAAATGACAGTTTTTGATATAAGCTACTGAAATCCTTGCTTCTGATTGGTTATCAGCAGATTCGTCACTGATTTTTGTAATTTGTCATTGAAAAAAGGCTTTGTGAAACGGGTCCCTGGGTAATACATTCATTGCAGACATTTATTCGCAATTTATCAATGAAACAAAGCACCTCGAGTCAAAGTTTCCCCTTAAATGTTGATGTACAACAATTATCCAAAAATGTAGAGGCCCAGAAAGGGTTACATACAGTTAGCAACTTGATTATAAATTCATACCCTTGTAAATTTGATGTTTTTGAGTTTTTTTGTAACTCCAGAATGAAAGGTGGACTGGTTGAATTAGGGCCCATGTTGAATACTTTTAGATGTAAGCTTTAATATGTCACATCCTCAATCAAAATAAGTTGAGACAAATCAAGTTTTTACATAGTTAACAAATTAAAAAAATTGTTAAGCGTGTGAATAATTTAGTTTAGTTAACTGTATGTGCTCTTGAAGACGGGTATTAGTATTGATGACTAGGGAGCGATCTGGTTGGTGATAAACAAAAATGAAAATGAATCCCAAACTCCTTGTATCTTCTCATGTAGGTGAGAGACAAGATAGCAGAGTACGCAGCCAAGGGCAAACCAGTAGCAGCGTGCATCGTGGAACCAGTACAGGCTGAAGGAGGAGACCATCATGCTACACCATACTTCTTCATCGAACTACAGAAGATTCTCAAGGAGGTAAGAATTTTGCTTCTTATGTCAATAATAAGCAATCCTTTTTTCCCTTCCTTCTGCTAGGGGCTGGTCTCTTTTCAATTTTCAACAAATGTGTCCCAATGAAGAATTTTGTTTCGTCCTGTAGATGGAAGAAAAATAATGATGGCAACAAGAGCTGTTTCATTTGCCCCTGAGCCCCAACTTATATTCAATGCTGGTAATACTCGGGCAAAGATGGCATACAGTTTGTATAAGGATTGATTTTAGTTATGACTTCTAAATTTTTGATGGACTTTAGATAAAAGAAATCATTTACAACGTTCAGACAATGACTATCCATATTACAATTGTTTTTAAATTGATAATATTTTTTTTAAATCCAAGTGTGGATCCTGACATTATTTGTCTTCTCTTACAATCACAACATTTCTAAATCACCATTCTCAATGATCTATGTCGTCCCACTAGGTTGGAGCAGCATTCATAGTAGATGAGGTGCAGACAGGAGGAGGTATAGCTGGGACTATGTGGGCTCATGAGCACTGGAACCTACCAGAAGCACCCGATGTAGTCACCTTCGCCAAGAAACTCATCACAGGGGGCTACTACTACAAGCCAGAGTTTGCGCCAAAGATGGTAAGAGTGAACTCCCCCTTGTGTAAAATTGTTTAAAGTGACTCGATATCTTTGCCTGGGATTCTGAAACAAAATCTTGAATTTAGCTCATGCTGCAATGATAATTATAAACCTTTAGGTCAGTTAGGAACCCAATGACTTTTACAAGCTGATCGCCTTTCTGAATATCAAGATATTTATGATTGGAATGTCAAAAACAGTTTTCCCAACGGTTTTTATAAGACTACAGTCTATTGGGGAAAATGAGTATGGTAAAACCTGTCATTCAAAGATTTTTTACTTTTTAGGGCTTCAATATTACACCATATCACAGACACTGATAACATGTACAAATATTGTTAAACGATGCCTTTAAAGAGATTTGGAAACATGTTTAAATTTTGAAAGGCTAAACTGATTTCATTTTGCATGAACAAATTGATTATAAATGAGTAGAAATATAAATGTAAAGTTGTCAAATGATATTGGTAGTTAATTTACTGTTAGCAGAAACATTTGAAAATGCAGTCACAGTTTCATAAAACTTAAAATTAATAACAGGTGTCACATTTCTTTAAAAATATTGCTCACAATCAAAATCAATGATTTCAGAAGCTTATAGTATTCAGCATACATTGAGACCAAGTTTTATGAAACGGGGCCTTTATCCTTTTGTTCTTCTAGGCATACCAAGTATTCAATACTTGGATGGGAGAGCCCACCAAGCTGATAATGCTGGAAGCCATTGTTGAAACCATCAAGAAGGATAATCTCCTGGAGAACGTTCAGAACTCTGGAAAGCTTCTCTTGAGCGGACTGGAGGAATTACAGGTAAGAATTCATTAGGAAGTTTTTTATATTCATAGAAGTGTTGTAGTCGAGTGGTTAAAGCATCAGACTTGAAATTCAAAGGTCGGCCCTAATGTCCTTTGGCAAGGCATTAATCTTCATATGCCACACTTGACCCAGGTGAGGTATATGGGTACCTGGCAGGAATTAATTCCTTGAAATGCTAGAGCGCTGTAATGACAGCTAGGCTAAAGCCGGGGGTAATGATGAATGCACCTCGGAATAGAATTTCTAGATAGACGGCGCTAAAGAAATGCCTATTATTATTAGGCATTGTAAGCTTGGAAATATAAACATTGAGTGTTAGTGCTCATAATAAACTTGTCCTAATTTGAATGCAAACAAAGTGTTCTGAACCTGAACCTGAATGCCCTTATTTAGGGCATAAATTTTGATATTTCAAGTTGTCTTTCATTTTTTTATATTTTCATTTTTCCAACGAGACCTGCATGGTGCTACAAATATTTGCATGCTCACTTTACCCAGGTTTTTATTGCTTTCCATAGTATGATTTTGGGGATTCATTTACAATTATTATGGGTTATCATGGAAAAAATAAAATAGCTCACAATACAGGAAGATAACCACTGGACTAAATGATCAGAATGACTTTTAGACAGCTCCTTTTGAATTACTATTCAACTACAAGTACTGAATATTATTCATTACGAGTCTACACAATGATACCACAATTACAGAATTTATAGTACAGTAAAACCTTTATAGTGACCACCTGTCCACAGACACCACATTTTTTTGTTTCCCTTATAAATGGTTTCTCCTATAAAAGGAGCCTGTTTACAAAGATCTAATTTTTGTGTTTCCCTTGGGCAGTCGCTATAGACAGGTTTGACTGTATTTATTGAAAGTATCATAAAGATACGGCATGATTTTATCATTCTTATTGAAAGAGGATTATTTTCTCTCTTTTCTTCAGGCCAAGTACCCACAGTTCATGTCCAGGGCCCGAGGAATGGGAACCTTCATAGCCATTGACCTCTCGTCTCCCGAGACTGCAGCAGAGATTGTAGCCAGAGGGAGGAAAGCAGGTAAGAACACATCTCAAACCATACCCTTTTGGGTCCAGCATGCAATCTTTTGTGGTTCGGTTCAATAGCTTTCGGTTCAGAACCTTTACAAAATATACTAGATGCATGAAAGGAAAGGGCAAAAATTACTGCACATACTGTGCCCAAAATGTTGCATGATCATATTGTGTCTGACGCCAGGAATTTTAAAAAGGATAAATTAGCTTTAAATTGGAAATATGTTGGGAGATTCAAAATCTTTGTCTTTCAAATTTGTCATTTGTTCGACTTCCAAACTAATTGGCACCCATGTATATTGTTTTCAGAGATTTTTCATTTTATTAGCACATTGTAGCATTAAAAGAAGAAAAATATTGTTGTTGCCAATTTGACGAACAGTATGTGATCATTTTAGTCCTTAAAAAAGGCCTGTCCTGAAAGGGATAAGCCAATTTATAGTTGGGCAAGTCCAAGGTATTTGGTCATTATAAGTCTTGTATGATACCAAGTATTCTGGTATGATCATATACATAAATGGACACCAAAAATGTCATTTTACTTGATATTAGGTTTTATCTAAGCACTGGTAAAGCTTGCAAGTCCATAACCTGTCGCAAATTTTCAAATTCGTCGTTTTTAACTTCAAACCTGTCGCTATGGCATGTTAAAACCCCTCATGCACCACAATGGATGAGAGATAATATCAAACATGCTGGGCCCTGTTTCACAAAACTTGTCATCAGTGACAAATGACAGTTTTTGTTATACGCTACTGAAATCCTTGCTTCTGATTGGTTATCAGCAGAATCGTCACTGATTTTTGTCATTTATTTCATTGAAAAAAAGGCTATGTGAAATGGGTCCCTGGTATCTCAGTGTTCTGGCTTCATCAGATTTACTACTAAGTACTAATTTTGCTTTGTATGTCTCATTGAAGAGACTACATGAGATCCTGCATGTGCACATAGTTATCTTCACAAGCAAAGGCTTATGATAAGTAACTTTTCATAGCGCAAATTATACTTCAGTTTCCATCGAAAATCTTCAGTATATATATATTATAAACAAAGTTTACTTCGACTTGTTAAATCTCTTCCTCGACACTCATAAAATCAAAATCAAACTTCAAACGGTAGGTTCTCGTTTAATCTTTTTATTTTTCTGTTTCATGATTTCTCTTTGTAGGGTTCATCCTAGGAACCTGTGGCAAGCAGTCCCTCCGTCTGCGCCCCGCCCTCATCTTCCAGTCCCAGCATGCCGAGATGTTACTCGATGAGCTCAGTCATATCATGTCAGAGCTCTAGAGGGTTCTGATAAAGACATTATGGCACAAATTCACAAAGGAGGTTTGTCAACAAACCTACTTTGTGAATTCGGGCTCTTGTGTTTCACACCAGGGTTTAGAGTTAAAATAAATAATAATAACAACATTTATAATGTGCACATATCCACCCCAAATTTGGAAAATATTACCTAGGCTTTAGCTGTGCTGCCATTACAGCGCTCTAGCCTTTTAAGGAATTAATTCCTGGCAGGTACCCATTCACATCACCTGGGTTGAGAGTGGCAAATGTAGATCAATGTCTTGCCAAAGGACATTAGTGCCGCGGCGGGACTCGAACCACAGACCTTTTGATCGACAGTCCGGTGACGTATCCACTCGACCACGAGCTTTGGTAATGCTGAATTTTTTTTTCTTTCTTCACTTTGGAAGAATGTCACTTTGGAAGAATAGCATAGCTCATTTGTCCCCAGTAAGGATCACTCTGCAAATGCCCTCATATTCTAAAAACAATGTGTGGAGTAACCATACCATACGTGGTGTGTGTAGTCCCAATTTCCTGTCATTTAGAAGAGTCCAATTTCCACAATGTACTCAAATTCTTATATACCGGTACTACATATGTAGGCCATAAGAGGCCAACACAAATGGTATTATGTTGTTTTCTTCATACATATATACTGCCTACTCGTACATTTTGAATAGGGACAGTGGAGGATTCTTTTGTAGAATATTGAAGAATGTATATCTAAATCAAACAAAAGTACGGCTAAAATTAGTTTGCAGCATTTTTTGATGGAAAGCAGAGTGAAACGTGGAAATGTAAAATAGTTTTTACTATCCTTAAAAGCAAATTAAATAGCCATCATAGTGTCCATGGAAATGAAAAAATGTTCTTGATTTTTTAATCTACATGTACATGTGATCATGTTGTGAATTTGTGAAGAACAAATTCTATTGTAAATTAAATGTAATACTATGAGCGATGGTACATGTTACCTCTGTCACAATAATAATCTAGAATTATTTCTTGACTGAATGGAGTTAAACATACGTTTGTACACCTCTTGAACAATAAAGTAGTTTTCCTGAAATTCTTGAATATCCAGTGATTTTACCCAAAGTGAGACCTTAGCAATCTTGCCAAAATGCAAATTATTATTAGGGTGTCTGAACGATTTTTCAATTTTCAATTTGGGATCGTTTTTCACAGTTTTTTTTTGATATTTGAATAAAAAATGTAATCAGAATAATACATTTCAAATTTCAAGTCTCAGCGATGTTTCTATCAAAAGATACAGCCCCTCCAAAACGCTGGTATATTCATATCATTTTGGTCAAAATCGACAAAAAAGACGTCCACGCAGAGTGATGTTGTTTTGCTAAATTCAGACAAACAGCTGTATCGCGCGATATGCAAGCGTATGCATATCGTACGCATGTTAAAGCCAATGCGCGACTTGCAAGCTTGAGCCACGCTGTCTCCGCGATATGTGCCATTGACTAGTATGGGTGGCTGTTCTTTTATTTTATATTAAATTGAATATGGAACCATGTGGAATAAGTGTTGTTTTGCAGCAAAGAGGAAAGAAATTTAGTCTAGTAAGACAAGGTAGTTTTCAGGAAGAAACAGTTATACATTCCTTTATGCAGTACCCAGTCTACTTATCTTAAGCAAATTTTTATGTACGTTGTTCTGTTCACTTGTTCATTTGTCCCCAGTAAGGATCACTCTGCAAATGCCCTCATATTCTAAAAACAATGTGTGGAGTAACCATACCATACGTGGTGTGTGTAGTCCCAATTTCCTGTCATTTAGAAGAGTCCAATTTCCACAATGTACTCAAATTCTTATATACCGGTACTACATATGTAGGCCATAAGAGGCCAACACAAATGGTATTATGTTGTTTTCTTCATACATATATACTGCCTACTCGTACATTTTGAATAGGGACAGTGGAGGATTCTTTTGTAGAATATTGAAGAATGTATATCTAAATCAAACAAAAGTACGGCTAAAATTAGTTTGCAGCATTTTTTGATGGAAAGCAGAGTGAAACGTGGAAATGTAAAATAGTTTTTACTATCCTTAAAAGCAAATTAAATAGCCATCATAGTGTCCATGGAAATGAAAAAATGTTCTTGATTTTTTAATCTACATGTACATGTGATCATGTTGTGAATTTGTGAAGAACAAATTCTATTGTAAATTAAATGTAATACTATGAGCGATGGTACATGTTACCTCTGTCACAATAATAATCTAGAATTATTTCTTGACTGAATGGAGTTAAACATACGTTTGTACACCTCTTGAACAATAAAGTAGTTTTCCTGAAATTCTTGAATATCCAGTGATTTTACCCAAAGTGAGACCTTAGCAATCTTGCCAAAATGCAAATTATTATTAGGGTGTCTGAACGATTTTTCAATTTTCAATTTGGGATCGTTTTTCACAGTTTTTTTTTGATATTTGAATAAAAAATGTAATCAGAATAATACATTTCAAATTTCAAGTCTCAGCGATGTTTCTATCAAAAGATACAGCCCCTCCAAAACGCTGGTATATTCATATCATTTTGGTCAAAATCGACAAAAAAGACGTCCACGCAGAGTGATGTTGTTTTGCTAAATTCAGACAAACAGCTGTATCGCGCGATATGCAAGCGTATGCATATCGTACGCATGTTAAAGCCAATGCGCGACTTGCAAGCTTGAGCCACGCTGTCTCCGCGATATGTGCCATTGACTAGTATGGGTGGCTGTTCTTTTATTTTATATTAAATTGAATATGGAACCATGTGGAATAAGTGTTGTTTTGCAGCAAAGAG
This sequence comes from Strongylocentrotus droebachiensis, assembly GCA_035222895.1. NCBI lineage: Eukaryota > Metazoa > Echinodermata > Echinoidea > Camarodonta > Strongylocentrotidae > Strongylocentrotus > Strongylocentrotus droebachiensis. The sequence goes on along the minus strand of JAVYIG010001649.1, from coordinate 35,362 downwards.
GAAAGAAATTTAGTCTAGTAAGACAAGGTAGTTTTCAGGAAGAAACAGTTATACATTCCTTTATGCAGTACCCAGTCTACTTATCTTAAGCAAATTTTTATGTACGTTGTTCTGTTCACTTTTATTTCTTTAAAGTTATGACATAAAACTGTACAGCACATAGGTAGGTAATGTATTTTATGCACCTAGTCCAAACTTTTTTTCTCCATATGTAAATGGATATGTACGTTACTTTTTAATTTTTTTGGCATTAGGGTAGTGCATGGAATGTAAATTTGTGTACATATGAAAGAAGCGAATTTCATATCGTCTTATTGACGCGTTCACACATGGCAGGAGAAACAAATGGCAAGTGGGAATGAAGAAAACAAGAAGTTATGCAACAAAGGTCCTACACATACTCACTCTCTGTGTTGTATTAGGTTAGGACATGTGTAGCTTCTTACATTTTGATACGACAATGCTTTGGTTTGTTCTGTCGTATGTGAACGATTCTGTATGGGTTACGATTGGTGAAAAGAGGACTTTTCACATATTATATTTTGCTCTTTGCTTTTTTTGTCTTCCTCCTTTGTACTCATATTATTCTTTAACCAGTATTAACATGATATTTAATCATTGATTATGATGAAAATTAATCATTGAATGAGGTATTTGCTGTGAGAGTATGATTCACACTGTCTGTTGTATTATAAACCCTACCGTTATTTTCCTCAACGTTTGACAATTAACATGAGAGCGACGTGAAGATTATATTTTGTTTGACATGTACATAGAAATTGATGTGATTTATTGATATCTTTTAAATAGTCTGATTCCCTGGTAAATGCATACACGTACAAGGCTGTAAAGAGGATGAATTACCAAAAGAAGTTATGTCACACTGCATGCTTTGGCTTCCATGTTGTTTTGCTATTTTCCAACATAAGCTCCTCACGGACTCCAAATCAACCGATTTTTGTTCGTAGGGAGTAATGTATAAATTTGTTCAGTTAGGTGTTGATTCGTTGGTGTCCCTTGGGTGATGCGTGGCATGCAAGTTTGATAACTCTCTGAATGAATATAAAAATGACATGCGAAGAGACTACTTGATGCACCTGTGCACAGAGTTTTAATGTTATCCTTTATTTTCTCCATACTCTGTAACTCCTACTTCATAATCACTAATTGGATAATGAACATATAGAAGATATATGCTGATATATTAGAATGTATTACATTTAAAAAATGTTATACATGTAGTTGGTTGTTAACTTAAAGCCAACCCTTTTATATATTTGTATCGTAATAGAAGATTTTAGAAATCTCTTTTGAATTTGAAATGAATTATTGATGGTATAATTTGCAAAATGTATTACATGTATAGCTAGCTTTGCATGGAGCATAGTTAAACATATGGATATGATTTGCTATGAATTTCACGATAAGGATACAATACCACTTGGTTTTCCTAATAAGCCTGAAAACAATCCAAAACAAGTTTTACTTATATTCTGGACATTAAGAAGTCTTAAATAGCTTGGAATAGTAAGGTGGGATTAAAAAAGTACGCAAAAGCCTACCTTTTTTTGTATCCGTTTTATATGTACGTAAAAAGAGAAAGAAATATATATGAAGTAATATATCATTAGCCAAAAAATATATAGTAGCTTAGAACAGAAATTACAAGAGAAAATATACAGTTGTTATTTTGTAAAACTTTGAATTCTTTTTAATTAAAATTACAGTAACCTTGATAAACATACCTCTAATCCTTTTGGTTATTTTAAGATTCCTTTTTATCCGTCAACTTTCAAAGTCGTTTGTTTTACTCCTTCTTTCTTGCAATTATAATTTTTTGGTGAGGGTTGTTGATTAATAGGGCTGTCTATGATATTCTCAATCTGATATAAACTCTCTTGCAAACAGTCGAGTCTCTGTATCAAAACAATTGGAAGAAATATTGTTTACTTATCAACGAACACTTTGTTTGAAATTTGTATATCTATAATCATGCTCTAAATGTATATTTTCTATTAAATATAATGGAATTATTATATCCTAAAAGTTGCATTTTGTGTATGTGTCTTAATTCTCTCAGTAATGTGTGCCATGCATACTATTAATACTATTTCCTCGCTAGTCTTGATCTATGTGCTCGCGAAAGGATATTTGTTTTAATTAATTGAATCAAACAGTGTTTTTCAGAATATTACACCCTATTCCAATAATCACAAGTAACTCCTTCTCCTAAACACCCCTCCCCCTCCCCCCCCCCCTCTCTCCCCCCCCTCTCTCCCTCTTCTCCTCTCCTCTCCTCCTCTCTCTCTCTGTCTAAAATTACCACAAACAAAATGAATCTCTACCATAAATCTGATCTACATTCATTTGTTTTTCCTTTTTAATTCAATAATCTCTTTGTTTGTACAAAACTTACTATACAAATAATCATGGTAAATACGACTGTTATTATTTTGAAAACTGCAACAAAAATAGTACTATACAAATAAGTGTTAATTTCTTTGTCAAACTCCTCTAAATAAAGATAATACTATTTCTAATAATTCTAGTACTACAGACAATATAACTATGTGTATCATGATATAAACATGGTGTATAAACTTCTTATACAATCAACATACAAAATTGCAATGTTTTTTTTTTCTTCTCTCAAATCAGTGAAACTAAACAAGAGAAATCATACTCTATAAATACACTTAATCCTAGCCAGGACTGGCAATACATGTGTTAAAAATGCATGATCAAATATTTTGAGTATAGCTGTGGTAATATCAATACAAATAATATATGAAGAAACATATATCTCTGTCCAATGATTATTAAAGTATCTTCCAATCAAATCTTTCAAAACAATCGCTTACATAAAAGTATATTATACAAAACAAATGATGTGATATATTACCTGCATATAATGAGCAATTCACATATGGCATTTACATGTACATGCATGTAGCAAGATTTCTGTCCAATGCTATAAGCATCGCAGAAAGGGATGTTGATACATGATTACTGGATATATAATCATCCAATGCCCCAAATATGCAAGGCCTTGGGGCAATTGTCGCCAAACATCTACAGAAAATGCCCATAACAGAACTTTGGATACCCCCCCCCCCCCTAATCTCTCTAAAAAAAAATTTGTGGGGGGGGGGGGGGAGGGGGGGAGTTAAATCCCAAGGGGGTATTCAACTATTATTTGAGCATTGATTGATATATGGCAGATTATTCAAGAACAATACAGAGACATGTATTATAATGATTCTATTATAATATCACATCGATCCTTTTTTTCTTTGCTTTTGATCATGAACATAACCTAGACTAACTAGAAAGGCAAGATATGAGTTGGTCAGGTGGTTACCTCTGAGGTTTGCCTAAACAATGGCCTAGGGTTCGATGAAGAATCATATCTTTCAGGTGGTGACATTATCGAGGCTGGTCAATAGTAGACCGAAAAAATCAGTCTATTTCATTCAGGGATATGTTCAGCTGAGACTACGTCTGGCTTCACCGAATAGGTGAGATGAGAGCGTCAACAGACAAAATGTATTGAAAAACTCCAAGACAGATTTTTCTGTCTAGGTCACTCAATAAACAATGATAACTGATACACGTCTGTAAAACCTAATAACACAGTACACACGTCGTAAAATGCATTGAGTCACAGACATCTGAAAATTTGCCTTTAAATTTCCCAAAAGTCAAGTTGAATAGTGATGCTTTAAATGCCTATGTTACAAATATCATTGAATAAATACAGGGCAGTTACTTTTATGTCAGAATTTTCAAGAAAAAAAATGTGAAGGAAATATGAAATTTTTACACCCTGATGATTATTTACTTTTTACTTGGTACAATCTAATAGAACAATAAATTAAGAACACAACCAAGGGCTAGGCTAACCCTTGGTTAGGGTACCTAAATTAAGACAAAAACAAAAAGAAATATCATGCATCAGGGTGGTCCAGACAGAGACTTGAATTTTAAAAACATCAAGTTTGGAAATGAGCAAGATGTTAAATTTAATTTTCAACCAAAATTATTTATGAAATTTTAGTCATTAATTTTGTTTGACGGTGCTTCCAATAATGGCCCAGACTGCCCCAGAGAGCATCTCAAAATCCTAGAGCCTTTGAGTGAGCCCAGGAACCCAGCCAACAGTGACTTTGTGCTTCACACACACATCAGTTCCTGTCGTTGGAGCTTTACATATTTGCATTTTGGTTGTGAACCGCCCCGATACATACAATTATGATGTAGTAGTGGATGAAAATCTATTCTGAGTTTGGTTTAACACACACACATACATGTATCACTACTTTTTAATAAAGCTAATCATTGATGTCTTCAGGATAACTGTATAATCATATTACAAATATAATAAACTGCATTTCATGAGTTGTTGCAAAATGATTATGTCATAAGGCAAGAAAATATGTTGTTTGTCTATCATGTAATTGTATCATAGGCTAATACAATATCCACATGTATATGAAATCATTAACTACATACATGTAGTTCATAACTGTGATTGAATTTATATAAAGCATCATGCAGGAATACAATTATTAAACCCTAATTCGTTTTCTTAATTGAGTTTCAGAGTGTTTCAGATTGGCAAAACTGATTGAATCACACCATTGTATTTTGGCATTCTTTGACAGTTTCTCGCTGCGAAAAATGACAACGTTAACATTTCTTTTAAAGCTACTGGTTGTACAGTATGTAATGACAAAAACCTATTTACAACTTGAGCCTCACCCCTTTTCAATAAACTTTACAAATGTATCAATCAGAGCCATATCACTCGAGCATCGTTTCACGAAAATGTCATTTTATGGTAAGAAAGATTCACCAACATCCCATTGAAGTTGCCTGGGATGTCAGTGACCTTGTACTTATGACGGTTTTGTGAAATAATGCTCTTGAATCTTGGCAGGAATTGTTTATCCATGGTCAAAGAGAAATATTGTGGCCTGTCAAAATGCAACTGCACCAGGGGCCCGTTTCATAAAACTTGATATCTATAACAACTGTTAAATTTCTATGACAAATTTGCTCTCAGCCAATCAAATGCCAGGATTTTAGTAGCTTATAACAGTAGCTTGTAACTTGTTATTGATATCAAGTTTTATGAAACGGGGCCCAGCACTCATTATGATGATTAAGATCAAAGGCTAGCTTCAAGCATTTAAACATTGAAAGGATTTAAAAGCTGGGATAAAAACAACTAAATAAACTGAGAAAGAGAGACCTGTTTGGATCATAATGGGGAAATTTCATCCCATTTACACCGAACACACAAGCTGAAATTTCAGATAAACATGTAAGAACATGGTTTTATATGTAACAAAATACTTTTGTAGAAATTAGTATAAAAAGTACAGTAAGTATTTTTATCCACAAAAAATATCTTGCTTATAGATGTTATGGATGAATATTCCTACTTATTCAAACATAGAAATGTAAATAAATGTAGAATACTCATCTACTGAATATACATGTAGGTCTACTCATGTACATGTCTTGTATACATGCAAATTGATAATATAGATGGGCAGGATACAGATAATTGAAGTATGATGTATACACATAGAAAAACAGCCTTTGTGATAAATGCAATTTGCAAACGAACTATACTTGTAATAAAACATATTTGCAAGAATTTCCAGAAAATAAATGAGAATTAGAATGATAAATTAAGCCTCTTTTCTCCCTTTTACATGTATATTTACTGGTAACAAAATGATTACAAGGTGAAATGTATGTAGGAAAAAAGAGCCCTGGCAAACTTGAAACACTGGCTTACTTTAGCCAGTAGAGGGCTCATGTCATGTAATTACAAATGTAGGAATACATATAGGTAGATGCTCACCGTAGAGAGCTTTTATAAAGGGTTAACAGCAAGCAGTTTGATGTTACAAATGTGAACTGGTTCTGGTGTTGTGTAGATTGTCATGGGTTAGCACTTGTGGCAGAGCGCTCTAACAAGGGTCAACGCAAGCAACTAAACATATCAAGTGTGAAGTGGGTTTTGGCCTTATTAAGAGTACATGTACATGAACATGTATGTTGCAATGGGTTGACAGTGAATCTCATGTAGGCAATTAAAAAACATTAATAGCCATGCGCTACCATGGTTGAGAGCTCATATGAACACCAATCAGCAAGCAAGTGTGAAATGACTATTCAAGTGAGTCATTTTATTTTGTTGCCATGGTGATAGCATCTCGTCCTCGACAAAGCTTAAGGCATTACAAAATGATCAGCAATGGTTTCAGGATTAATGATGGATGTCCTCCACAATGCTTCATTACAGACTTCATTGAAAACAAATGGCTTCAGGCGATGACATGTCTTTCATTCTCGTTATCCATTCAATGTATGATCTTTTGATGCGGAACAGAATAGAAACATTTCCAGCTTCATTAATGGTCTCTTACTCAGAAATGATTAGAGAGATGGGTTGTTCACTAGGTTGTTGTTGTGTGGCTAATGGTTTCCCAGACCGTCCATGAAACAGAAGAACAAGAATGTTAACTGCTCTACCCATAAACAAGAATTAATGATGTTACGTATTGCAGAGAAAATAGGAAAATCAAGTTTTACTCAAGCCTCAGAATGGATGTGTATATGAAATGAATGGTTAAAGGCATTGTTTAACAATGCCAAATCTGAGATGCATGGCCCTACGTGTTATCAGTGTCTGTGATATGGTGTAATATTGAAACCCTGAAAAAATTGCGCTTCAAAATGATCATGAAGTGCCTCAAAAAAGTGAAACTCTTTGAGTGACCAGTTTTACCATACTCATTTTCCCAATAGACTGAAGTGTTATAAAAAAGGTTGAAAAAACGGTTTTTGAAATTTCAAATTCCAATCATAAATATCTTGATAATCAGACAGGCAATCGGCTTGTTAACGTCATGGGATTCCTGACTGACCTAAAGGTTTATAATTTTAACTGCAGCATGAGCTAAATCCAGGAATTTGTTTAGAATCCAAAACAAAGATATCCAACTAACCTGTAATCATGCGTGCCAGGTTTCATGATTTAGCCTGATATATCAACTAAGCCCTACCATCTACAGTATCTATCTCAGGATATATAGATCTAGGGCTTCATTTTGTAGAAAACATATATGTAATATTCTATTTTTTAAATAGTCAATGAACATGTAGCACATATGCGTAAGTGGTATTTCTATGACTTATGCTCAGTTCAAAGATTGCGTAAGTCGACTCAGTCGAGGTTGACTGTAGTATGCCTGTGTGTGTGGCACAGAGGGCAATTAAAGTAATCTTTAACATATATATGTGAAAAATTCCCCTCATGAGTGACAAAACTTCAAAACTTCAGGGCACATGATTTCTCTCTCGTATTCTTTAACATACTTAACATATACATGTGAAAAATTCCCCTCGTGAGTGACAAAAGTTCAGAACTTCAGGGCACATAATTTCTCTCTCCTATTCAATAGCTAAGAACACTATAACTTCAACTGCTTTTTATCCACTATCCAAACATTGATGTGGCATAAAAGAGGCGCAATGGCTCAGTGGTCGAGCAGTGGTGCCATTGTCGGGAGGTCCTGGGTTCGAAACCAAGTCGATGCACTAGTGCCCTTTGGTATTAGGCATTGATCCTCATTACCAGGTCCATCGGAGAGGACTTAAAGCCGTCGGTCCCTTGGTTGCTTACTTACAAGCATACATGTACACACGCTTTCTTAGGAGTCGGGTAAAACAAACAAACATATAATAAAGCAGCTTACATAGCATCAAATGGAGCCAATGAAAGTGAGATCTATAGATCAATCAAACACAGAACAACTTCTCTCACACTTTCATAGAGTTGGATGTCCAGTTGGATCCCAAGATGATTTGCACAACTTGTAGAGAAGTCCGGATTCTGGAACCACGATTCTGGATAACTAAGCAAAATATTTAGAAGTTTTCTGCCTCTTGCCCAGGTCCTGTGTGCAAAGCTTACGAGCACGTCAACCTCAAGCTGTGATTGGATCAGTGCGCGACTTGGTGACATGTGAGATATAATGGGGCTTTAGCAGACATGTAAAGAAAAAAGGCTAAACAAATAATAGACATGATTAGAAAATGCGTTGTACACACAATGATTTGCTCGACACTTGAAGTAACTTGTGATTGCATGTTGTGCATCCATTGCTGGGGATCTCGACACTGTCTTCTTTAGTGATGGAAAGAGATCACGCGATGATTCCGGCCGGCTTAAGATCAAGACGTCGGGTCTTTTAACCACGTACGCAGTTCACAAACATCCCGCTCTACAATCAGCAAGAGTTCACAGCCTTTCTGCTTGAGCTGAGAGCGTAGAAAGTCCAGGAATATTGCGGAGGTAGTGCCGATTGTCTGCGGCTTGCTCAGTTTGGAGTCTAGATTGTAAAAAGCGCCCTCTATATGGCGGAGGGCTATCCAGTGTTTGCGACGGATGGGGACGCTGACGAAGCCCAGCTGGATGGGGGAGGGTACGTTCATGATGAAACCCAGGATGTTGTCCGGTGCAAGTTGTTCCAGACTCCTGATGGATGAGAAGAATTAGGATCAAAAGATGAGAAGAATTATGACTAAAAGATGAAATAAGTTCCAAAATAGAGAGAGACAAGAGGTGTTTGTGTAGAGATGTAAATTTCTAGTAGAAAAGTATTCATTAAATTATCTTTATCATTAATATTATTATTATCACTATTTTTGTTTTGTTTTGTTTTGTTTTGTTTTATCATCATCATCATCATCATCATCTTCATCGTCATCGTCATCACCATCACCATCATTATCATCATCGTTATCATCTTCATTATTATTATCATCATCATCATCATTATCATTTTCATTGTCATCATCATTATCACAATTTTAATTATTAGCATCATCATTATCGCCATCATCTTCATCAACATCAGTTTCATCAATATTATCATGGTGTCTCTCCAAAAGACGTAAATGTACCCAAATGAAAAAGATGGGCAAATAAGAGGTCAAAAACATTTTAATTCCATACATGTAGAAGTTGAGGAGAGTTGCTCTTTGCTAACCTTCTTTTATCCCACCAGACCGCCTCACATTCTCTCCTCTGCACGGCGGCCATGATGACATTCACGTCATAGTTACCCAATCCCAGCATGCTCTTGTGTGGATTCAGTACTGAGCCGGGCGATAAGCTGTCATCAAGGAAACAAGATTTAATCAGTGTTCAGTGTCTAGACTACTAACTTTTGACTGTAACCAAAACCGTGCATGACTCATAAGAGAAAAATGACAGAGCCTCCACACAAACACAGCATGTACTGTTCTAAAATAAGTTGTGTGTTCGTATATTTTGACAAATTGACGTGGTGAGGCCATAATTATGAACAGTGTTGTTGACGTGGTTTCTCTTATAAAATTCATATCTGGCAAAATACAAATAACAATGACTTGAAAACACATACAATATTGATGATTTATTGAAATAATGCACAGTAAAAAGCCTTTTTTTTGCAAGCTCTGTGAACAGTGCATACTGAACCTGGCAAACCGATTATAAAAGGCAATATGAGAAAAGTTGCTTTCAAATAATCTATTTTCTGTTTGGTAATATGTAATGTAAAGAAAAGGAAAATTGATAAGTTAAAGCATGACTATTAAAGCATAATTCATACATAACAGGTTTGGATAGAAAGTGCAGTTGTTTATGAGAAATCAGCATCATCATGTACATGAAGATCAGTGTTGATTATATGACATGCACTCTTAATGGGATAATAATAATAATAATAATAATAATCTTTTAAAGTCTACTCCAAATTTTATTAAAGGTAAAGACCAGTAATGGTCATGCGATTGCATTGTGAAAGAAACGTTGTGGAATCGATCAGAAAAGGTTGATCATCTAGCATCTAGCATCTGCAAGGTTCTGGAATCATCAAAATGATAAGAAATTTGGCCCATTCTTCGTAAAGTTACAAGCACTATACACAGAAAGATGTATATGGGACTACCCTATCTCTCTCACCAGACCATGAGAGAAATAAATTTACCAAATATATGAATTAGTAGGCGGTTTCCCGGCAAATTTGTTATCATCATGTATTAGTCAAAACATATTCTTTCACATGATTGGTAATGAGAGCTTCCATTTCATTTTTTGAAATTGGGGCGTTGCCAATACTGGTCTTTACCTTTAAGTTAAACTGAAAATGGAAATTCTTTTTGCCCAATTGATCGTGAGCCCGGCAGCCACTGAGTAGCGCCAGATCGACGTTGCTCTATCCCTTATTGTTGAACACCAAACAAGGTAGCAGCAACTCCCGTCTTTTAACGTCTTTTGGTATGACGCGGCCAGGGTTCGAACCCACGACCTCCCGGTTGTGAGGCGGACGCTCTACTGACTAAGCCAACACACCGGATATGTTTATGTACATGTACATGTGTTCTAATGATCTAAAATGCACTTTCTTTATAAATATGGGTATTAACAAAACAAAAAACACATACAGTGAAAACAATATATATACATTAATTAGATTGGAATATATACAGTTGTACTCAAGGACAAATTATGCATCCATGCTTGAATATGTGCAAACATTAACAGTACCTTGACTAGAGGAATATATGAATATTTCCTCTTTTGAAAATGGGAGACAACTACAGACAACTAGAAAAAAGTGTCGCCAATCATCATATTATCTGACATACCTTTGGCATAGTTCATCCATGGATTGTTTATTGAAAGCTTTCCCATCCTGGAACACATTATTGAGTGCATGAAGAGCGCACAGCTCCCAGCGCTGCTTCTCATGGTAGATCGGCATCACGCCTTCTTGACAGGTCAAAGGTCAGGTGGTCAGCTGAAAATGTAATCAACAAGATCCATGGGCAAAGAAGTAAGTAACAATTGACAAACAAGTACAGTTGTATATAAAAAAAGTAGCTATTAAATGTACATGTATATACCGTGTGTCTCAAAAAAAACGTAACACTTTTGAAATGGTTGCCAAATTGAGCATATATAATTTTATGAAAAAATGTCTATATGTATGGAAAGCTAAAGGACCAACCTTTCATATGATATGAAAAAATTAAAAAAAAAATCATGCTTCGATGGACAGTGTTCACTTAAGTTAGAGGTATGAAAATGGGCCTGCGCAGGATTTTTCCTTCCAATTTTGGATGAACAAAGCAGTTTTAAATAAGAAAGAAATAAAAGAAACATGAAAATCTTTTAAAAAAAGATTTAACTTGTTTTTTGTCATGTCTGCCCTAATGTGTGTGTGTGTGTGTGTGCACGTGTGTGTATGTGTGTGTGTGTGTGTGTGTGGGGGGGGGGGGGTGGGCGGTGGTGTTTCGGGATTGATAAATAACACTGAAAAAGGAATGGTATTCGAGGTATTCAAAATATCCTTTTGATTCAAAATATCCTTTTGATCCATCGATCATGAATATCTCATATCGACCTTATTTTGTAAGTTACAAGTAATTTACCTGTCCAAAATTGGAAGGAAAAATCCTGCGCAGGCCCATTTTCATACCTCTAACTTAAGTGAACACTGTCCATCGAAGCATGATTTTTTTTTTAATTTTTTCATATCATATGAAAGGTTGGTCCTTTAGCTTTCCATACATATCAACATTTTTTCATAAAATTATATATGCTCAATTTGGCAACCATTTCAAAAGTGTTACGTTTTTTTTGAGACACACGGTACAGTAAACAAATATTATTACACAAATGTACGTACATATATATATATGTACACTAAATTTTATGAACTGAGGGAGGGGGGTTGAAGTAAGGTGAATGGTTAAGGTCTAGAAAGCTAGAGAGAGAAGAGAAAGAAAAAAAGAGAGAGAGAGAGAGAGAGAGAGAGAGAGAGAGAGAGAGACGAACTATGACCAAACCAAATATGAAGATTGCAAGAGGGAAGTCACATTCTATGTTCAGCAATCAGCATAGTAAAAAGGGCCATTCGACCATAAAGTAACATTTATACTGTGATTCAGCAAATGAATAGTCATTCATTTGTGGTATTATAGTACATGTAGTATACTAGAAAAGTCATATATGGGCAGATTCAGTAAAGTTAGAGTCAATGTAATTGATGCCTTCTTTACTGTGTTTCCTGGTTGCTTCTCACATATCCTTTCTTCAGTTAAAGGATTCAGGTAACATAATGCTTGGAACAAGCTCCAATTGCCCAGTACACATACAGTACATGTACACTGTACCAGCAGAGTGAGTTTGAGTTAAATGCAATCAAATTCACTATGAAATCATTCAAAATCGTACTTGATGTCATCCATGATGTTATCCATGAGAGCCAATCACCAAAATGTACAGGCTGTGGTCCAGTGAAAAAATACAAGGGGGCTCGGGTGAATTTGCCCCCAAAATGTTCAAAAGAGCCCCTGTAAATTTGCATAGATGTCAATGCAAAACAAATTTTGGAGTGTTATTTTCATGCAGGCAAGCTTGAAAAGTAGCCCCCCAAAAATAAATATTAATTTTTTCCCTGCTGTAGTCCAAACTTCTATCTACTGAGATTAACAAGAATTCTTATTTCAAGTGTCCAAGTAGTGTCTAAGTAGGCATGTACATGTACATGAATGTAGATTTCCAAATGTAGCTCAAAATACAACTCAAGTACGTTACTGTAAATGTACTTACATCTGTGGCTGGTTGAAGAGTCTACATGTGCAAATTGAGCAAAGCGACATCTGTGATGTACATACTGGTTCAAGGCCTGCCTGTGCTCAAGTCGATCGTCTACAGAGCGGTTGATCTTGCTATGATTCACTGTTCATGATGGATGGATATCAAAAGACCTGCATAATCCCCTGAACTAATCCTTGGAGATTAGCTAATCAGCTAATGGACTTGAGCTCCCAGTAAAGTGCAATATTAGTACAACACTGATGTGTGACCTGCTGATAAGGGTATCTGTTTGAGAGAGCAATATTAAAAGATATTAAAATGGGAATTTATGATCAGCAAAAATGAAGAACAAAACAGAAAATACATGTAATATAATATGTGTTCATCAGCATGTAGGACATACAGTTTTGTCACATTTGGGCTTTGCACAGAATTCTTGCACTTGAGTTAATATCTCAAATAAAATCTTCATATTGAAAATGGCACTTAGATAAAGAGATCATGGTTCATGATTTGAACTTATATTGAACCTTTAAAACTACATGTAGTTACAAGTATTCAAATAAAAGAATGAAAATGAGAAAAGAGAATGAGAACATTGCATTTTAAAATCAAGCAAAGAATAAGTGGTGACTGTATGCAATTATACCAATACACAATTTTGGTTTAAAATGTAAAAGAATATTAGTTTAATATTATTGCGTTACTAATTTTTTATGCAGTCATTATTTTGTGTAATGCTTTTTACAATGTTCATTATAATCTGTTTTTATGTCAAAGATTTGTAAAAAATCGTGCAATTCAGCCTTTGGGCTGCAATGTGATTTTTTGAATAAATAAACCATTATATATATTGGCAATTCCATTTGTTAATCAGTTGCCAACTTCTCTCCATTTGTTTAGTATAAAAGTTTTCATAGATATATTTCCATTTCCTCCAAAGAAAAGGGTTTCTCAAAACTGTTGTTTAAAAACAGGAAATCTGTAATGGTGGTTTAGTTCAGTTACATGCAAGTTTAACTATCAAGCTTAATGAAACTGAAATTCATCTGGGAGGCACATGTGAATGTACATTAAGTGACATAAGAAAGTTAGGATAAAAGACCTTTTCTGAATATACAATTTTCTAACAATGTAATTAATTTAGATTTGCAACTTGCATTATGTGCATACGACAAAGCATTATTTTCATTTTATTTCATTTATTTATTTTATAATATTGGATGATACTCTAATGCACAAACAGTAGTATATGTACCATAATATAACCAATAGAACTTAGAAGTACATGTACATGTACATGTAGGTTCTAAACCACTTGATCAATAAGTGTGAATTTGATTCACCGTAAGTGTACCAAAACACTCTGAATCAAGAAAGACAAAAGGTGCTTTAATTCTCTCCAATTAGCAATAATGAGAGAAAATAACACACATTTTTTTTTAGTAATACCTAGCAAAGTGCGCTTGAACAGTACTAATTTTGGTATACTACAGCAATGTGGACATTGGGTACATGTAGGTAGGTACATATATGTTAGGTTAGTAGATGTCATGTCATGTCATATATTTTCATTGAAAAGTATCAAAGACAACAACTGAACAACATTCATTTTCTTGTCTCTGACAAGAACATTGTGATTTACATGTACATGTACACTGTACTAGATGTTTTTATTCATTACTCATTTTAGATAAAGTAGTTTTAGAATACAAAATTTTGACCATTTGACCGTACAAACAATAAGCTTAACAACAGAGCCACTATTATTATTATTATTATTATTATTTAATAATCAAAATAAATCTGGATTTATATCACTTACATGTAATACAGAATATCACCTCTGAGTACCTTACAAGAATTATTATCATCTCAGTCATTGGATTCATTTACACACACACACATTGTGCACCATCTCCACTGGCTAGGGAGTATACCTGCCATATATATACAGAGTAACAATATGGCAGTGACTGTCATACAGGCCCAATTCTACCGGGTCCCCATAGAGTTGTTGTGGTCTAGTAGATAAGTCGTTGGACTGTGGATCACAGGGTCCACGGTTCGAGTCTCTCCACAGCAATTTTGGCAAGATATTAATCTACATTTGCCACTCTCCACCCAGGTGTTAAATGGGTACCGGTAGGAAAGAATTCCTTGAATGCTGTGAGCACCAAATTCGGCTGCCTAGCTCAGCCGGGGTAAAAGTTGGTGCGTTATATTAATATCCGATATCATTATTATTATTATTTCTCTCCTGGGTATAAAGAGGGAAATGCGTCAGGGATTGAACCCATGACCTTTGCAATTTTGGTAGTGTAATATGTTTAAAGTGATTCAGTAACATTGTCTCAGATTCTGAAACAATATCCTGGATTTAGCTCATGCTGCAATGAAAATTATAAACCTTTAGGTCAGTCAGGAACCCCATGACTTTTACAAGCCTGTCTGATTATCTAGATATTTATGATTGGAAATCGAAAAACAAATATTGTTTTCCTAACAGTTTTTTTATAACACTACAGTCTATTGGGGAAAATGAGTATGGTAAAACCAGTCACTCAAAGATTTTTTACTTTTTTGAGGCACTTCATGATCCTTTTGAAGCGCGATTTTTGTTGTAGGGCTTCAATATTACACCATATCACAGACACTGATAACATGTAGGGCCGTGCATCTCAGATTTAACTTTGTTAAACGATGCCTTTAACCTTACTACCATTATTTGAATTTAAGTGCTCAAACCACTTTACTCAATTCTATAAGACAGTCTGCTTACAGAAAACTAAATAAAGGTTTGATGCATAACATGATTTTTAAGTAAGGTTCCCACTATTCTTATCTGGGAAATGGAATGAGCAGATGTATGATGATGATGAATGGTGGTTGTTATTTTACCTGACTACTAAGAAAGCATAAATGCTTGTAAGTAAGCAACCAGACGGCCGACGGCTTTAGATCCTCTCCGAGGGACCTGGTAATGAGGATTAACTCCTCTGCAAGTGACAAATGATTTGAATTAATATTTGTCTAGTTTTTGTATACAGTCATCACACTTATGTTTGTCAACATACATGTACTTGGGTCCCCTGGTTCACAAAAAGAATTAAAATAAAAGTATCATAATAGACATGAGCTCTTCTTCTTCTAGTGTTCAACTTTAAAAGGCTATGCAGCCTATCACAAAAGATCAGTGTGTATGCAGGCAAACTAAACACTTGGTCTATCCCTAGCAGCAGTAGTAGTAGTAGAAGTAGTAGTAGAAGTAGTAGAAGAAGTAGTAGTAGAAGTAGTAGAATTAAGTTGCAGCAGCAGTAGTAGTAGTAGCCTCCCCCCACTTTGTATGGGTTAGTGAGGGGAGATTACAAAATGCAGTTTGCTAGTTATTGTCTTTCACAAATTACAATGATTTTAGATGTTACTATCATAGTAATTTGAAAATCATATTTATTTTCTTTCAAATCATAATTTTTGACAAAATCAAACTGTTACTGAGGGCAAACTTTTGGCCAGATTTGACAGAAATCGGTTAGTACTTCTCCCCTTGTGTGCGCAGCAAGAGTTACCATTCCTGTATGGGGAAGGTTGATAATGAATGTTTTACTAACAAATTCCCATACCAGACGGTCATTTTTGCCTAGATGACTATGTAAATGTAGACTAGACACTGTAACTCTGTAGTGTAAAAAGCGCAGAGAGTGTCAGTTATGAATGCGGGCCGCCCTGGTGTTTCGAGCAAGCACTAGCGCGTAAATCTACTACCGATATGCCTAAAGTACACAATACACCCTGGTATGCATTATAAGTGAATCCAAAGACTGTATTTTCTATGGACAAATGACAGACATGCTCAAAACCAGTAGGGGCGCTGGTCCGAGAATAAGGATCGTCCGCATAAACGAGAACCGTCTCCGTAAACGCGGACAGACGCATCCTAAAAAACGGATTCCGCAATGATGATGCTTGATACATTTCACATTCACTTTGCACAGAGACTTTCACGTTATGAACGATAAATCCTCGGGAAGACGGACAACCTCTATTAAAGTCTAATAGTAAACGGTGAACTGGGAATTCGTTTTTCACATTGCCAGCTCGTGGATCGGGAATGCTACACGCGCAGAGCGCAAAGAAAAAATGTCTGCCTTTGGGACGATTCTTATTCTCGACCAGCAACCAGCGCCCCTATTGAAATTTGATGCATGAACTGAACTGTTTAACAAAAAATAAATCATAAGTTAATTAGACTTTACTTAAACACAGTACACACTCCATACTAAAGTAATAGAAAACTGCGAACAGGAAGGCTGGCTTCACATGACAAAATGTTGATGAATGAATCACACAGTGACATTTACACATTCCATAGCATAGGCCTAAAGTTAGATCTACAGAAAATCAATTGGAATTTGGATATGAACACAACAACAAGCATCTCACACAGTCACAGACAGTAGAGCACTCCAAAAAACTGCGTTAATGACTAGATAGTTGGTACGCCCGTTCCTAAAATCATAAGAAACAATTTACAAAATGTAATAAATACATAAGAAAATAGAAAGTGATGGAGCAACTCACGTTTCCGTAGAAAACATTCACAATTTGGCCACAGGAACGAGATATTTTCTGCATTGATATTATTTTGCCTGAGAAACTGAAATAATATACTCACTTCCAACGCAGAGGGCGTTTGCATTTTGTCGATTGGCGAAAAGACCGTGCATACCTGCAATATTGTTGAAACTTTAAACAAAATATCGTGATTACGTGCTGATTGGGGGAGGGAGGGGGGGGGGGGGGGGAGGGGGGGGGGGTATCCGGCATCCCCCTGCCTCATACGCATATGCCTTTCAGACGATTCCGGAATCCACTCCTGGATCGTAAAAGGTGAATGTGGAATGGATGGCAGAGAGTGAATTGAAAATTAACCTCAAAGTGGTTGAAAGCCTACAAAATGTACTAGGAAAATTCATCCACATTATCTTTTCTTTTCTAATCAATTTTAGGAATATTTTCCTCGTACTCGTCTGCAATGGACCTATACACATTATGTATCCTAACGTTAATTTCTCTATATGTTTATTCATGAATTTATTTATGTATTTATGCATTTAATTTATACATTTATTTATCCTTTATTTATTTATTCATCATATATTTATTAATAAATTAATTCGTTCATTTATTTATTTATTTATTATTCTATTTAAAACCCTTTCCACATTACAGCATCAAATAAGATGATCATATCTTTGATAATTATGCTCTCTGACGAAGGCAACCTCGACGACGACGGCGACATCTATTATACGCAGGATTGCCTCTAACAAACCGCTACCCCTGAGGGCCCTGCTCAATATAAACAACGTTTTTTGAAACGTATATTTACAGACCTAAGTACAAATTGAACACATTAATAACATAAGAAACAGTTATGAAAACCACTACTACTAAAGGTACCACTGCTGTTACTACTACTACTACTACTACTTCTACTACACTACTACTACTACTACTACTACTACTACTACTACTACTACTACTACTACTCCTACTACTACTATACTACTACTACTACTACTACTCCCACTACTACTACTACTACCTTTACTACTACTATACTACCTTTACTAATACTACTACTACTACTACTACTACTACTACTACTACTACTACTACTACTACTACTACTACTCCTACTACTACTACACTACTACTACTACTACCTTTACTACTACTACCTTTACTACTACTACTACTACTACTACTACTACTACCACTACCACTACTACTACTATACTACATCTACTACTACTTCATCTTCTTCTCATTCTACTTCTACTATATACTATAGGGATAAACCCGATATGTATTGTTCCTGTAATACACAACTGGTAATCTACATACATATCTTGGTAATAAGCTACGTAGCCCTTTGAAGATTACAAGTTGAAGAAGAAGAAGAAAAGGAATTTCTGTTTCACTTCTACATTCTTTTCTTTCTACCTTTCTTTCTCCATGTTATTACTCTTCCTAATTGCATATCATTATATTAATATGCAACTGCATAGTCTGGTGATTTTGTGTTCATGTTAAACAGGTGAAATATTTGTCACCACCATACTTGCAACAATTATGATTTTAATTAATAAGGAATCAGAATTAAGACTTGAACAATAAGCTCTTTTACGAATTTTCATCTTTGCTGTATTTTCTGTATTATTTCTTTATCACACACTATGCCGTATACATTCCGCCTTCAGACTTATATCACCGCTTTGGGAGACGCTTACACTGGTTTGATTTAATAATTCATTCCGATTTGGTTCGTAAGCTTTTGTAACCATGGTGTCTGTTTTCATAAATCATGATACAAATATTGGAACTAGAAATGGACTATACGCATTTTTTCATGGAAACGTTGAGAAAGGAAAGCTCATTTTGGCTCACTATAGCAGGAACAGAACACCCACACGTTCAATGTTTCATTTGATAATATTCTGCAGTTCTTTTAATACAAAGATACGACAATCTAGACCTAGCTTGCAGACGAATGGTCAATGTATACAAAATATCGGTATAACGAGGGTACAGTAATTAACCTTTCCCTCCAAAAATTATTTCAATGCGATCGCGTATTATGATAGTCTGTTGATTTTCCGTTCAATTAAAACAGGTGGATTTTTCCTAATCGTTGAATTTTGCCGCCACTCTGAAGTCAAATTATATCGGTTAATGAATCAGAACTAAATTTTTAAACAAATGAAAATATTTCCAGGTCACAAAGTTTTTTTTCTTCTCCTGCATGGTCATGCTGCGTTCGTAGCTATCTTCGAGGGCGCTTCGGTGGTATATTTCTCACTACCTCTGATAATTTGCACAAGTTTAAACTCTATATTTTATAAAATCAATAATATAGGAAATAATATTCATGGCATATTATTGATGATTCTTTCGATGCGCTATTATTGTATACAACAAATTTAAAAGATGAGTCTTTATAAATCAAAAAAGAGGAAAAAGCAACATCAACAACCGAAAGGATAACATCGTTTATGTCAAAATCTGTCAGGCTACCCAAGCTGGATATAGACCGTTTAAAAAAACATTGACCATTATGAATAAAAGCGGACTTGGTGAAACAACAAAGACTTTATTTAAAATGAAACAAATTATTTGGTGGCTTCATTGTTCAACCAATGGCTGGAGCCGCTGGATCCATGTAACGCCTTATGCTTATTCCACTGATTCGTGATGTAAACATTTCCATTCCTTACAGGTTCATGTATTTATGTAACAAAATGAAGAGTTCAAACATGCACTTGATCATGAACATGAACACTTACTCTTCTCCTTTATAATCAACAGTGGTACATAGTTATACGTTCATTTGTTTCTTCTTCTTCTACAGTATCAAATACGAACGGAATGTTAAATGTGTTTTAGTGTACATGATTATAGGTAATGATTTCTTGATATAAAACATAATATATGAAATGTTTCGTTGATGTGCTTCTTTGGCGTGGCTAAAGTATGGGCTCATTGGTAAAGCAGTGGTCTCGTTACCGGGAGGTCCTGGGTTCGAAATCCTCATTGTCCATCTGAGAGGACTTATAGCCGTTGGTCCCCTGGTTGTTTACTTACAAGCATATTCATTCTTTCTTAGCAGTTAGGTAAAACAATAATCATCAAAATAACATAATTTCCATGCAGCAAGTGAAAGAAAATAAAAAAACTTTGATTATATAAATCTTTTCTTGACATTTCATGATGAATATATAAGTTCTTGTTCCAATTTTTTTTCCAACACGAGAGAGAGAGAGAGAGAGAGAGAGAGAGAGAGAGAGAGAAAGGGAGGGGGATGTTGTGTCACACTCTTTTCCCTATCTCCTTGCCCTGAGAAACATCAATACGATAATTGCTAATGCGATAAAGACCCCGGGAGGAGACAATACAAGATTTTAAAAAAAATGGATCTCTTAATCAACCTTGCTCCGATATCCCGAACGCTAAAACGGACAATACTCTAACTTCGTTATTACCCTAGTTATGGTAATAGTATACAATATTCCCAGTGGAAAACCCATTACCACACCGGCTAAAACACAATGGAGATTAATTGTCAACGATGCTTATAGTCTGTAGATGATGGAGTGTCTTTTTATGCGTGGAGGATGGAAGAAGATCGCATTAATAATCAACCAGCCGTGCCATTTTGATGCACAGTCACACCATAACCACAAACTGTAAAGCAACAAATAGAGTTGCCATGCCAGCGAGAAACGCGTTGATGCACTTTAATTTTCGTTACCATGCAGATATGCACCGTGTATTGTTTGTATTTACAAAGAATAAATTTTACTTTGTAGTGTGTAGGGAAACTCATTAACTTTAACTGCAACATACATCTATTTTTTTTAAAGAAAACAGTTCTATTGATGATGACACACTCCTAGATATCAATACACTCAGATGTCATTGGCAAAATGGGAACAGTTTGCACAGAAATGACACATGGTGTTGCAATATTGTGGGCCTATACTGCGAGAGCAATAATGAAGAGTAATATAATGCTACTAACTTACGTCATAATATTTGATTCTTTTGATAATTGAAACGATCCTTCTTTCGATTATCAGAATGTTTTCCTCCTCCAACTCTTTGACAATGATAGTGACAAGTATCGC
This sequence comes from Strongylocentrotus droebachiensis, assembly GCA_035222895.1. NCBI lineage: Eukaryota > Metazoa > Echinodermata > Echinoidea > Camarodonta > Strongylocentrotidae > Strongylocentrotus > Strongylocentrotus droebachiensis. The sequence goes on along the minus strand of JAVYIG010001649.1, from coordinate 13,999 downwards.
TCGAATCACAGATATCAAAACAATTCTACAAAATTTAAACACGTCGTTTTCCTGCAGTAAAACTTTGAAAGATTGCATGAAAACAAGACTCAATGATGCTATGATATAATGAAATAAACATGAATCACACAATGAGTATTATAAAGGTAATAAGTGTATTAAAATGAGGCGTCAGCAATTTTCCTTCAAATTTGAACTGTGCTGGTAGCTTTCGTTACTATGTTTCCCACTTTCCATTCCATTCCATTCTGCAAATATAATTGCATATTTAAACTAAAGATTGTGTGAATGCCAAATCAGTAAATGTATGGATCATAAACGATTAATAAAGTAAAGAGACGTAGCTAGGGGGCACTTGCCCAATCGAATAACTAAAACAAAAAACATGAGGGAGGAAGGGAGGGAGGAAGGGAGGGAGTGAGGGAGGGAGGAAGGGAGGGAGGAAGGGAGGGAGGGAGGGAGGGAGGGAGGGAGGGAGGGAGGGAGGGAGGGAGGGAGGGAGGGAGGGAGGGAGGGAGGGAGGGAGGGGGGAGGGAGGGAGGGAGGGAGGGAGGGAGGAAGGGAGGGAGGAAGGGAGGGAGGGAGGGAGGGAGGGAGGAAGGGAGAAAGGGAGGGAGGGAGGGAGGGAGGGAGGGAGGGAGGGAGGGAGGGAGGGAGGGAGGGAGGGAGGGAGGGAGGGAGGGAGGGAGGGAGGGAGGAAGGGAGGGAGGGGGGGAGGAAAGCTTGACAAAGAACGGAAGAGAAGATATGCCACGTGGAAATAATTATGATTAGAACCTGTAAAAAATCCACACTCTTCCCTCTTCCGATCGCCCTACTTTTGGTATTTAAATCAATCCAGCCAAGCCAGATGCCCCCTTCCAGATATCAGTGCCACCTCAATGGCTAGCCCTATTTACTACACCATTGACTTATACGGTACATATAGTACTTACATAATTAAGATGGACTTGTTTAATATAATCGTGAAAATGATGACTTGTACGGTTTAAGGACAACTGCCCATGGTCTCCATCAGCCCCACTCACATAAAATACAATGACCTCGGACAACTACCCCAGGAAAATCTTCCCCTATGATGTCTACATGTACCCCGGTCCTGACATAATATTCCCTTCAGAACTATATTATTCAGAGGCAAGTGCATGGTACACAAGCAATGTTACCCCCTTTTCAGAGATGTTTGAGATCTGTGTTACCCCACCCAATCCGTTAGAAATGTTCTGACGCCGCTCTGGTAATAAGCATATCATGGCGTTTACGTATTTTAAATAGATGTCGTAAATTCCCCGTCAAGCATTGAGCCTCTTTGTGAAATTTATGAAAATTGAAATAGTATTATATGCTGAAAAGGAGATTTGTGCAGAAGATGAACCATCACGCCCCCACCCCCTCCGCGCGGAAAAACAAAACAAGCGACACCAAATTTCGACAAGATTTTGCGTGCAACCAGTATTTTTAAAACTATTTATGTTTAAAAATAATTATGTCCATTTTGCAGCCAACATCAAATTCTGTAGCACTTTGCAGGAATTATGAATACGTCATGTATGTCCTATCTGTGAAATTTAAACATTAGCAGTGTCCTAGTATTCAAATTATGCAAGGAAACCCGTTTAACTTCTAGACTACACTGTCAGATACTATTGAGTGACTGACTGACGTCTATTTTTCTTTGGTAATAACATAGTTACATAAAATGAGCTGTAACAGGTACATGAGCATTTGTCTACATCAATAACCCACAACTTGTAATGGCCAAAATTAAACTGTTTGAATCTTTGTGCAGCACAAAACGTACGACCATTCGGTAAAAGGGCCTGAAAATCAGACTATTACTGAGGTGATTGCAATGACTTAAGTCGAATCGACAACTATTGGTCGTTATTTTCCCACTTAAAGCCATTTTCAAGCCCTTTCGTATTGAGGGAAGTTGTAAATAAGTATTGTTTTTCAAATGCCGTTGGAATTTAACCTTTTCACTCATTGGCCTGAAAATGGGACATAGTACTTTTAATGTGATTTTTACATTATTTTGCACTAATTTGTTTTTTTGTTATTCAATATTTTGCATTATTTTTATATTTTGTATATTCTTTGTTAAAAATGAAAATGATCCTATTTGTTTGGATTATGATTAGTACATTTTGAATTTGAATTTGCATCAATGCACTCACTTAACATGACATTTTGCAACTTGTAATTGTCTATTATTGATATCCCAAACATAAATACTCCAAGGTGACATCGTGTTTCAGGTACGGTAATACGGTAATCACCCTGATTAAATCGTCAATTTCATTGACTATTGTAATTTCATCACAACCTATCTAATTCTATTCCCTCCTGTTCGATCACAATTAATCATGTTCCTCATAATTCCAGTCTGTTCTAGTCTGCTATTTCAGCATTCATGTTTTGGGCCGGAAAATATTATTCTAGTGTATTCTGGGCTAGTTATATGTTCAATCTTATTCTGTGCTATTTAACTATGGCTCTACTTCATCTTATTTCATATATTTTGTTATAATCATAGTTTCTCCTCTAGCTTTAGGGTTTTAGTTTTCAACTCTTTCTTGTTATCTGTAATCATCTTAGGTCACAAGAATTCCTTGTTCAACGTGAATTCATCTCACTATAAAATCTTATCATAACTATTCTTTTCTGTTCTGTACTGTTCTATAGCTTAATCGATTTCCCCTTTTCCAACACATTGTTTCCAACCGTTATTCTCTTTTTATAATATTCTACTAACCAATCGGAAATTAACTGCATTGCCCCTAGCTTATTTCTAAAATATAGTCTGATCGCGCAGACTAATACTGGTTAGAAATGGTCCAATGGCTATCTGTATCGTCTGCTTGCTCCGTCGACTTTCATTTTCATTAAACAAATTGCGTGCATGCATCAGTTCCCGATCTTCTGAACTTACCATTTTCATATTAATTCTTCAGTTTTCTGATGGCAGAAGTGTCGGTGGCAAACTGTCTTTCAGTTTTATCTGAACATTGTACTCATCTGCACTAATAACATACCTGTGGCACATGCATGATCCCAGGAGTAGTTCAACGAAAGAAGGAGAACAACAACAAACAAGAAGAAGAAGATGAAGTTCGAAAGGTTTTTCTTCCATTCTCGCTTTTAATCGAATAATATAGGTTTGCTGCTTCGTTTTCCGAGATAAAAATTTGAAATTGAACCGTCTTCTCATGAACATTTAACGCGTTGAATAAAGCCTCGAAGGCCCGCTCGGAGGCTAACATTCAACAAGTCTTAGGAGGTGGTTGATTCTTACTCGACTCGAAAATAAGACTTCTCCATAAGTTATCAACCTTTCAACAAAATTACAACGACAGTGACAGTTGCATTGTTATTAATTGTAAATGATAAGTGGAATTGAATCGCAACTCATTAACCGAATGTAATTTGCAACTTTGGTATTAATTCATGTTTCTCCCTTTCATCGAGATCATTTGCATTGGAAAATGAAGAGAGAGATCGTAATTATGCTTAATTAGCTTCACGAGAAAGACAATTTCTGGTTTGCGTTTATCGTCTGTGGATAGAATAGAGAAATGGCGCGAACACTGAGCGGGATGCCAGCCTGGATGCCGGGGATTTCTCGGGCGCGTAACTCAACTCATGCCGTCAACCTACCGCTGATGGAGTTGCTGGTGTTGCTGATGATGTTGTGCCTCTGTGGCTGCCACATGCCTGCAGCAGAGATGGGGAAACCTTGCCGTCATATTCCTTACGATGAAGCCAATGGTAAGTCAGGTTGATGCGACCAAACATATTAATTGTGCTCCAGCCACATTTTTCTCCGGGCTATACAATTTCGCGAAGATATAAGGTTAGGGGCAAAAGTTAATCCATTTAGTTTTAGCTTACGTTTAGGGTTAAATATAGGGTTATATAATAAGACTTAATTCAGCTAGTGTAGGAAATGAACCGCGGATGAATTGTCGCTAGAGCATACGCCCGTACAGCTCCGGGTAGTATTATGTCATTTTTCAAAGATATAGGGTTAGACTGTGTAGGATAGGGTTAATATTGCATTTTAGGTAGCATTTGGGATTATGATTGGGGAAAGTTTTGGATTTAGGGTTAAAGTTAAGACCTCGATTAGTGTAGGAAATGGACCGCGGATCATTTTGTCGTACAACACAATTGATTAAGCCCCCATCATACCAAACTAGTTCTCACTACGTTCTGTAAAATGTTGCCAAACGGAATCTAACTGTGTGCGAACGGAGCTGAACGTATAGCAGCAACTGTTTACGATCTGTTTAAGAACTTCATGGACGGGCTCGGACTGGCTATTAAGGTAGAGTGCTCTAGAACTTTGAGCCTGTTCAAAAATGTCCCCGTCCTGCAATTAGACGGAGTGACAACGTACTTAAAACTAGGAGGACGTACTACAAACGGACTGAGTGTCGTACTTCGGTCCTACTAGGAACGCGTTACAACGCGATGTGGTCGAGCATCCTGTTTTTAGCCATTCAACCCGTTTTAAGATTTTCTAGGACGGTTCCAGAACGTAGTAAGAACTAGTTTGGTATGATGGGGGCCATAGGCGCCGGAAGTGGGGGGGGGGGCAGGGGGGGGGGCAGCTGCCCCCCAATCAACAAAAAAAACGCCCCCCCCCCCTCAAAAAAAAAAAAGCAGTAAAGGAGTAAAGATGGTTTGTATTTTTAACCCAAAAGAACATAAGAATAATAAAAACCTGAATTAAATGACGTATGAAATTCCATTCAAAGAAAAGGAAAGTTAACAGGAATTAAATTTCCTAAACATTGCGCATGCTACCTATATTTATCAATGTAGGTTTTTATAATAGCGATACGCGCATATCGTGGACATATTGCGAGAGATTGGGAAAGCGTGTCTGTTTTTTGTTATAGGGGTGAGAAGCTTATGAGCCCCTGAACGATGGCGTTCTGATGGGGGGGGGGGGGGGGAATTTTTTATTCGATACCAGTGATGTACAAATGTTGCTGAAATGACATGATTTTCCGGTATATTTTCTCATTTTTTTTTGTAAGTCATACCTTTTTATGCGTTTGTTGGAAAATTAGAAATTTACAGTCGGGCGAAAAATATGCTTATTTAGAAGCATTTATGTTAGGGTCTGCAGAACGGCCAGGCTCGGGGACTCGTGCCACCCTCAATTGTTGAAAAAGTTTGTTACAGAGAAAAAGAAAGAAAGAGAGAGAGAAAAAATAAGTGACCTGCCAATGTCACAAATGAGGTATCTAAATATGCTTAATTGACCATAATTTTAATGCCTAAATCCCCAGAGCTTACGGGGGCTCTGCCCCCGGACCCACCAAGGGCCCTAAGGCGGTCCCCTGTATGCTCATCTGACCGTTATTAAATACCTAAAACCCCTGAGCTTCCGGGGGCTCTGCCCCCTGGACCCCACCAAGGGCCCTAAGGCGGGGCCCTGGATGCTCATCTGACCGTAATTAAATGTCTAAAACCCCAGAGCTTACGGGGGCTCCGCCCCCAGACCCCACCAAGGGCCCTAAGGCGGTCCCCTGTATGCTCATCTGACCGTTATTAAATACCTAAAACCCCTGAGCTTCCGGGGGCTCTGCCCCCTGGACCCCACCAAGGGCCCTAAGGCGGGGCACTGGATGCTCATCTGACCGTAAGTAAATGTCTAAAACCCCAGAGCTTACGGGGGCTCCGCCCCCAGACCCCACCAAGGGCCCTAAGGCGGTCCCCTGTATGCTCATCTGACCGTTATTAAATACCTAAAAACCCTCGAGCTTCCGGAGGCTCTGCTCCCTGGAATCTCCGCCAATTAGTGGCCTGCCAGTGTCACAAATAAGGTATCTAAATATGCTTATCTGACCATAATTTTAATGCCTAAAACCCCTAAACTTCTGGGGGCTCAGCCCCTTGACCCCCAACCGGGGCCGGGCCCAGGCCCTGGACCCCACGCCATTTTACGCTCTACCTGATTGTTAATAATCCACTTTGAAAAACGTTCCGCGGGGCCTGCCCTGCATGTAACGTGTAAGAGTGATGGTGATGCAGATTTTTCTTCTGCCCCCCCCTTCCAAACGTTTTTGCTCGTTACGTCACTGCCCCTGGAAGGTGAGCCCCCTGGAATGTTTGCCCCCCCCCCCCCAATCCCAAACTGCTTCCGGCGCGCCTGATGGGGGCTTTACAGAGCAGAACATTACAGTCATCGATATTAGATATCAAAGCTAATCTTGAGCTCTGGTATGGGCATTGTATGTCAAGAGAACATGGCTATAATTCATTCTGGATTGTTTATCCTGCAGTAGATTGATTGTTCAAATCAGTAAAATAAAAATAATAAATCTCACAAAAACTTGCTGGAAATCATCTTCAATTAAAACCACAACTCTTATTTGCACATAATAAGGGACCTATGTTAAGCACAAGTCATAGTGTCGAGCCTACTTTAATACTCAGATTTCCTAATCTTTCTATGCTCATTTATTCAGCCACTATACATTTTTTACCAAATTCGTTTGGCATATGATTGTCTTTTGTAATCTTGAACATTCAGTGTAATGGCGGTCACAAAGGTTCGTACGAATGATAGTTTCGTACGAATCTCCCTGTTTTTCCATTGTCTTCCCGAATTTCCATTGTCTGAAAATCGTTCGTACGGCGTTCGTAGCAGTTCGTAATGGCATTTGTGACCGAGGCTTTTGTGTTGGATTCTGTGATAATTTATTTTCTATCATTACCAGAACTCAAGGTTATCTTTAAACTTTGTGTACATTCAATGCTTAAACGTCTCATCTTGTCTTTGCATTTATTTTACGCAAAATTAGTTGTCTATGGCTGAAGTGTATTTTTTACTGACGACTTTGCATTTTTTTCTTCAATTGTAATTTTCCTTGTAAAAAATCACGTATATCACGTACGATAGCTTCTGATTATGACATTGTATGGACATAGGCCAAAACTTTATTCAATACGGCGCTTTGCTAAATTACATTGATGGATGTAAATTTGAGCCTTTAGTTCCGAGCCATTTTGGATCGGGTTCATTGTGTGTAAAACGCCCATATATTAATTAGCTATATTGGTTATGTACGCAGTCATTATGGTTCTTCATGAATGAAAACATCGGATCATTTTGTCGTAAAACACAATCATGTTTACAGAGCAGAGAATTACAGTCAATTCAATTCATCGATATCAGATATTATTTTTTGTGTACTTTTAATGCTAAATCGTCTCATCTTGTCGTTGCATGTATTTAACTCAAAATCAGTTCTTTGTGGCTGAAGCGTATTTTGAACTGACGACGAGTTTGGTTTTTTCAATTACAATTTTCCTTGTATAAAAATAACATATATGACGTACGATAGCTTTTTAAATATTTATGGACACCTTATTCAATCCGGCACTTTGCTAAATTACATTGATGGATGTAAATTTGAGCCTTTAATTCCTAGCCTTTTTGGGTCGGGTTCATCGTGTGTAAAACGCCCATAAAATGTACACATCATGGTTTCATGAATGAAGAACAGAAAAAAAAATGGGGGGGGGGGGTATGAATAACCACACTATGCTGGTATGATCCAGCGAAAACAATGTAGCACAAAAATGATAATTGTCAAATTGTCAGCTATGATCTAAATGATGATGGCGAAAATATAATGTAGTTAGAAAGAGGGAAAGAGGAGAGAGAGAGAGAGAGAGAGAAAGAGAGAGAGAGAGAGGAGTAGAAAGAAAGAGAAAGAGACAATGAGGAACAGAGAGAGAGAAAGAGAGAGAGAGAGAGGAAGATACGCAGGGAGAAAGAATTTTTTTAAACGAGAAAGGGGAAGAAGAAGAAGAAGAAGAAGAAGAAGAAGAAGAAGAGTGAATAGAAAGTTAGAGATAATTAAATCTACATAATTATTTCCATACTTTAGACCAGTCTTTTGTATTGCTGCAAGTAATCAAAATGTACTTGTTGTATTTATATCATAAAAATCATTTGCAAAAAAAATAGTTTGAGAAACATCATTTTTCGCAGTAAATCATACTATAGCATTTTAAATTTAAATTGTGAGAATAACACGGACAATGTATAAAGAAATGAGTTTACATAATATGAAAATTATGAAATACTGAAAGTTTACCAAAATCTGCTTACTAAGCAAATATCAGGGGAGTGAAGAATATGACTATCAAGAGGAGGAATCGTGAAAAAGAGGTTTAAAGCCCCACTCTATGACTTATAGCTAATTGCGCCCTCTATATGGCAAACAATGCCTAATCGGTGCGTGTTGGTCCCCCATGATCCTCTTTTTCTTATGTTAATTGAGAGCTGATTTGATGAGATAACCACTTGTCGTTGACCTTGCAGGGAGGACTAATCCCCCCTGACCAAACTAGTACAGACGGGCTTTAATGTTCGTTGTTCTAGCATTCATGATCCATTGTTTGATAATTGTGTACCCATCAATATCTCGTTAGGTAAAAAGAGAATGGTTTATTTCTATTTCATCAGCTTTCCGTTAAGTGAGTTCTTCTGAATATTCACCACGCCATGATATACGACTTACTATCCGTTTTGTTTGATTGATTGAGGTACGTCATACGTATCCTTCATCCCATAGCAGTTTTTTCTTGCTAGTCGAGAAAAATAGAATTTAATTTTCTTTCTTTTCAAGGCAACAATGACGCCGCCATTAGCAGATTAGAAGTCGGGTAATGTACACCACTTGCTTATAGAAGCGCCATGCCATTGCGTCATAAAAGACCTAAAATGACTCGAATCTGTATAATATAGTGTATGACGCCTGCTGTCCGTTTCTTCACATAGGCGTCAGGGGAAAAACTCAATTTTAAGAAGACAATGATTAGTAGTTGACAATGTATTTCTCGTTACTGGCATTTTGTACCATAAAGAGAAATTGATGAAAGAGGATGAAAATGATCACATAGTTATGCTATTTTAATTTGAAAGATGATTAATTTGGAAGATGATTCAATTTGAAAAGCAATGACTATATGCAATTATGTTACTACATTGTATTTTCATCAAGGAAGGAAAGTAACGATATATCGAAAAGAAGAACTATCTCCAATCCAGAAGGTTGATAATTATAAATACATACATAAAAATGCCTGTTTGTACAGTTATCAAGTAAACTGCATGTACTGTAACTATATCGTGCAATAATGATGTATGACACAATTTTACATCATGTTATAATCATGCCAATGTGTTATGATTTTTGATCTTAGATTCGGTATTCTATTCATTTACGGTGAAGGAAACTATTGCAGAAAAGACATATTACACGACTTTGGGTGTGGAATTGCGAACAACCCCCTTCGTTACTAACAATTATTGCTGCCACAACAGACATAACGAATTTAATGATCAAGAAGATGACATACCTTTCCTCTTCTTTTTACAAGAAAATTCCAAAACTAATGCTAGGGCTAACCCATGTTTCGTGAATCTTTTTCCCTTTTTCAATGAATAAAATGTGTTTAATAAACCCGAAATAAACGGCATCGAATTGTTTCATCACTCGATTCACCCGTAATTATTCGCGGATAATTTGAATTAAGGGATGCATCTTATCAATTGTGCCTTTCTATTGATTTGTTATGCAATCCAGAGATGTCAGATAAGCACCATGTTGTGATATTGTCAAATAATCTTCAATATTATTATATTGATAATTTCAGAAATACAAAAACCAGGGGATAGGACGGATGCATGTAGACTCCCAAACGAGTTTGTACTTGGCACAGGGCTATAGTGAAAGGAGATAGGGGTAGCAAGGTGGCTCGAGCATGCCACGGTTTGAACCACAAACCTAATACAAGAACACCATATCGTAAGGAACGTTGCTCCTCAAGTTGAGCATCTCCAATTTTAAGAAAAAAGAGAGAAATACAGAACAAAATATCATAGTTCCGCCCCACCTAAAGAAAGAAAGTATACGGAAAGTGACCCCCTTTCAAACTTCCCACTAGCGTAGAAATTCAATACAAATATCAATATAATTAAGGTTTCGCCTAATATTGATCAAAATGTTTCACTCAATGTCCGTTCACGAAGCTCAAAGCTTGATGGCAATGCTATATCTTGGATTTCCCTAATATATGAGAGTACTTTTCATTGTAATCTCATTTTATAATGATGTTGATATAGCTGGACGCTAAAAAGGGCTCTCATCGGTTGTGACTTACAAGTGGTGTACTTCACCAATCAGTAGAGAGCTCGTGCACAACGCCCACGGGCGTAGCCAGGGCCCGATAATAAAGGGGGGGGGGGGGTGTCACGAGTCTTACTCGGTAAATGAAATGAGAGAGAGAGAGATAGATAGAGAGAGAGAGAGAAAAGGCCACCAAATGTGTAGGGGGGGGGGATCGTATAATTTTCTTTTCATATTTGCCTCGTCCTTTCCCTCTGTTTATACCCTTTTCCCCTTTTTACTTCTTCTTTCATTCGACTGCGAGTTCATCGTAATTACTGCGCGTTCTTGCATAATGCAATAGCCTTCTATAACGCTATAATTATCTTACCTAATTGATAAGCATACCCATTCAACCAGACCATATTTAATATATTTAATGGGATGTTGACATAACTGCATGTTAAAAAGGCATTTATGGATTGCTTGTTAAGAGGACATGTCACTGATATGTCAAATATACTCTTAATCAATAAAGAGTACAATTTAAACATATTTCAAGCGGGACCAATTAATGTATACAGTCCACCCATATTCTCTACTTTCTTGTATCAATATTGATCAGCATATACTCACACGGAGATGTCTCGAGTAATATGATGATGACGTATATCAGTCTTTGGAAAGCTAATCATTGATTATGAATTATTGTAGCAAAACTTTGTGTAGGACTTTCTTGAGGGAAAAACTTCATGATCATCCAGTCTTTTTTTTATCATTCAGTCTTTTTAAGTGTTGGAAATTAAAGAACGTGCAGCCACGGTTAGTTTTTTGATTTCCTATCGTCCCTTTCAGGATAGGATTTTAAGAGCTGAATTCATCGCATTTTCTTCGTTAAATTGGCAACAATTACATGTTGTCTTTATTGTTACATTGTTTTAATCAATATGCCATGCCTCTGAAAACAATATACATTGTTATAAACCACGTTGAAAAGCTAAAGAATTTTCAGTTAAAAAAAAAACCCGCGATGATTTTGAACCTGTCAACAATATAGCACTCGAGAGGGTTACCTGCCTGTAATAATTATTTATTCAAAAAGTGTTATTTCCCCCCCCCCCTTTTTCCTCATTTTTCTTCTTCTTCTCCTTTTTCTTTTTCTTTTTCTTTTTCTTCTTCTTCTTCTTCTTCTTCTTCTTCTTCTTTTTCTTTTTCTTTTTCTTTTTCTTTTTCTTTTTCTTTTTCTTTTTCTTCTTCTTCTTCTTCTTCTTCTTCTTCTTCTTCTTGCTGAAATGCTGAATGTCATACTATGGTTACAGCATTATAATTAAGATGCACATTGTTCTATCGCATCATGATCAAGATCGCAAAAACTTTCGAAAAATAAACTCAAGGGCAATTTCAATACCCTTTTGCATATCCCTTTAAATCATGTTCGGATTACGTAATACGTTATTGTAATGTCCGCACATTTCAACAAGACAAGTGATGAACATTGCCTTAGGTTGATATTTTCGAAATTCTTTTCGATAATATCCCACATCGGCAATAAGGTCTATTTAAAGTGAATTTTACATTATTAAAAGAACTGATTCTGCAGACAGTTTAGCTTCAGCTAGATTTTACAAAGCACAACATAATACAGTCGATGCGCGCTCATTTGACATTGACATTGACATTGACATTTCGCGTAACCTACTTTGCTATGCTTATTCAATGGGCAAGTTGGGCAGCAGCGAAAAATTACGGTACAAAAGTCCTATCGCAGGGAGATAGTACTTATCTATCATTGATCATGTGACCTCGTTTAGACCAATCAGATTGCAATATTCTTAGTATGCGGGATATAATGTTCATTATTTTCCCTTCTTCTTCATCATCATCAACTTCAATAAATGTTTTTAAAGATCTTAAACATGAAAAGATAATAATAAATAATAATATTCGTTCTTGTATAGCTCATATTACATTGTATAACGTCTCTTTGCGCTTCCAAAGAGCTTTGGAAATTATTACCCTAGCTTTAGCTCCGGCAGCCGTTATCAGTGCACAGTGCATTTGAAGGAATAATCCTACCAGGTTCCCATGTACCTCACCTGGGTTGAGTGCATTCCAAACCTTAAGGTTTGCCTTTTTCCACCGGTACAGGTTGAAACGAGTAGGCCCTATATAACTAAGAGTACAATGGCTCAGTACATCGAGAAAGCCGTTGCTGAGTGTTTTGGTTGGTGTATGTATTATTCCCAGGCTATAGGTGACAGGATTAATTATTATCTACTTCTTCTGAATAATTGAAGAGCTTTGATGAAAATAATTGTAACCTCGCTCGTGGTATAATCCTTCTGCTTTTGTGATGATGGTGACAAAGAGGGTTCAGCCACCACTTCACGAACGATGAACATTTTGAAATATTGACGCTACTTTGGCAGATTAGATGATGATTTTTTGGTTAGACATCGAAGAAAAAAAATGGCGGTCATGCGTGAGGTTGCCATGGCACCAGATGAGAAGCGCCTTCTCATCAAGCTCATATAGTCATAAAATGCAGTGTATAGGAATACAGCTGTCTGGGTCTTATAGACTTTGTGAAAATGGATGACAGTTTTTCATAGGAAGAAATGTTTATGACAAAGAAGGCATCGGCTCTGTGGAAACCTGATGAATGATGATTATATGTATTATATCGCTTAGAATTCGTATAAAGGGCGCCAAAATCACATTGTTTTTGCTGAAATTATACACTACCCTGTTTATGCGAATATAATTATGCGAATAAAGGGGCATTTTTTCTCCTTCCAGTGCTTTTATTTGATAACTACTTGGATTAAGGCATTGTTGATCTATGATAATTATGAATCATAAACATGTTTACGATGTATTTCAATTGATGTATGTTTTTCTCCAGAACCCCTAACCCCTTATTTCACCTGCTGTGCTTGAATGGCATCTCAATTGAAGGAATCAACTTTGCATACATTAAAGCCCCACTGCATAGCTACTTGCGCCCTCTATATAGCAAACAATGCCCAATCGGTGACCAATGGTCCCCCATGGTCCTCTTTTTCTTATGTTATTTGAGAGCTGATATGATGAGATAACCACCTGTCAGTGACCATGCAGGGAGGTCTAATCCCTCGTGGCCAAACTGATGCAGAGGGGCTTAAACATCGATGTGTCTAGCAAGCCCCTGGCAAGCTCTTGTGTTGTCAAGAGAAACTTTTGTTTAACATATTTAAGAAGTTTGCAATTATTAAACAGGTCTATTGTATGGAAAAGATTGACATGACATATCAGTCCATTTTGAATAATGCTGAAACCCTAGAAAACCAATTCGTGTACGTCGTACGTGACGACGTGCTCCCCCCATCTGCCCCCGCCGCCGGGCCTGCCATACTAGGGCATTGTGCATCTAATTCATTGGTAAACTTTATAGCTTTTCTTTCCTGTCATGAAGGGAAAGCATCAAAATGGACAATTCTAATTAATTTGGAGCGACATTTGTGCTTAGTCAATGCATTTGACAATGATTTATGTTTACATAATGCAGAGGCTTGTTGAAGTCCCATCGTCATTTCATTCAATTGATAGTTCAATTGTTAGTAGTTAAATACAGCTTGCACTCATGTCAGTAACCAGGGCAGTGGTTTTGAGAGCAATAACTTAAGATGAATGTATAACATTACATTTTGAAAATATTTGTTGAAATAATTTTTTTTGTCAAAAACGTTTATGGGAATCAAGAGTATAATTATAGATGGTAAAGAAAATTTGTTGAATTTATTTGAAAAGAGTTCTCCAGTAATGATGACATTTTCTTTATTTCAAAGTTATTCCTAACCGGCGTACATTTTTTATATTTGTAT